>WAAB01025368.1:134711-191160 GCA_013389865.1 Piaya cayana
AATTAAAGACTGAGGCAAAGAAGGCATTAAGTACCTCTGCCTTTTCCTCATCCCCTGTCACTGTTGTTCCTTCTGCATCCAATAGAGACTGTACGGTCTCCCTAGTTGTCCTTTTATTATTAAAATATTTATAGAAAGATCTTTTGTTATCTTTCACAGCCTTAGCCAATCTGATTTCTAGTTGAGCCTTAGCCCTTCTGATTTTTTCTCTACACAACCTCACTTCCCTCCTGTAGTCAACCCAAGAGGCCATGTTTGGCCTGAAGATATTTTACATCTATTGACACAAATTGGTATGTCTCATCTCAGTATGGCACCTTTAGTAATACAGAACTGACCAAACCACAGGATGTAATGATGTAATATTAAACAGTGGATTTAAATTCACAAAAGTAGGAATACTTGACAATACAGGTCCAACTTCCAATCATTTATCTGTGGTTTTTGATATTCCAGGAGCTTTTCAAGGGGGAATAAAGGGGTTATGTAATTCAGATGCAGGCTTATTCAAGGATGCTCTGTCAGGATAAATTTTAGAAATAAAATGGAATGACGCAAACCAGACTCTGACACCTCTGACTCCTTAATAGTTTATGCCAGACTTCTATTATTGCCTGTAGCAGAGTTTTGTGCAGTTCAATAAATAGAATACTATCTATTTTCTGCTGTTTTCAGTTACAATATACTATTTTGTTGCATAACAAATTTCAAGAATTGTCAAAGCACAGAGGTATAGCTGCCATCTACATGTCTCCACATATCACAGACAGGACTGCTCCGAATACCTCTTATAAAGACTTTCAAATGCCTCCCTGTAGGAGACTGTGTTTTACTGTACTTGCAGCTACCCAGTTTTGAGATCTGAACTGAATTTCCTACATCAAGTGTAATTTATACCTCATGTATTGCTGTGTGGACAGGTTAATCCAGAACAGCTCCGTCACTCCATGGATAAGACTAAGGAAAAGCATAGACTTCAGTGTAATACAGTTACCTAAAGAAGAAAAAGAAAAGGAATAAAGGCAACATTAAATTTAAATATTTTGCCAAGAAAAAGTAAAACTGAAGTTATTATTACACTTGTAGAGTCAAGCAGACAAGTTAAGAAATGCCAGATTTAGATGCAAATGCCTACCAAAAGATACAGAAGAGTACGGGTATTATTTCACAAGAGACTCTCACAGAAATTATGGTAGGTAACAGCAACCTGGCTTTGGAAACACAGTTTCATAATCTCCCATTCATAAAATATAGGCTTCTAAGAAACTTACAGAAATGAAACTGGGGATGATCGCCACTGAAGAAGTGTCTAGAAATTTCAGGCTATTCAGCCACTTAATACTAAATGCATGAAGGCAAGGGTCAAAGTAGAAATAAAGCAACTATCCATGTCCAGAAGACAACAATAATACTCATGTAAGTTTTTATTACTTTTGCTTTATTTAGAACCAAAATAAAGTGTGACATTTCCATCTAGAAGCCACAGACATATGCAAAATTCTGACATGGAGAGGTTGTTATTAGCTTTCAGATTCCTCCCAAATTCAGCTTCTTCCTCTTGCACTGGAACTTTGTGCAAGCTCTGATACGCCCAAGGACACATCTGTTTAAGGCATCTGCTGGAGTTCAAGCTTATCAGAAGATGGTGCTTCAAAGACATCATCTTCAACAGTTTCTTCTATTGGCTTCATTTTTGCCGAAGTTCTCAAGTAGGGAGACGTCCGGCCTGGGCCTGCCACAGTTACAAAAAAATTACCAATTAATTTCACAACACACATCTGCTACATACATCTATTTGTGACAAAGTGCACACAATCTGATGATCCTGCCTTAACTCCCTTGTGAGAGGATTTAGTAAGTTTCTTTATTATTTGGCCACAGGCATCATGAAACTTCAGACATGGGGCAGTCACACTCCTGTGAATCAGTAATGCCTCTGGATTCAGACTCTGCGGCCAGCCACAGCACCCTCCCCAAATTCACTGCAAACCCTGACTGTGTGAGGTGCCCAACACTGTGTCCTTGGTGATTGTTTTCTCACCATTACACTCATCTACTGGTTCTTCTCCACAAAGGAAGACATAAATGGTTAAATACAAAAGGTGTGTGCATCTGCACACTTGCTTCAGCTGTGAAAAAATTCTTTAGTGCACTGGACAAAGCTCAGAAGGGTCCCTGATCACAGCTCTAACTGCCTTAAAAGCACAACAATGTAAAACTTCTGGAAAACATAATACTCCCATCAACAACCATACAGAAAACAAGATGAATGGGTGAAGGCCACAAATACTTTTGGGTGACAATGATTTCATTGCTTTGACACAATCTTGTAGACTCATAAAGCTTGCTAGAGTGGAACACACACAGCAGCCATTGCTAGTAAGACATTACATGGAGGTTTTGTCCAAGTTATTATTGCAAACTACCTCTATTGTAGTTAAATTTTATGCATGAGGGTTTCACCAGAAAGATCCTCTGACATCAGCCAAACAGGTTTATTTCCCATCATCCATTCTGAAACTGCATCTGTACTTGGACTTTTTTTTCTCTCAGTGCTCTCTTCTAGAGTTAAACTACCACAATGGCAGTAGGTTGAAAACAGCTACAATATGATGACCAAAAAGAAAAGGGAAAACTTTGAAATACCATTTTAGAAAATGTTAAGAAGTAGTGGTCAGGTCTCCTAGGTCACCATATACTAGCTAAAAGTTCAAATGTTCTTGAAAAAGATACTGATAGCTGTAACATAACTGTTATTGCAAGGATATTCTATTAATTTTAAAATGTTTATCAGGTATACATTAAAGTGCTCTGCTAGGGAAACCTGCTTATGAAGGAGGTTATGAACCTACTTTATGCTTCATATGTTACACACAGAGTACAAAAATTCAGCTACAGGCAAGACCAACAAATTATAGTATGACTGCATTTTCAAGTCAAATTTACACAAGCACTGGTAATTATCTTTTTAGACCTTTTCATGTTAGAAGTGTATTAATATTTTCTTTACACATTCAAAAAAGCTACTTTAATCATCGTGATAAAGGGTTACTCAAACACATTCTTAATTACTGGAATTGTTACGCACTTCTTTTCACACAGATGGGTTTTTATGACGTAAGAAAATGATGCCTAGAACATTTAATTGTCTAAACCCACAATTTGTGTGTACACTTGGATATAAAATTGGCCTCATTGGGGACACCAAAATATTACACTCAAAGATGAAAGGATGCCTGAAAATGCTGGATTAGTTTCAGCTTTCTGGTTTTTTAGATTTTTTTGTACTGGTGCAGCTTATCCTCATTTTTAGACTCTCTCTCTTTTGCTTAAGAGCACTTAGTTCTCTCCAGAAATCAGAAGAAGCCGTAAGTCTGTTCAATGGGATTCAATATAAGGTCTAACACTATCAACTTGTTTGGTTCTGAGACATGCTCATTTTCTCTACATACAAAAGCCATGTTTACTGATGCCTCAATCCAGTGTTGGACAGATGTTCAAGAGACCGAGTCAGACCCTGAACCCAGACCTTCCACTCTCTACTCTGTTGCACCCTCTCGAGGGCCTAAGCTCAGATACCTATTAAACTGACATTTCCCATGAAACTCAACCCTGCTTTTAAGCACAAGCTAGATATAACACAGGGAGCACACATGAGATCATATTGATAATACCAATAAAAGCATTACCAAAACAAAACCTCTCTGCATTCTTGCTTAGCTCAGAATTCTGCAAATACAGATTTGTAGACCAGCAAATCTGAGTGATCTAAACCCAGTAGCATAGAAAAACAGACTTTGTCAATAACAAGTAAATGAATGACTATTAAGCAATAGAATTATTGAACAGAAACTAAAACCAAAACGTTACTCAAAGGACTGAAAGTTAGGTGAAGCTACCCTTGCAACCAGGTTGAACTATTTCTGCTTAACCCAGATTTTGGAAGAAGAGATGCATCAGTTTAATTTAGTAATAAATTACATTTAGATGGATTGTGGATGTCAAACACAAGTACCATGTGAAAAAGAAATCCCACTTTAATACCTTTTTGAGGATGCTTGCTGAGTTAATGTGATGTTATCAACAGAAAACATCATGCTGCAAATGGCTCACTCCATAAGCATTATAGAACTCTTGTTGGTTATTTCCTTAATATAAAAGCAAACAGTTAGTTTGGTTTCTTAGTTAAATTAAATGCAAACACAGTTTTGTTAGTAATCGTAGTTTGGGATCCACTAATTAGTATTTTTCACTTTCACTACTAAGCACTTTAAGAAAAGTTTTATATCAGTTCCTTGAGAAAATTAGTCAAAGCAGATTGTAGCACAAATGAAAGCATAATTTAAAAAGTCTAGGAGTTATTAGGAGAATAAAACTTATTTGTATTACAGTACCCAATTATCATATTTGTAGTGAGCAGCTTTTGTCTACACAACAACTGATCACCTAGCAATGACAAGACAGTATTCCTGTAGAGCTCCTGTAGAGATAAGTTTCTTTTACTAATGTGTTATTCTAATTTAAAAAAAAAAAAAAAAGTTTGTAATTTCCACAAGTTCCTCACTAAATCGGCTGTGTTGGCTTTGGGGGTTTTGTTCTGTTTTAATAAACAAATGTATGATTGCAGAAGGAGGATCCAGGGGAACAGCAGCGGGGCAGCATGCCTCAGCATGCACCTCATACTGAATCTTAAAAAAAAAGACAAACAACCAAAAAGACTGCACTGAAAACACCCAGGATCAGGTTTTTGAAAATACAGCAGTGGGAAGGAAAATGACAGCTTTTTTTGTTGCTTCTTCTCCTGTGATCTGAGAAAAAGTGCATATGCGGCCACAATCCCCACTGAAAACAAATCTTTAAGCAGAGCTCACCTTGGCAGCAAACCCCTCAGACAGTACCCAGGGATAACCAACAAGCTATTTCGGCAAAAAAAAAGATTGAAGCATTATGGTTCGGTGAGATAAATAACCTTTCATCAAGAATTTTTATCAACCTTTTATAGACGTCAAACATTTCATATTCATCAAGACGCAAAGGAGAAATAACATACAGTACTTCCCAAGGTGTCTGATAGGCTGCTGTACAGGTAACCCCCTGCCTCCTCAAAACTAAGGGAATTACTGGACTCGTGAGGCTGCTGCCCACCTCTTGTTGCCACTCGGGTGGTGGCTGTGGCTGTACAAACTACACCAGTCACTGTCGGACTGAGTAATTTTGGCACATAAAAGACATCTAAACCCCTCTTTTGGGGAAAGTACACAAGGAAATACAGTACACAACCAAAGAAAAGTACAATAGAGGGAAGTGTATTTATCAAGTATGTGCTAAGCATGGATGCATCTTAGCAATTAATGTAATTACAGCTGAACATGTCAAGTGTTTAGATTACTTTCTCCCAAAGCTGAACTACTGGTTTAAGTGTTTTGCTGCAAAGCCTGGAAGAATTTTAATTATAGCTAACTGCATAAACATTTTTATAATTTCTTTCAGGCTTCTGAGGGTGTAACTTTGTCCAAGGGTGCTTTATGCAGAGAAATGGCCTCCATTTCATGGAGCTTTTCTGTTGAACAGGTGAAAAGTCAGTCGAAAGTTTATGGGTAAGGATCAGAGAACAGACCAACATGAGAGACTTTGTGGCAGGTATCTGCTACAGGCTCCCTGATCAAGAAGAACAAGTAGATGGAAGCCGCCTTTAGACAACTGGAAGAAGTCTCATGATTGCAGGCCTTGGTACTTGTGGGGAACCTTAGCCACCCCAGTATCTTGTCGAAAGTCAACAGGGCTGAGAGCAAGCAGTCCAGGACGTTTCTGGTGAGTGTAGTCAAGTTCTTCACACAAGTGATCGATGAGCCAACTAGGGGAGGTGCTCTGCTGGACCTGTCACTGACAAACAAGGAAGAACTCATCAGGGAGATGAAGGCTGATGGTAACCTTGGCTGCAGCATCCAGGAGCTGGAGGAGTTTAAGATGCTGAGAAGTGCACAAGACAAATTGTAAGAGTTACAATCCTGGAGCTGAGGACAGGGAATTGCTTAGGGATCTACTTGATGAGAACCCACTGAACATGGTCTGCAAGGGCAAAGGAACAAGAGTACAGATGGTTGATCTTCAAGCACACCTGCCTCAAAACATAAGGACAGTCCATTCCAGTGTACAGAAAGTTGAACAAGCATGGCAGAAGGCTGGTATATGTGAACAGGAAAGTCCTGACAGAGCTCAAACACAAACACACAATGTGGAAACAGGGATGAGCTGCTTGAGGAGAATACAGAAATAGGGCCCAAGCATGCAGGTATGGAATTAGGAAAGCCCAAGCTCAGCTGGACCTAGATCTAGCAAAGGACAAGAAGAAGGGTTTCTACAAATACATCAGCAACAGAAGGAAGATCAGGAAAACTGCGATTGTGGTTCAGAGGCATGGGACCTAGGGACATGGAAAAGGCTGAGATATTCAACAGCTTTTTTTTCTTGCTGCTTTTACTTTACAGGTTTGTTTTAAGGTCTCCCAGACCTCTTAGTCTAGTGGTAGAGACTGGGAAAGTGCTACTTACAGGAAAGCCAGACTGAATTAGGGATCATTGAAGTCAAAAGGCTAAACACAAGACTGTGAATCACACGGGCTACACCCAAGGGTGCTGAGGGTTGGCTGATACAATTGCAAGACCACCTTCAATCATCTTGGGCAGGTCATGGCACTTAGGGGAGACCAAAAAAAAGGCCAATGTCATGGCCATTTTCAAGAAGGGCAAGAAGCACCCAGAGAACTAATGGCCTATCAGTCCAACCTCAGTCCCCAGGAAGATTATGGAGCCTGTCTTCCTGGAAGCCACGTCAAAGCACATGAAGGACAGGAAGGTGACTGAGAACCACCAGCATGGATGTACCACAGGCAACTGGTTGGAAAAGCAGCTTTGCAGAAACAGGATGGGGGGGAATGGTGGACACAAAATGGAATTCAAGTCAGCAGAGTGCCCCTGCAGTGAAGAAGGCCATCCATGTATAGGGCCATATTAGCAAAAGCATAGCCAGCTGGTCAATGAAAGAGATTAGTCCCCTCTAAGTGGCACTTGTGAGACAGGTTCTGGAGTGCCGTGCCCAGCTTTGGGCTCCACTGAACAAGAAATACAAGGACATACTGGAGCAAGTGCAGTAGAGAACAACCAAGATGGTCAGGGGCTGAGCACATGACACACATGGAGAACTGCAAGAACTTGGTGTGTTCAGGCTTATGAACAAAAGGTTCTCAGGGGATCTTAGTTGTTGACTTCAGCTACCCAATGGAAGAGTATAAAGAAGACAGAGCCAGGCTCTTCTCAAAGGCATGCACTAAAGAATAAAGGACAACAGTCATGAGTTAAAGTAAAAGAAGTGCTTTTCACTGTGAGGGTTGCACAGAGAGGCTGTGACATCTTCCACCCTGGAAATACTCAAAGCTTGACTTGACATGGTCCTGAGTAACCTGCTCTGGCTGCCCCTGCTTTGAATAGGGGGTTGGACTAGATGATCTCCAGAGGTTCCTTCCAACCTCAGCTGTTCTGTGATTCTAAATGTCCTTTCAGGGAACAGAGGCGGAATAAAGAAAACCTTGGAATTTTGACCAGTCTTGTAACACCTATATCCCAGCTGTCACATTCCTGACTTTCTATTACAGTGAAATGCTAACATGGCTTTTGCTTCCATCTATCTGGGCATGCAGACTATACCAATGTTAAGGAGTGAAAACAGATAGGCCCTCCAAGTCTGATGGAGTTCCTGGATGAGAACTGTGAGGAACACAACAGAAAACAGATAATTAAACTGGAAAGGGCAAATACTTTAAATCACTTTCTCTCATCAAAGAATTTAATTAAAATAAATAATGAGCAGTGACTTTTTTCCTCATGTATTTTAATTTTAATTACTAAAGAATAATATTTCCCAAATCAAAATAAATAACCCTATATGATTCTTTAGAATTCCATTAAACTAAAGGTTTACGTCAAATGAGAAAAAAAATCAAGCATCATTCAAGTTCTTTTATTCAAAAGCTGCTCTCAGGCTACTGTTAAAGTTGATTTTTGGAAAAACTAAAAAATAACAATAGCCTGGAAAGAATAATTTAGAAGGCTTCTATAAAGAAATAAATCCAAAGAGCAAAAGTAAAGTGGTTAGGTATGGCTTCTTCCCTCATTTAATTTGTTGTCTTCTACCTCTGACATATAAAGCACAGGGAAGGAGAGCCTGACAAGATATTTGGAAATTTTCCAGGTGGCATCAAAACATTGGTTGTGCACCACGTCTCTCCAGACCTTGCCAATTCAAACTGACTCAAGAGGAAACACAGAGCACCAAGTTGCTGGTGGAAAAACTTTTGTTTGGGTTTTTAATTTCTACAAGCATGTCACAGACCAAAGGAGATACTACTGTGACAGGCACCGTACATTCACAGCTTTGCTCCATTGCTATAAACATTCTGTATCATGTCTGCACATTCACACTAAGTAAAAAACTGCAATACAGGCTGGGTTGTTTCTGCTGCCTATACCAGGTATTTTCAGGTAGCATACAAAGCTTTATGCATCTTATGAATTCCTAGTTGGGTCCTTCCGCTTATGTGATGTATAGGAGCACCGAAAAAGCTACAATCTGCTCCCACTGGAGACAATAAAAGTTCTACAATTATCTCTCATGATGAATCAAGCTGTATTCAAAGCTGGCATGAACTATTTTGAGCACTCACGAAGAGAGGATGCCGAAGAAGTCCCACGAAGGAACATCTGCAAGCCATCCTCACTGTCACTGGAACTGGCCATACTGTTCCTCATCTGCATCACAGAGAGCTGTGAGCAAAGACTAGGCTGTCGATCAATCTTTTTTGAAGCCTAAAATAAAATAAGTTGTTATTATTATTATTTTTAAAAAGATTATCAAGTAAATGAAAACAAAGGTGGAAAATAACAATAACCTGTGTAGTAGATGATTTGGTCTCACCTATGACCATTCATGAATCAAGAAACTGGTTAGAGCAGAAGATTCTATGCAGTATAAATGATTTATATAAAAATAGAAGATTCCAGTAATATATTGAAATTAGAACACTGATAAGCATGAAACCTCAGATTAATTATTCAATTTTAATTCTGTTGTGCACTAGACTCTTCATGTATTTTCGTACAGAAAGGTTGGTTATTATTATTTGGTAATTCATTACTTAGGTACGATGCTCTGCAGTTAAATACAACCTTTATAATGACACTAGTCTTCCATGCTAAATAAAACAGCATACTATATATAGAGTTCAGCAATTTATATCTTAACAGAAATTTGTTAACTTTCTTGGCTTTTTATTACATCATGTTAGAAAATGGTGAATGTCACTCCTTCCTAGTAAATGATAATTTAGCTCTTCATTTTACTTAAGACAGATTAAATGCATCATATGAGCATTATCCCCTACCTGCCAAGTGGTCTTAGGAGCTTCCATTTACTTTGAGTAGTCTTCCTGACAAGTCTTTGTACTATAACATTTATATGAAACCATATATTGTAAGCTGTTAAGTATTACTGCAAGTCAGAATGCTATTTTAAATGTATGTGAAAAGTAATAATCAATGACAAAAGCATAGTGGATGACTCTACTGAATTTTCTAAGTCAGGAATTAGCATCCTATTTCACACAGAGAGGAATGACTATTTTGCCAATAGTGGTGAAAATCTCCTGAGGCAGGAGAAAATCACAAGGTTCCTTAGTAATAAATTGATGCTTTTCTGTTTTCCAACATACAACAAATTGATGTTCTTATCTTCTTACTACCGGCTTGATTGTGACTAATCTATACTGAACTTGTTTTTGTTGCTCTCTTTAGTGTCCTCTGTGTACAGAAGTCACCTACAAAATTTTCTGATGAGATTGTCCCCAGTTAAAAAGCATTAAAGACACCAGTAATAAATATATTTGACAATGAAGCCTGTGAGAAGTGAGGTGCATAGAGTGCCGGCAATGGAGAAATAAAGGAGAATTTACTTGACAGTTCTTGACCTATGTTATGTAGAAAGGGATTGTGCAACAGGATTTTCATTTAAAGAAGAATAAAAAAGGTACTACAGCATTCCCAAATGCTCACTCTTAATTTTTAGAACATACATTTTCAGTAGCTACTGTGATGAAACAGTTACAATAATCTCAAATTCATGTGATTACTGTTACTAAAAAGAAGGACTAATACAAACTGAAGTTAAAATGTTCATATGTTAAGTCAAAGGAGGGCTGAAGTTTAATAGGTTTTTTTTAATACTTAGAAGCTATGGTAAGGATCTTTCATTTAAAAATAACAAATACAGCATTACTATGAGTATTTCATTTCAAGAAATACTTATTCTGGTGCTGAAGCTCTACAGTGCCAGAAGTCGGCAGCACAAGCGTGTTGCTGATGACTTTATGTATTAGGCATGGTATCCTACTTCTGTCATTCACATGAAAAAAAAAGAAAATGAGAGATGAAAGAAAAGAGAAAAAAAAAGAGGAAAGAGATAAAAAGGTAAACGGGGAAAAAGAACAAAATGAAAGAGGACAAGGGGAGGAGTGTTAACAGTAGTCTTCCAGGAAAGGCAGTCTGAATGCAATCCTCAGTGCACACACAGGAGGCTGCTGCTACACGTTCCTTTCAGATGCCACACTCCAGGAATGACTTACTGTCTATGTAGATGTGAGTTTTAATTACTGACCTTTCCCCTGTAATTATTTTTATTAAAAAAACCAAACAAGCTTTAACCATACACTTTATTAAGTGTATATTATAGATAGTACATTCTTGCTGTATCATTTTTATCTTACTGCATCAGTAAGATTAACAGTAATCTAAATAGTTTTGATGATCTGATTGCAAGGCAGTGACCAGAAGACAGAATAAACCCTACTTTCTTGCAGTTAAATTGTTTCTCCAGCAATTATTTGTTTTCTCTTTCTATAGCCAGTACAAAATTGAGAAAACTTAAAATGTCTAATTAGCCATAAAGACATGAGGAGTTAAACCTCTCAAAGGTCTGTTGTACAGTAGCAGTGGCAGTCATTCCTTTTGGATCATTTTCTAGTAAATTTACAGCTTTGCATAAGTAACAATTTAACCTATATATGAGATAATCACGGCAATCTGATGAGAAGGATTTTTGCTCTGAGTTACTGTGAGTTCAATCAATACAGACAGAATACAAAAATACTGTACTATAAAATTATAAAGCTTTTCATAAATGATGGTGAAAGTCCTTCAAATAAATTATGTATGAGAATCCTACAGCCACTACATGAATAATTTAAAAAGCCACCACCAGCTAAGTTATCATCCAAATATTTTCTTTCACAAAACAATGATGATGCTTGTACAAAGGCTCTAACTTTTTAGTAAGAGAGCATATCCAGGGAGAAGTACCTTTTTAGCTACCAGCCATCAGGTCTACTAATTTACTAGATATATTTGCACTAGCTGATCAGTTCTGAATCTCAGTTACTCATCTTTCTTGCACATTACTGCATTAACTTTAAACAATATTGCTTTTGACAAAAACATTTCACTGACTCATACTTCGGCAGAAAAGACAAGAACTATGAATTCAGCAGCTGACAGCAGTAGGTTAACAAAAGTTTTTTAAGAGGATTTAAAATTGAAGTAACAATGAATTTGTGTGGGGGAATAAAATTCCCAAACAAAACTTCAGTTGCTTACCTTGTCATTTAAGGTTGGGTCATTCAGTGAATACAGTTTATTTGTAATATCTTTGCCAATAAGATACTTAAAAATCTCATATAGAAATGGCTCAGATTCCAGAAAATAAGTCAGCCTTTCCCTGGACCAGCACAGGAACTTGCAGTTATCATCTGCAATAATGGTGACCTAAGAAAATACAAACTCAGAATTAGCACTTCTCTCTTGCTTTAAAATATGTGATACCATTTTATCTGTGTCTCCAGTTAAAATAAATACACAAAACTTTTCAGTATCCCTTAGAATGCAATATTTACAAACACAGAACATCTCAGATATTTATTAGCATCATATTTTTAACTGATAAGAACGACCAGTTTGTTTTTCAGAAAACCTGGGAGAGGTAATAGGGAGAATCTCTCACAACTATAAAAGCATTTATGTTAGAGGAGATTTACATATAGAGTCAGCCCTAGAGTGCACTACCTGCATCCCAACAGGCTCAGTTGTTGCTTGGTTTTATTTTATGTTGCTGTCACCAAACAGGAACAAGTGGTATAATCAAAAGGTCTCCATTAAAGAGTTTTTAGTGGGGTTTTTTTTTCTTCTTTTCACTGTCAGCCCTGCTTATCCACAAATCCCACCTTCTAGCAGTCACGCTATGGCTCTCTGTGCTCAGTTTCTGATAATTCAGCTGTTGGTAGCTACAGAGGAGCTTGTAGCCTCTCTAGAGAGTCTGGACCTGCCAAGTTCATCCCCCCTGTGCCAGCAGAGGGCAATGACACACTGAAACCTGCCCCGCTCGGTGACACTCCATGGAAAATCAGTCACCTAGGAAGAAACAGGGTGCCTCCTGCTATTACAAGCTAATGTTACTCCCCTGAAAAATTAAATACCTATAAGGCTTAAGAAATAATGTGAAACTATCACATACGCACGGATTTCAGCTTCATGATCTGTAATACACACAGGCTGAGGAAGAACTTGCCAGCACTGCCAGCAGATGGGGTCCTTAAGATTGAATCCATGTCCTGTTGCAATGTGCTTGTATTGCACTGGGACTGTTTATATGCAGCAACAAGCAGAACTCACAAGTGAAAGGATGCACACTGCAGTAAATTAGAAGTTATTACAAGGCAGGCAGAAATTGAGGCATGAGGTTTTTCCCTTCAGAGGGACCGATTTGTATCCATTTGCTTGCAAATAGGCTGTGCCAAGGAGGTAGCGGTGCTGTGGGATCCCTCACTGCTGTAAAATGAACACAGCTGGACAAGTCTCTCTCTTTGGCATTCAGCCTAGTGTTTAACTGGAACATATGACACCAATCACTCATTTTAGATCCTACATTGCTAGGGTATCAGTGTGGATCCACCTAGTCATCCACAGTCGAGTCATTACTACAAACACCCAGTGAAAGAACATCAAGTAAGACGCAGCAAAATAGCTCTTTTGGTACTATGTGGAAAAAAAAAAGCAGCTTCCCTAACCGTACTATTTCCCCACAGGCAACAGTACCAAATATGCTTTAATGTACCAGTATAACTACAGTGCTAGTGACATATGCCCCTATGGCCCTCCATGAGTATTTTTAGTCAAAACAATGTCATCTCTTTCAGTTGTTTTAACAACTTTCAAAATGAGAGAAGCATTAATAAATGCTAGATAAACTACATAAACACCCATTTCAAATTACTAATGCCTAATGTCTTTTATTTTAGTAACACCAAATATTACAGTAACAAATTTGCCTTTTCTGTTTTTGAACCAGTGATGACACTGTTCATATAATTTCTTTTCCAGTAAAGCTCTCCGTCAAATTATTTGTCCTGAATAATCTCTTAACACAAAACAAACTTGCAAATAGTAAAAGAGAACAGAATAGCAAAAGCCAGACTACTCAGCTAACACCATCATAATGCTCTTCTGCTGCATTTCATTTTAAAATTTACTCTTGATATCACAGAATCATAGAAAAACAACATCATTGGAAGAGACCCACTGGATCATCAAGTCCAACCATTCCTATCAAACACTAAACCAAATATAGGCGACCATGAAACAGTACTAGAAAGCTAACAAAATTGTGCAGCCAAATAGTTCACTGTCAATCAAAGTTATATTCTCTTTTTTATGATTTCATTAATTTGTATGCAGTGACATTTTTAAAAAAAAGTGTACCTGGAATTTCTCACCCCGGTTCATCTGCGTTGATCGAAATTCAGGAGAATCTATAAAGGCACAGGGGTAAATATTATGCAGAAAATGCCCTCGATAAGACACCTTCATTCTGGAAATAAAATATGAAACAACATTTTAAAGTTATGGTGGTTGATTAATTTAATAAAAAGTTGGATATTATTGACAACAGAAAAGCAGTAGGTAGCAGGCAAAAATATGCCCCTCTTCTGGAATTTCAGCCCCAGAGCTTATCTTCTGCCTAAACTTCCACTGATTCCAAGCAGTTGACAGCCAATTCCAATTGCAAGATGTGGTGTGTATCCTTAGAACATTGCTATTCAAAACCAAAAAGATCTGAAGGGCTGTGCTACATAGCCAGACCAGAATCAGGCTTCCTTTAGACAACTACCTTCCCAGTAATGAGCAGCTCATGACTTCAAAGGAAAACGATGGAACCCAACATCACTGTTGCCATCAATAGAAACTGGTTGAAATATTGGCCAGAATTTAGCAAGAGCTTCAAAATTACAGTCTGGCCACGGGCATTTATTTCACTGTTTTTCACCTGAGTCCTGTCAGCCTCTGGAAGTGTACCTGCTCCTCTCTACTCGTACATATATTTGAAATTATAAACTCCAAGAGATCTGTTCATTTAAAGTCTACAGGAGAGAGAGCTTTTCCTTCCCTCACACACAATATCATTTAACGTTGAAATCTGGGAGTGCACTGAGAAGGTAACTCAGATATCTAAGACACAAACAAATCTCCTGCTTGTTCTGGAAAACACTGCCTTCGGTATTATACAAATATAATTCCCCCTAAAATCCATGCAACTGCACACACAAGTGAGGACATACTATGGTCCCAGTAAGAGACATCACTGTCATTTGAAAACTGTCACAAAATAGTCTATGTCTATAGACTATTCGGCTACAGACAATAACATGCTACAAACAATATAATTTAAAGAGCTAACAAACCCCAACAACCTTCTTATCTATTCAACCATCACACAAAGCATAAGACTGTCCTCAAGCTTTATGGAACCTACTTCCCCTTCAGCAGGATGCTTAGCCTATCATCAACTGATGTTTTATCTTCAGCAGCATAGGCTTGACCTGTCTTTAAAGACTGAATGTTGCAGAATTGTCCAGTTAGTCTTTGGAAGAGCTCTGGAGGGACATGGAGAGGTTCAAACATTCTCTTGTAGAGGCTGCTAAGCTCCTTCTCTATCTTGATCTAGAATGCAAAAACAAAAGACATAAAAAAATACAGAAGTGTTAAAATAAGTGTAAAGACTGCACGTTTTACTTGCTCGATTTGAAGAATATTTCTCTTATGTTTAGGCAAGGAAAGAACTGGTGACATATATTTATGAACGCTGACTATTATAGAGTGACCAAAACCTTGTCTAAAATTAGCCAGGTGGGCACGCTGGTGCTACAGGATGCTGTTCTATTCAAGTGGCACATTCAATCATACACAAGGAGTCTTTTGAAATGTCTGTTGATGCAACAGCAAACAGGACGTGGGCCAGAATTACACAGGAAAATAAATGAGGTTGCCTGCATTTTTCATACCACATGCACACCTCATTCTGGGCATCTCTCAGGTTTCTCCTAAGAGCCCTTTTCATCCCTGAGTTTCTTGGCTTTGTTGCAGTGGAAAAGCAATACTACGAATCCTGAAAAAAACAAACCCATCATATTGAAACCGCATGTGACGAAAGAAGAAGAAAATAAGCACATTGCCAGCTGAACATCCCACATCCAGGAGCCCACCCAAACTCAGGCAGCAGCAAAGAGGGAAAGGATGTTGGCTGAAATCCCAGGCCTGGAAGTCTTTCTTGAATGAAGGCAGCAGGGAATGAGATGGTATCCAAGCCTCACCCAAAAGCAGAGGCATCCTGAACAAAGCCTGCATATTTGCTGTGAGGAAAATAAATTAGAACAATAAGTATTGGATAATGAAAAGAAAAAATTACATAGAGCAGAAATTAAGGAAAAGCAACCAAGAAAAAAAAGCAGAAAAAGAAGAAAAGGAGTCACTACAAAACCAAATGAGAATATTCAAATTTCACAGAGTTTTCTAGATTTTTTTTTTTTATTTCAATATTAAAAACAGGGGAGGAGAGAAGGCAGCAGCACAGGAGTCCAGGAGTCACTTTTCAGCTGATGGTGGTCAACAGTGCGAAAAGAGAAACTTCTGGTCATCATATGGCTGGGGGAGCTGGAGAATCAAGAATGACCACGAGAGGCCCCAGGCTGCCTGAGACCCCTATGGGCTTCAAACTGTCACTATTCTCTCACCAGGAAAGCATATTAGGGTGAAAATATTAGTCTTTAGCCCCTAAGAGATGCAAGTTTTCCACATCAACAGTCCTCCCTAAGCTGCTTTTGGTAGAATTACCTCTGTGTGTGAAACAGTAAAGCAAGCATAATGAGAAGTTTTTTGAAAACTGAGGTTTCCTTGTTACATTTCAAGTTTATTTGAACATGGAACAAATTGAGATGAAGTAGAAACTTTCTAAATGTGTGGAACCACATTTGGAGTATTTCATACATAGCTTCAGTCACTGATGCAATCCATCCCGCATTTGGGTCACCAGACACCATGAGAATCACTTTGGAATATCCAGTGGATGGAGATGGTGGGTTAGTCCCACAGAAATAGTGTACAGTGTGTTATTAAACTGCTAAGCAGGAAGGTATGAGACCGATTATGTGACCTTGCAGTTATCATTTCATGACATCTTAGTCTTTATACTTCCACAAAAGCTCAACAAAAGGATATCCCAGATCTGCAGACTTCACTTTTTAAACCAGCCTCTAACCATGAAAAGTAAAAGCAAATTTATTAGCCATGAGGACTTTTATGCAGCCTCCAGGTGAAACACTNAAATTAGAACAATAAGTATTGGATAATGAAAAGAAAAAATTACATAGAGCAGAAATTAAGGAAAAGCAACCAAGAAAAAAAAGCAGAAAAAGAAGAAAAGGAGTCACTACAAAACCAAATGAGAATATTCAAATTTCACAGAGTTTTCTAGATTTTTTTTTTTTATTTCAATATTAAAAACAGGGGAGGAGAGAAGGCAGCAGCACAGGAGTCCAGGAGTCACTTTTCAGCTGATGGTGGTCAACAGTGAGAAAAGAGAAACTTCTGGTCATCATATGGCTGGGGGAGCTGGAGAATCAAGAATGACCACGAGAGGCCCCAGGCTGCCTGAGACCCCTATGGGCTTCAAACTGTCACTATTCTCTCACCAGGAAAGCATATTAGGGTGAAAATATTAGTCTTTAGCCCCTAAGAGATGCAAGTTTTCCACATCAACAGTCCTCCCTAAGCTGCTTTTGGTAGAATTACCTCTGTGTGTGAAACAGTAAAGCAAGCATAATGAGAAGTTTTTTGAAAACTGAGGTTTCCTTGTTACATTTCAAGTTTATTTGAACATGGAACAAATTGAGATGAAGTAGAAACTTTCTAAATGTGTGGAACCACATTTGGAGTATTTCATACATAGCTTCAGTCACTGATGCAATCCATCCCGCATTTGGGTCACCAGACACCATGAGAATCACTTTGGAATATCCAGTGGATGGAGATGGTGGGTTAGTCCCACAGAAATAGTGTACAGTGTGTTATTAAACTGCTAAGCAGGAAGGTATGAGACCGATTATGTGACCTTGCAGTTATCATTTCATGACATCTTAGTCTTTATACTTCCACAAAAGCTCAACAAAAGGATATCCCAGATCTGCAGACTTCACTTTTTAAACCAGCCTCTAACCATGAAAAGTAAAAGCAAATTTATTAGCCATGAGGACTTTTATGCAGCCTCCAGGTGAAACACTTGTTTTCAAGGGTTTGATGTAAAAAATTCTCATGAGAGCACTTCCAAGAACTTTCTTTTTCTTACACATAGCTGAACTCCCTTTGTGTAAGATATCTGTGACCATTCACCACCCACAGCTGTACTAAAGCAACATCTGATTTTTCGATCTGTCCATACATAAGCTTCAATCAAAAATTAATTACTGCCACCTAAAAACATTTAAATGGATCTTTGCATTTCATTACACTGTGAACATTATGTTAAACGTTGCCATCCTTCCATAAATTAATCTCTGCCTAAAAAACTCTATCAGAACAAAAAACATATAAATGTTCAAACAGGATAACAATAAAGTCACAGAATGACAGAATGGAAGTTGAAAGGGACCTCTGGAAGTCATCTGGTTCAACCCCCGCTAACAAGCAGGGTGATCTAGAGCAAGGTCACCCAGGACCGCATTCAGGCAGTTTTTCCATATCCTGAAAGACAGATTTTACAACCTCTCTGGGCAACTTCTGCCAGTGCTCCATCACTTTTAGAGTAAAAAAAGTTTTTCCTAATGTTCAGACAGACCTTCATGTGTTTCAGCTTGTCCCAATTGCCTCTGGTCCTCTTACTGCAATACTGCTGTTACAATTTCCTGCAAGAGCCCATTGTTGACTCATGTTCAAGCTAGTGTCCACAGGACCTCCAGGTCTCTTTCTGCAAATATGCTTTCCAGCTGGTCAGCCCCCAGTATGGGCTGGTGCATGGGGTTGTTCCTCCACCAGTACAGGACTTTGCATTTCTTGTTGAACTTAATGAGATTCCTGTCAACCATTTTCTCCATTCTGTTGAGGTCCCTCCAGTTGGCTGCCCAACTTTCTGGCCTATCAGCTACTCCTTCAGTTTTGTGTCATCACTGCACACTCTGCTCCATCATCCAGATCATTAAAGAAGACATCAAACAGGACTGGGTCCTGCACTGACCCCTTGGTTACCCCCCTAGTATACACACTAGTGTGTACAGTACATACCTCCAACCAGATGTCATACTCCTCATTACCACCCTCAGCCCAGCCATTCAGCCAGTTTTCAATCCACACCACTGTCTCCTCATCCAGCCCATATGTCAACAGCTTCTCTCAAAGGATTCCATGGGAGACTGACAAAAGCCTTAATGAAGTTAAGACAGACAATTTCCTCTACTCTCTACTTATCTACTCAGCCATTTATTTCATAGTAGAACATTATCAGGTTGGTTAAACATGGCTTCCCCTTGCTGAATCCATGCTGAGTGCTCCCAATCACCTTCTTGTGCTTCACATGCCTGGAAATGTTTCCAGGATTAGTTGTTCCATCATCTTCTCAGGGACTGAGGTGAGGTTGCAGTACCCAGGATTCTCTGTATTGTCTTTTTTGAAGAAACCAGCGGCACCTGCTTTCCTACAGCCCCTAGGCACTTCTTCGAGTTGACATGATTGTTCAAAAATTATCCAGTGGCCTCATAGTGACATCAGTCAGCTGCCTCTGACAATTGGTTTTGCCCACCGGTTCTCCAGGAACTCCTTCATTTTTAACCACCATACCAAATTAATGTGTACCTCTTTCTATACATGCAACTTTGAGACAAATTACTTTCTTAGATGAACATACAGGTAGCTCCCAAGACTCATGAGTTCAGGACAATGCACACAGACCTGAGGACAGGATTTGGCCCTGGAATGCTAATGTAATCCCTTAAACTAGCACATAGTTCCAGCTTCATGATCTTCCTTTCATGTTCAATACTTAGAAGAGTCTGTTAAGAGGGAGACCATGTGAACTATCCCTATAGGTGTCCAATCTGATCAGATCATAACCACTTTCTTAAAGACTGATCAGATTGGACACTATAGGGATAGTTCACATAGTCTCCCTTGTAACAGAGAATTCACCCTTCACAAGTGCAGCTGACTGCTCCTCCAGTCATGCTTGTGGGTCATATTCCAAATGAGTCATATGGGTAGGTGTAATGTTTTGTTCGGCAGTGGCTGAAATACTCTGGGATGCTGCCAGAGCTCCAAGTCAGAGCTCTGTAGAGACAGCAATTAGATTCTTTCTGCTTCCACTCAGACTAGAAAAGCCAAATCTGAAAGCCCTAAGGAGTCAAAATCATAGAAATAATTTTCTGGTCAGAAGAGAAATTTGCTGCTATTTTGCATGCTCCATTTAATAAAATAAATATTTAACAACTGAACATATCAATTATTCATTTTGTAATATGACTAACTTGAAATTATTCTTCTATTCCTTCCTTTCCTTAAAAACATCATTTGTGAGGACAACTAAATAAAACTGATTTTGAGATGGGCAAAACAATAGTTGCACACTACAATAGTTGCATACAGAAAATCTTACTCAAAATTAGTTCCTATTTCTTTTTTATTCCTCCATTCTCTACCTTTCTATAAGAAAAGCACTTAAAAACAGCCTTCAGAATAGAATGTATAAGACAGCTAAAAGACATTTGTTGACTACCATGCATCACTTCAAGTAAGCCTGCTTATCATCTTTAACAAAAAGATTAATATATTGTCTGGGATATTAGAATCATAGAATAGTTTGGGTTGGAAGGGACCTTAAAGATCATCAAGTTCCAAGCCCTCTGCCATGGGCAGGGATACCTCCCACTAGATCAGGTTATCCAAGACCCCATCCAACCTGGTCTTGAACACCTCCAGGGACGGGGCATCCACAGCTTCCCTGTGCAACTTGTTCCAGTGTCGCACCACTCTTGTGGTGAAGAAATTCTTCCTCATGTCTAATCTAAATCTGCCCCTCTCCAGTTTATGTCTATTCCCTCTTGTCCTATCACCACAAGCCTTTATGAATAGTCCACCTCCAAATTACCCTGATTCCATATAATTTCAACTATTGCTTAAATTCACGTAATTTACTGGGTATTAGGAGCCCAGTTTTCAAAGAATCTGAGTACCCACAGTTCTGCTGCAGTGGCAGAAATACAAATCTGAAAGTCAAACACCAGTTCTCCACTGTGTTACAGTTTAGATTCATATGAAGCAATTCAGTTTTCTTTTCTCCTCGTACTGCTACAGAACATCAGTGAAGTGCATCTCACCTATGACTATATAAAGCTAGGTTAGTAGTTTATAATGATTATGTAGGCTTGTTCTCTATCCAGTGGAGAGGTGTCACTATCATACCTTAAACAAGTGAGTTGAATTACACTTGACAACCAGCTTAAATTAGATGATTAACTTGCATATGGATGAGGTCAGACAAGATGATTTTGATTCCTATTTCATAAGGTAAATCTAGTTGCAGAAGCAGAGATCACAAATAATAATTTGTTCTCTTTGAAAATGTTCTTCATTGTTACACTCAAGTATTATTACATGCTTTCTCTCAGAGGCCTTTCATTTCTGGGAGGAGCCACGTTCTGAAGGATGTAATACTTCAGTAAAAGTGTCAGAATGTGACTGAAACTGCCTAAGAAAACAGTCAATGCCTACGTGGACTCACTAATTAAAAGTATTAGATATTCCTCCTACATTTCACTGTTTCTATTCACTGCATGTTTCTGTCTTTAGAAAGCAGTTAAATATAGCAGAAGATGAAGGAAAAAGTGATTCAATAAAGGCATCTATGGTGGCACTTTCATGATTTTGCTTTGTTCTCTATCCAAAATTATCGAGAATGTTAAGAAGTTGTCATTCATTTCTAAAGTCAACAGAACTGATATTTGTTCTAGGTCAGCTCTTATAATAACAACTCCAGTCTCACCAGAAGGAGATCTAGGAAGTTTTCACATGGAAGATTGTTCCTGCAAGCTCCCTTGTTCTATTCAAGACCTAGAGTATGGAGCTAGGGGCGTTGTTCTGAACTAAATGCTGTAAGCCTTACTGCCACATGACGTGGTAACCAAGTTATGACACAGTCAAGTTTGAGCACCTAGTGTGGCAGACACAGTACTCAGGTGAATGCCCAGACCTATTAGGTTGCCTCCCAGTAGGTACCTAGCTGTGCAAGCACTCCTTCAGTGTTCTAGCATGAGGTCAAACAGCAAAGTCTGTCACTGAACCATATCTCAGGTTCCAGTGGCTGGAGAACAAACTTGCTGTCTACATCTGCAGCCCACTCAAAGGTCCTGCTCTCCTCTGGTTTCACTCAGGAGCCAGAGAAGTAGGAATGTGGCTGCCTGAACAGTTTCCACACCATGGATTGAGTTGGGTGCAAAGAACAGTTTGATGCTCTTTCCAGGACATGGGAAATATTTAGCTAGGCTCTAAGAAGAGCCAGATAACTAAAGTTCTTTATGCAGTTAAGCCAGTTTACCTAAACCTGGGCGGTCTGTTCTACACTGTTTCTCATCCTGTTCCACCTAAAGCTGTTAGGCAACTAAACTATTACTCACTCTTAGATGTTGTGCCCAAATGATGTGCCTTGAATAAACATTTAAAAGGAAAAAAAAGAGTTATTTTACACTAAGTTTCCCTACAGGTCTTTCTGAAAAAAAAGATCCTTCAGTATCACCTCATTGTTGGACAGTAAGCTGAGAACTAAACCTGAAAAGAAACTAGTGTTAAGGTCTGTAGAAGGGTGTTTTAGAAAACAAAACAACCAACCAACCTGATTTAAAAGTAATTACTGAAAATATTATGTAGTAAACCAATTAAAATAGCATAATATTTTTCAGGTAATGTTCATAAATACTGTAATTTCCTAAACTTAACAGAAATTAAAATACTGGAATTATTTTAAGTTCTAATAGACTAGCCATGTAGTGCTGTTTCTTTGCATATCAGCATGGCCATGGCTGACTAGCAGAAATATGGTGGAGTTTCATCATGCTGCTCTATCTTGACAATGGCACATAAATGGGTTGAATGGCACTAGCAGTATGAACCAAAGAGGAACTTTTTAAACTGGGAAGATTACTCTCAGAGAATGTAATTTAAATGACTAGAGATATTTACTACACAGCTATAAACATCTAGTATTAGATCAGTCCAGCTAGTTTTAAGCAATCCTTGAGGAAAGACAGAGGTGAAGCGTATGCTCCCTTGCCAGTAGAGGAGGAGGCTGCCAATTTCCTGGCTGCGTTCTTGCACAGGCCTCATTGAACCAGTGAAGAGCTTATTTCCAGCTAGTTTTATTTTTTTTGTACAAGCTTTTACACACTTCCACAATATGTCTGCTTCTGGGGAATGGCAGAGTTATTCTGCTAATGATATAGCACCGTACATATTCCTGTCTTCTTCACATTATAATTCTATCTGCCTTAGATTTTGGAGACTACTGAACGCAACAGTAACATTTAGAACACTTAGCACTTCATTAATATTTGATTGGCACATAAGAGCAACTAATACTAAAGAGTATCTAGTTTTGATGTGCATATACCACTAGAAGGTTGGGCTGCTAATCAACTTGTAGAAAGGGAATGTATTTCTGGATGAATAATACTAAATTTTCTATTGGATATACATTTGGCTGAAGATAGGGCAAATAATCCTGTATTTTTGGTATAAATTTCAAATACATTCTTAGTGTGCATTTGAAGAAAGTTATCCTAATGCATCCTTCTGAAGGCTACAAAAGAAGTTGCAAAACTCCCAGACATAGCCCTCAAAACTCAATTCATGCACTAAATGGGTTAAAAGGATGGATCATCTTACTTACTAGTGCTCTTTCCACACCTTATTCAATTTTGTTGCTTATGTCCAAGTCCAACAGATGTTCAAAAAGGGTATTAGCATCTCACTTATCTTTCATTTACATGTA
The DNA here is from genome assembly GCA_013389865.1 of Piaya cayana. Lineage (NCBI taxonomy): Eukaryota > Metazoa > Chordata > Aves > Cuculiformes > Coccyzidae > Piaya > Piaya cayana. Next base: position 158,169 of record WAAB01025368.1, read on the forward strand.
AAATAAATGTGGTGGTACAAAACATATATGCCAAAGCACCTGCCAGTAAAGCAAAGAGTGTGAAGGCCAGTTATAAATGGACCTCAGTATTTGTTTCTATGATGAAATAGCAGTCTGTTAGGGCACTTGCAATTTATCGGTCTCCCTTCCCACCAGAGAGGATATTCAAGATTTAAAAGTGAGGTAGGAAAGTTTGATCCCTCCCAGACTCACAATTAAGAAAAAATACTGTCCTGGAACACTCGATTTTAAGCATCTTACCAAGATTTTATTTCAGGAGGCCTGTATGCATGTACTCATGTAGGTGGGAAGGTGAAGGGAAAAAAAATACACACAAACCCCAAACTACCTTTTCTGGTCTCTCTCAAAAGATACTATGTACACGGTTCCTTATCAACAAATCCAAACAAAATGGTCAAAAATAACCGAATAGTAATTTCTAAAGTCAAATCATTGTTCAAGGATATTGATTTCAGGGAAACACTTATGTACTGCATCAGATCATACTGATGTTACAGATCCTTCATGAAGTAGATAACAGACTTCAGTCAAAAGTACTCCTGTTAAATTCAAGGACTGCTGTGTAATTCATTGGTTTGTTCTGCAAACATGGGCTAAACTTCCTATTTCTTGTGTCTTACTAGACTGCTCATGCAAGTTAGCTGTTATACCTACCGGTCTTCTCTTATACACCAGGTATATGAAATGTAAAAGGTTGACAACCAAAAACACAGAATTCCAGATCATTATGTCCAAGGCACAACGGTAGAGCGTAGCCCAAATGATGAACAATGCACATCCTGTAAAAATTAAAAAAAAAAAAAGTTAAATTTCCCTGGACAATAAACACATGCATACAAAGTCATCAAGAATGTGCCCACTGGATGCAATTACATGCTAAAGCAAAATGTTCTACAAGTTATACTATAGTTAGGATCCACAGATCAGTGCACGCACTGCTAGCATCAGCTAAACCACTACAATGCTACAAATAGCACTAAGGGCAGGTTAGCAGCAGACTGCAGTCCTATTGCATGGGACTGCAATACCAGAGCAACAATAATTCAGATCAGGACTAGGGGAAGCAGAAAGGTGCAGCTCATGATGGTCTGTTACTAAAATGTAGAAATGGAATAGGGGGAAACTGTATCTTAAATACAAAAAAACCCCAATCAAAACCAGCTCAAAAAACCTGCATTAATTAGCCAAATAAGAGCCTAGAAATGAATGCTTGTTGTTTGTATCACTAACATTCATATCTAACTAGCAAGTAGTAGTTGCACAAAAACCTCGTTAAGTCATACACAGAATTTTTGAAAATTTAAAGGAAGTACCATTGCTTCATTTTGACAAGGTCACAGCAGGGATCTGTATTGTCTTGTACAGCATCACAGAGAAAAATTCAAATGCTTGTTCTTATTTTTAGTTTCTTTGCTTTGAATAATGACAATTGCTTTAAAAGATAAGGCATGCTGTATGATTAAGGATTCCATTTTGGCCTATAAAGATAATACTTATCAAATTATAGATTATGCACCATGAGTTTCTCCCAGGTAACTATGAACCTACCATAGAATAGAGGCGGCTGTAGAGATACATTTTGCCTTAAGTTTCATGTAAAGACAACACGGAGTAGGTGCCAAATTAGCATCCCTTCTTCCTTTCTCCGTGAAGACAATCTGAATTCATTAACTCTGTATTATCTAGTCTGTCTGGGTTATTGACTGGTCAGGCAGCACTTATGTGCAGATCAGAAAAATCTAAATATGGTGGCTCTTGACCAGCTGGTTAATTAGACTACAAGGGACAGGAGGATATGAGGTCTGGAAGTATTGGAAAGGAGTGATATTGTGGAGCAATAGAGGTGGGGCAGGGTCAAAGCAAAGGGGACAAGCCCTTAGGAACCAGTTCATTACTTATGCTGCCCATAGAGTAAACGTGCTTCCAGCTGCCACATCAGCTTGCAAAACATTGATTCAATACCTGCCCAAAGTGCAACAAGACCTACTGACCAAAGCAGCAAGCTCAGCAAATGCAGAGCTCCCATTGCTTTTGAAACAAGAACTAAGCAGACAAAAAGTCTGGCAATGCTCAGACCCTTGGTTGTTGGTGCAGTGTGTTTTAATAAGTTATCCTACAATGGCTATAAAAAACAAAAGGCGGGATCAGTGCAAATTCAACCACAGAAGCTCTATCACAAAACTGACCTGCACTGTTATATATCACTTAAAAATACTTAAGCATGCTCTATGCTGTTATATGCTTGGATTTATGTTTCTTACAATGCAATAACTCACTACTCCTTTGATCACAAAGACCTCATCCCACAGAAAGCACAGGGGCTTAGAAACAGCTGTGGGACTGCAAGTGTTAAAAGAGAAACTACATTTGCCCAGTCTTGAGTATGCCCGATTTATTTTTTCCTGTGAAGGCAATTTTTCATGTTGCAAGATTCCTACAGTGGTGGAAGAAACAAATGAACTCAGAATATAGACTGCACTCCGTATGAAAGGCTCACACTTCTAAATTGGCAATGAAAATAACAGTTAAAGAACGTGCAGATCAACATCAAGCTTCTCAAGGAAAACTTCACCTACTGCAGACATACTGAGCTAGTGCGCCAGCCAATACACAGTCTCAGTACTTACCTGAAGCCTAAAATTAAGGTCTTATGGATCCACACGCTTAACTATAATTTGGAATTTAATGAATTTTAAGCATCAAGGCAACATCTGAAGTAAGTAAGGTCTCCTTGTTTCAAGCTGACACCCTCAAAGGTTTGAAACTGGAAGTCACAAACCTGGTAAATTTTAAGAGCCTAGGCACATACAAACTTTCTAGAAAAGGTATGTCAGGGCCAGAACAGACCCCCACTTACACCAAAACCGCTTTCAGCACAGTACAACAACCATGAATATGGGCTGTAATTTCACCACAAGCTGAAGAGACCAGCTCTGTAAAGGTTACAAACTGCTACTTCTGCACCAGAAGGTAACAAATCTCTGCATAATAATTTTCCTACCTATGGTGAGCAAGCCTCGCAGAAAAATCATATGAAGGTTCAGAGTAGTTGGAATAACCAGTCCAACCGCAAAGCATATATTTGCCATGTGAAAAACAAGATGATGAATTTCTTTCCAGTTTTCACATGCAGTTTCATTGAAAGGCACGAGGGTGGCATTTTTAAATTCTGGAATAAAACTTAGTGGAGTAACACTGAGTGGGGTCATTGATGTAGCATTCATCTTGGAGACTCCTGCAATTAGAGAGAAGAAAAAAAAATCACCATGTATTAAACTAAAATATATTAGACATACACATAGATTTTAGGGTTATTTTATCTCTTCCCAGGAAATATTCTCCTTTATCATTCAAGGAAAAAAAAAATCTTTGAGAGGATGAGCTCAATCTATAGTTTGGTCATGCTTTACTATCTCCCAAGTACTAGGCTTGAAGAATAGTATATTTCAAAATTTGGACCATATGCACATAAACAACACCAGCTACTATGACTGTCATCACTCAGTACAACATCCTACACATTCTTCCTAGTCTTACCCAAATAAACATATTTCAGTCTACCATTTACTGAATGGGTCTACAATCACAGGCAAAGTAAATATTTAAGAGGAGTTAAAAACCAAGATGAAAACTGAAAGATTAAAAAAAATTTATAAAAGGCTTATGTAGTGTAAGTCTCCCCTATGGCATGCAAAGTCATTCTTCTAAATGAGGAATGAAGTCTTAAATGAGAAAGACGTGCTGCTTGGTTGATTTAAAAAACAAAAGCTGACAAATTATTAAAAAATCAAAATGAATGACAATCTCAACTTCTGGCTTTCTTGCATTATTTGCAGGATCATTTAGAGGTCTCTCAAGCCACATAGTATATTGCACACATTATCCAAAGTAGACAAAATCAACTCAAGCCACTCTAGAGACAGTAAATAAAAACTACTGGTTTTCCTCCCAGTTGATCAGATGCTACCAAATCAGAAAAGGAGATGCCCAGGCATCAGTTGTTGCCAGCCTTTCAGGGAATTTACTTTGTTTACCTACTGTGCGCAAACTTGCAAGACCTTTTTTTGTCTCTGGAACTCCTGCAGAAAATGAGGCAGATGAAAAAGCTAATAAAAAAATACATAGGGTTTTCTTGGTTGTTGTTGTTGTAATGCTAAATCTAGCATATTTTCCTTTCACACCAATTAAAAAAAAAAGATACCTGTGGGCAAATATCTTCCCAATACAAAGTAAAATATTCCTACTAAAAACAAACTACAAAGAGAAACTGGAAGATTTCTAGACACTGCCCTTAAAATCTCAAAAGGTGGTCTCTCCAGGGAACTGTAGCCAGCATTGCAAGCACCCCAGAAGGTCGTCTTAACCCTCCAGTTCCCAGCTGGAGGAACACAACTGTTCCTAGGCAGGCTTTCAGAAACATGGGAGAAGCCTGCTTCCAGTAGGGCACATATAGTCACTACTGCTAAAGCAGGGGGGGAACCATATGGAGCTCTGCTTGAGTCTTGTTAAGGAAATACATACATGTATCACCAAACAAACAGGCTCCATCACATACAATATGGTGGGATTTACATTCTAATAAATTCTGTAGAGACAGTGCAGGTTCCTGCCGTGTGTGCTTACTTACTGTCATATAATTCATCTGCTCAGCAGACTTTTGAGTCACAGTTAATACACTCAATATTTCCTGCAGACTGGAATATGCTTAGCATTTCTGTTATTTGAAGGTTCTTCTTGGGCTGTGAAGTAACCTTGCGTTGCTTAATCCATTCTTTTTATTACTTTCCCCTCTAATCAACTTATGTACAAGGCAAAGCAAACAGGATGATTTCTAAAATTAATCAGTCTTTTAAGTCCTGTTTAAAAGCAGTGGGAAGAAAGAAATCAGAAAGAAAACCTAAATCCTATGATAGTTTCTCCCCAGCACCTAGAGCTTGTCACAGCTAAGGCAAGCTACAGAACATGCAGAGGCATCCTGCGGGATCAACCACTAGCACAGACATAGTGTACAGAGTCTCTGGATAGAGATGACTTAAAAAACTATATATATATCTAAATTTCACCAAAATGAATAGTTCACATTCCTTAAGAGCTCACTTTCCTATTTTCATCCCTGCATTACTTATTCACAAAGATTGTGAGTTTTGGCATAAACATTTCTACATTAAATTGTTACCAAAAATCACAGTGCCCAAACAAATACAGAGTCCAGGTATACATGCAGGCATCACCCAACCATGCTCCTATTTTTCTTCAGTTATTTCAAGTAAACTTAGCAACAAGAGCCACAAGAACAGTTCCACTGTCCTGACAAAGCTGCTCACACGTAGAGCCAAAGTGTGTGTCTGTACAAGACTACAGGACTGGCATTTTAATGTCGTTATAAACAGAAGGTAAACACTAACTCCGGGTAACTGTGGTTGTGCTCATCTTGCCCATATCTCATCACTGTGCTCCTGTTGTTTTCAAACAATATAAACTCCCAACACTGCACAGCAGGATCTCTAGATCTCTTGCAAAAAGTTACCCGAGTTTCTATTGACATTCACTCTTTCACTGCCTAGTCATCTGTGAAGAAGAGCACTGCTTAACGTGTCTTCATTTGTTAAAGAAGTAAACACAACCAAACCATCACACAGAATGAGAACCAGACATAAGTCCATCAACTCATCTCAAGATCAAAATTGGCTACAAGAGGTATCTTCAGCTGCATTTGATTACAAATCCACAAAGTTTTCCAGAAGCTTGATTTTTTCAGAGCAAAATTTTGCACTGTATCACTAGGAGAACAGAAGCTACTTCGCTCTTCTAGGCTTGGCTGTGAAGCACCACATAGTTGAAGAGCGGAAACTCAAGGAACCAAATCAAGTGCACAGCATGTGACAATATCATTCTCCTCAGAACTCGGTCAAAACACTGCTCTCTTCCTCAGCCACAGATACTGATGCCACAACCCACCAGCCATAAACTGGCATAACGGGAAACTGTTTCTTTAGCAAGTGCTGATAAAGTCATTTAAAGACTCTGACAATAAAGTGTCCAGAGTTGTAACAACAGGATGTTTAATGCTTTTTAAAGTTGGTGTCACCTACCTAGTTACCTAAATTACAGAATCACAGAATCACTAGGTTGGAAAAGACCTCCAGGATCATCAAGTCCAACCATTCCTATCAAACACTAAACCATGCTCCTCAGCATCTGGTCCACCAGTCTTTTAAACACCTCCAGGNGCTCCAGAGCCTCAGCATCCTTCTTGTGGTGAGGGGCCCAGAACTGCACACAGGATTCAAGGAGCGGTCTCACCAGTGCTGAGTACAGAGGGAGAATAACCTCACTGGACCTGCTGGTCATGCCGTGTCTGGTACAAGCCAGGATGCCATTGGCCTTCTTGGCCACCTGGGCACACTGCTGGAAAATTAGAAAGTAGGAACCTAAGTCTAGCTGCTTCTGTTTTTATAGGCTTTGTCTTTAATACCTCAAAGTTCTTATTCATATAAGAGCTTATACATTTGAGCTGAACTTAATACTCACAAAGAAACATTGAAGCATAGCTAACACACCAGGGAACAGCAGAAAGCTGCACAACTTCTCTGTCATGATGGCATTTTAAAGCTGGCAGAAATAGATTGATGTTATCTGCACAATGACACAAGGACAGATTGTGACAGCAGCTCTGAAGGGGAACGAATTTCAGCTAGGGAGACCTGTTGAGAACAAAACAGGCAGGCAGGCAGCGTTACAAGCTCTAACCTACAATGTTTGTCCATATATACCACCAGAAAGACAAACATTCAAAATAATAACTGTAATTTTTAAATCCAATTCTTTTGTCCTAATGTTGACTGCTGTCAAATAACATTGAAGAATTAGCAAAATATCTTACATTCAAAAGACAAGCAGGCGATTGTCATTCCTTACCCTCTGCTATCTCAGAAAGCCAACAATTAATCTTGGATGTACAGATTCAGGCCTTTAAAACTTTAATTTAGGGTTATATGTTCTAGGGACTAACACTGAGGCTTCAATGTATGAAGACAGGAATTAAAAATACCATAACTATGGCCAAATAATTTTGGAAAAATTGGGGAAACAGTGTCAAGTGAAATTAAAGCTTTATGGAGCATAAGACAAATAATTAAAATAACATTTTTAACATCCGGTAAAATAATTTTTCCTTCACATGAATTTAGATGTACCAAACTAAGAGTCTGAAAACAGCTAACTGAAAACTCAAGCCAATTTCTTGTCCAAACAGAGGGAAAAAAAAGAACAAATATTGAAAAAAACACCACTCAGTGATACTTTATCAGTAAATCTTATTAGAAATTAGTATAGTTAACAACAAAACCTATTGAGTTTTTTGCAAATAAATTGGCGGGAGAGTTAAGATCACATTTTTAGGTCTGAAACTATAAATTCACAGAATGGAAGTGAGGTGAGCCTAACTCCAGGATCAGGAGATCCTCATGCAACAGGTCAAACTTATGAAAGCTGCTCCCAAAAATGTTTAGTTCCAAAAACTTTAGACACAAATAAGCCTTTTAAAGAAATAGGGGTTTATCGGTACCTACTCAACATTCACATCAGACAGATGCAGCAGAGAAGAGTTTAAATCAGTTGGTTGTAGTAGAACAGATCAGCCAAGGTGATACAGGACAGTGCAGTATCCCACACGTCTTCATCAACTTTACTGAGATTATTTGTATCCAACAGCTTCACTGTTCAACATTACTCAAGTGAACTTCTTAAAGCTTTGCTCAAGCGTGCTCGTATAACTTTAATATCATGGCAACTTTACAGTGCGTCATTTATGTAGATGGATTTTGTGAGAAAAATAAATGGAAAGAAAGCCTCTGAAGCTCAACAATTATTTTTTTTAATCATACCTGCAGAACCTTAACTACTTTTCTAAGGTCTTGTAGCACAAAAGCTGCATACAGAATTTAGACTATCAATAATTTCTTTGCTTTTGTGAGCTGAAAACAAACTATTAGTGCTGGCGTAATTAAGATAATTACAGTTTAAGTTACCAATTTCCCTTTTTATAATGAAGCAGGAGTGAATGGCAGAGAGGTAAAACAAGAGATGCATTTCAATACGCTCTTTGGGGTAAGCTAATTTCCATTAAACGCGTCATTTAACTGCAGAAATTTCTCAGTCTCACTGTATCATTTGTTCTCGACAAAACTGAACATTTCATTCTGCATCGCTAACCAAAATACCCGCACTCTGAGAGATACTCTTACACGGGCTTAACTTAGCGGCACGGCTGTGCTGGTCACGCAAGTTTGTCGCCTCTGCGCTGCGGTGAGGGTCACACTGCGCTCGATGCTCAGCGAGCCCGAGCCGGGGGATGAAGCCACAGTTGTCACCCCGCCGCCCCGCTTGGCCCCCGGGGCTTCGCTGCCGCGCACAACGCGCAAACACCAACGTTTGGTCAGAAAAAAAAACAATTTAAAAAACCCCAAACAAACAAACCAACAAAGCCAAGGAACCCGTCGGTCCCTCTCCCCGCCGTCCCCGCTCCCCCCCCGTCGGGAGCCGCGGGGACCGCGGGACGCGCCGCCCGCACCGCCCGGGGCAGCCGGACCCGCAGCCGCCTCTGCCCTCTCGCCCCGGGGCCGCCGGGCCGGGCGTCCGTGTGTCTGCCCGGCAGCCTGTCTGTCCATCTGCCCGTCAGCCTGTCTGTCCATCTGCCCGTCCGTCTGTCTGTCCGTTTGCCCATCCCGGCGTCTGTCTGTCCGTCCGCCTGTCTCTGTGTCCGCCCGTCCGTGTGTCCATCCGTCCGCCTGCCCGTCCGTCCATCTGTCTGTGTGCCTGCCCGTCCACCTGCCTGCCCGTTTGCCCATCCGTGTGTCTGTCCGCCTGTCTGTCTGTCCGTCCGTCTGCCCGTCCATGTTCCTGCCCGTCCGCGTGTCCCTCTGTCTGTCCGCTGGTCCGTCCGTGGGTCTCTCTCTTGCTCAGCGTGTCTCTCCGTCCGTCCGTGCGTCCCTCTCTACCGTCCGTGTGTCCATCCGTCCGGCGCCACCATCGCCCGGCGGCAGGCGCCCCTCTACCTGCCCGCGTCCCCCCTCTCAGCCGCCCGGTGTCCCCCTTCTTACCCGCCCCGCGTCCCCCCTTTACCTGCCCCGCGGTCCCTGACAAAGTTCTCAGCTCAGACCCGCGTCCCGCCACGCGGCCGCCGTGACTAAAATAGGCTTCGTGCCGGGAGCCCCGCAGCGCGCAGGCGCGGCCGCCAGGGGGCGGTGGTTCGGGCCCGCCCGAGTGTGGGGCGGTGCTCGGCCTCGGCCCCAGGAACGCGAGGGGCTCCCCGTGAGGCGACAGCGGAGCGCTGGGTCTGCTTCTCGGGGGTTAAAACTGGAAGAGCCGAGTTCTCCCCCGAGGGAGCAGCGAGCGGCGTTTGCCCTGCATAGTGAGCGGAGGAGCCACAAGAGCCTTTGGGAAACTGCGCTTCTCCACTTGGCACCTGCTGTGGTTGCTCTGTCGCCAGTGTCACGTTCAAGAACTGTCACCGAGTTTGCTCGTTTGGCTGCGTGACGGCTCCAGAAGTGTTGCTGCAGGTGGCGCTGCCCCTGTCCCCCCCGGCGAGCGGCCACCAAAGCTGGGGGGCGACATGTGGCATCCAGGCATGAAAGACACTGAGGGTACAGCCTGTGGGTGACCCGCGGTATCCTAAAACCTGACTGTCTGTGATAGAGGAGGGCAGCAAAAGAAGAAAATCTCAATATATCATAGAACCGTAGAATTGCTAGGTTGGAAAGGACCCCCAAGATCATCAGGTCCAACCATTCCTATCAACCACTAAACCATATCCCTCAGCGCCTCATCCACCAGTCCTTTACACACCTCCAGGGAAGGTGATTCAATCACCTCGCCAGCCATCCCCTTCCAGTACCCAATAACCCTTCCCGTGAAAATTTTTTTCCTAATGTTCAGCCTGAACCTCCCCTGGCAGAGCTTGAGGCCATTCCCTCTTGTCCTCTTGATACATATATTCTGATGAGTTATCTACAAAGTGGTTAGGTTGGGTTTTTTTTTCAGCAGCCAAGAGCATATGGCTACCATTATCCTTAAATATTTTCTGAAAGAATAGAGGATCCTGAATAAGTTTTTAACTAAATATTTATACATTTGTTATGTACATAACGTCATGTGAGATCTGGATCTTTCCAATGATGTGTACCATGTGAGTAGGATATTTATGAATCCTGCTACCTCTTTTTCCAAAATATATTATTAATTTATGAGGAAGGACTTGGTTTGGGACTGTGTTTTCTCTGGCCAGTCATTCTTACAGATGTATTCACTCTTTCACTCTTTCCTGAGGTGTACAGGGTAAGTGAGGGTGGGAAAGGGAAGGAAGAGCAAGTCAGGATAGCATGGCCGAAGAAACAGCCACAAGAGACAGCATCTAGCATCTGTTTGAGACTGATAATACTAAATCATGGTTGTTGGAGCAAAAGCCAAGTACCTTCCAGAAGCAACACAAAACAGCTTGTCAGTGAGCTCCTATTCAAATCTAGACTAACACATAAGCGTTTCCTAGCACATTACCAAATGCTACGCATTGAGAAAAAAACATTTTGCTGTACTAGCTCTGTCTTCATGGAGTCTTTGTACTTCTCTCATTACCCACCAGTCTTTTTTTTTTTTCTTTCTTTTTTTTTTTTTTTTTTTTTTTTTTTTTTTTTTTTTGAGAGCTTTGGTGATAAACAGTATCTGTTTAGCCCAACACAGAAAATCCTACTTAGGAAAGCTCAGTAATGAACTAGTTATATTTGTAGCCATGTGAAGGTGTAGAACTTTGTGTTGATTGCAGCTAGTCTCTTGGGATCTTTATATTTCAATATATTCATAATTAAATGTCATTTCTTGTGTGCAGTGGAATGGCAAGAACCAAGGCTGCATGAGCAACGTAGATGGTGGTAGCTAGTACAGCTGCCAGCAGAGAGAGAGATGAGGGAGGAACTGAGAGCTACCTCTGTGTCTTGGCCCTTCAGGAGGACCATAAGCAGATGAAGGGTGTAGATGTGGTTCTGAAGGGCTCAGCCTTGCACTGTGGGGTGCATCCACACATAGAAGAAACACCTTCCTTTAATAGAATGATTAGCACCGGTTTTATATAAGAAATGGCACATAGTCCTATGCAGTTATTAATGGTCATTAATTTTAGCAACCTCCCAGTACCTGAAAGGGGCCTACAAGAAAGCTGGAAGGGACTGTTCACAAAGGCTTGTAGTGATATGATGAGGGGGAATGGGTATAAACTGGAGGGAGGCAGATTTAGACTAGACGTAAGGAGGAATCTCTTCACCATGAGAGCAGTGAGGCACTGGAATGGGTTGCCCAGGGAAGTTGTGACTGCCCCATCCCTGGAGTTGTTGAAGGCCAGGTTGGATGGGGCCTTGGGCAGCCTGATTTAATGGGATGTCCCTAATCTGACAGAGGCAAGAAATAAAAACTGTTCACATCTACACTGATGAGAAGTTGGTTTCAAACAGCCAGATTAGAGATTTGTGTTGAATTGATACATTTTGTTAGCAAACTATTACAGCTGTTCATTGATGCAGACTTTCTCTCTGCCGTGTTTCACTCTCTTGCTATTGAAGTCTTGATAGCTTAAGTGCTTTTCCCCATTATTTAGTATTTTCCAAAATAATGGTCCACAGTAGAAAATGACACATGGATGTTGCAAATTGCTCGGTCTTGTTCCTTATCTCCATTGACTTGCTTTGTGATGTCTTTGAGAGTATACCCTAACCTCTTGATGCCTGGCTGCTCTCCTGTATTGCAGGGAAAATAAGGCACACTGGTGATGCAGGCAGATGTTGCTCAGTGGAGGTCAGGCAGTTCAGAAGCAGAGTTGAGACCAGAGCCTCCCTCTCTTGCTTCTCAGTTCAGCCGAGCCAGGCACTGAAAGACTTCATTAAGTAGATGATAAAGTAACTTTTTGTAAAATTGCAAGCACTCTGCCTCTTCCAAGAGAGAGCCCGATTCTGCAGCCTTTTTTAGGCAAAGTTTTCGCTAAAGAGAACAAATGCTTTGTATTCAGAATCCCAGATGTGCCAGGCTGACAGGGCTATTTTCGGACAATGGCGAGATCTATGAAATGTTTCCATTTATAGTTTTAGGAAGTGTACTCGGCATCTACAGGCTAAAAGATGCCTACTCTAAACTAATCTTTTAAACTCCCTCTTTAGACAATGTGAGGGGGCTCTTTTAGAAAGTAATTAATCCTGTGTGTGTTTGACAACTGTCTGGAGTGGGACGAAATATGCTGGCATAGTTCAGAAGTGCCCCATATCAGTGAGACATAACCCATCCTACATGCTGACATTATGTGCCATATAACTGAAAAATTACACGTTTTCCATTGAAAAAATTATTTATTTGGGTTTTGCCTCAAAGCATCCTTGAGAATTATGTTTTATTAGAAGAAAGTTTGTATTGAGAGGTTGTGAACGATACTCTCTCAGATCTCTCGTATTCTGGTGGACTTTCACCTCCAGACCCTCCAACAGCTACTTTCTGACGCATCGCAATATAATCTGGCAACTTTTGTCATGCTGCAGCTGCAGCAACGGCTTCTGCTGTTTATACAAGAAAGGCTGTCTATTTGTGAACTCCATTGAACCAGAGATATAAAACATATACCGGGGCTTCCAAGTATCTGACTGATAATGGAGTAATTGTTTATTGAAAATGTAGAGCCAGGATTCTTCTAAATTGATCTGTCAGAGCATCCAAGTTCTAACATATGTACTGGTAGATAGCTGTAGATGTTTATGCAAAGGGTACCTGATCCTGAGGTGTAAAATTGTTTGCTATTAAAGTTATAAAAGCTGTGCACAGTAAACAATTTAGTCATTCCAACTTAGCAATTATCCTTGTTCCTAAATTATACATGAGCAATCTCCTACTGACAATTTAATTTGTATGTTTATTATTTGAAATTGCTCAGTGAGTGATTATTTTGAATATATGTGAGCCTATGATCTGCTTGCAAGTGCATTTCCTGAGACTGCTGCTGGAAAGGTCTGTTCCACTTGCTCTTGCTCTATCTAAATCACATGGTTCCTCCCAAAAAATGAGAGCTGTAATGAACTAGAATGGATTTTCTAAGGCTGGAGTCGTGATGTACCTGTCACTGCCCTACTAGAGCAGCTTGCTAATGGTGGTGGGAAAAGAAAGAGGAGCCTGTCCAAGTATGTGGAAACAGAGGGATACCAGGGACAGGTTTTGAGCACTGTGCAGGACTCAAGTTGCTATCAACATGTTGCTTTTAGTTAATGTGAGGCAGCTCTTGCTTCCCACATCAGTGGATGACAATTAATAAAGCAGTGCTTTTGCATTGCATCTGTCCCCTCACTTGGTGACGGCCCATTTCTTAGGGGTCCCCACAACAGCAGATTTGGCAGCGCCGTTTGAACTGACTGTGATTTTTCTGTTCCTTTTTTGGACAACATCCATGCACAAAGAAATTTCAAAATGATCATGCAAAGACATTGGTGTTAATCTTGAAGTAAATTCATCTCAGTCGCAGCTCACAATGTTCTCTCTGCAGATATCTTTGTGAATATATATGAGCCTATGCGAGTGTACATATAAAACAAAGGAACTGCAAATACTATCAGGGTAGTGTTATTTTGAGATAAAACAAGAATGAAACAACAAGAGTTTAACATATCCAGAAGAACAGAGAGAACTTTAAAACTTGAGGAAGGAGGACAAAGGGGAATTGAAGGGAAGGCATGAGATGAGTCTACAGGACTATTTAAACTAGTGTCAGGGAAAGCATGTAGGATATGAGAATGAAAATACTCCATATACTGAGGGGGGGAAGTGTCTTTTTTTGTAAAAAGATACAAAGAGAGCAAGAGCAGGGAGAAAATGGATAATCCCATGAAAGAGTATAGTGGGGAAGTACATAAGCTAAAATAAAGGCTAGGAGCAGAAGTTCAGGAGCAAAAATCAAACCAGGAATGCATGTTAGGTCCAAATGCATAGAAAGAGGTTGATGTAGCTGAAGTACTGAGGAGGAATATTTTATGCACTTGATGGGATTAGCAGTCCTAAAAAAATTGTGTTTGAAATACTGCTTGTTTTGAGCATAAACCTCAAGGAGATAATAGGCATCCAATTTCTGGATTAGCTGCCTCCTCTACAATTTCAGAAGAGTCAGCATCAAACAATCACTAAGGAGAATCTGGTCCATTGCAAGTGTGCTGCTTTTTATATCCAGATGCTGGACTTCAGCTGTGCATATCATAAATGACTATCAAAATTTATGCAGAGTTATAATATACCTCAACTGCTTCTTACTACTGTTTGAGTAATCCATGAGACTAAAGACAAACACAGAATTAAAAAAAAATAGTTTTCCTCTAATCTCAATGAATAAATAAGACCAGTCTTCTGAGGAATGTTTACTATACGTCATTGGTAAAAAAAAAAAATCAGTGAAGAAACTCCTATTATATAAGGTTAAAACCAGGGATACAGACTGCAAAAACCATACAGATATTAGATATATAGTATTATTGCTTCTGCATGTAGTATTAGCTTAAGTACATATACCACTGTATAAAGCAGTTTAAGAACTAAAACAACAAAGGCTACGGTAGAGAGAAAAGCAAAAATAATTTGTAAACCCAAGAAGCGTATAAAAAAAGGTTTATGCTCTATATCTGATTTCAGAATATCAGTATTTATTGTATTTTTCCTTTACTAGTAATTAGTCATTGGTTCTTTAAAATATGAACATATGTACCAGAAGAGAGACTATGGTTTTTGAAAAACCATAACCAAACAAGTAAAAGAAGACCCAGTAAAAATCAGAGTGAGGTGCTGTATGACTAGTTTTTATGAAGTAGTCCCACCCACCTCAGCAGGGATAACTGCTTAAAAATATCATCTGAGAGGTCCCAACCTTTCTATAAATGAAAACACTACTGTTTTTCTTCATACTTGTAGTAAGTATTAAAAAAATTATCTAAGCTAAATCTCTTTGTAAAAGAGAATACCTGCTACAACTGGATTCAGTAAAATATTTAAGGCTTTTAAGATAAGCAAGTTAAATAAACAAAGAGCAGTAAGGATTTCCAGCTATTTTATGGTAACTGCTGATACTCATCCTTGTGTGTCCTAGCAGATGTGAACTGGCTTGCCTCAGTTTTGTTAGGGGATAAGTTATGCTGTATTTACCTCAGTGTAAGAGTATGGGAAGACACAGGATCATACCTAATGTGTTTTAAATCCATCCCATAGCTTTCCTGCCTTCCCCAGCCTTGCAGCCATGTCCTATGGTTGGCCCCTGGAAGACCAAATCCAGCACTTGGTACTCAGATTGTCCTATACACTTCTTAGAAGTCCCTAAAACACAAAATTGAGAGACACTAAGCACAGATGTGTGCCTCACTTCCATTGACCCCACATTCCAGCAGGTTTCCGGATGCTCAAGATCATCCAGTCAGAGTCCCTAAATGGGAACATGGAGCCACTCACCTCCTTCCACAGAACTGAGATGCTCACCTATGATGTACAGTTGCTATGGAAGGTGATGATGCTCCCCATTTCTATACAGTGACATAGTTTGAACATTTATACATGAAATAGGATTTTTGGCTTCGGTATCTTTCTCAGCACAAGGAACCTTATCTCTAGAAAATTATTATACCCCCAGACTTTAGACAACTTTGGGCGGAGAGTTACTAGTGGATAACAAAACTACAAGATTCATGGCTAAAATAGTTATTTGCCACTGTTATTTTAGTGCAGCTGCTTGTTTATATGGCTTTAGTGTAAAAGTTCTTAATCACGTGTCTTTTATCACTGTTTATCTTCAAAATCCCAATGAGGAAGGGAAATAATGCTGTCCCCACAATACACTAGATCCCTTAAATTAGGAACTGTGGTGGACTGAATAAAATTGCCCGTGAATACAGGCAGAAGAATAACTGCTGTAAAATCCTCCTGGTCCCGCAA
Source organism: Piaya cayana (assembly GCA_013389865.1). NCBI lineage: Eukaryota > Metazoa > Chordata > Aves > Cuculiformes > Coccyzidae > Piaya > Piaya cayana. The sequence goes on from WAAB01025368.1 coordinate 174,174, forward strand.
GCTCTTAGGAATGTCCCATCTTTTTTCCAGTCAGTGACAATGTTTAACAACATTTGCTGCATGCAGAGTGATGATTTTGGTCTAAACCCTCTGCTGGCAGAACCACCTGCAAAGCTGCCCTCTAAAAGGGCTTTTTGTGTGCCATGGTTTGGGACGTGACCTCAAATCTTAGGGCTTGCATACTATGTCCTTGTGCTGCCTTTCTCCTACACACTCTCACTGATGAAGCTCCACCTACATGGTTTGATTAATTGGGATGAGGTGGCTTTATTTACATGCTAAGTTAAATTAACTCTTGATTCACACAGTAGAATTAGAGTGAGCAGAAACTGCATACAAAAATCTACAGGAAATGAAAGTTAATATGAAATACACAAAAAAAAGGTGCTTTCTCTTGGGAACTCTGAACTTAATTATATTTTTATGCATATTAATGTAATCAAAGTAAGTATTTTCAAGAGGGATTAGCAAATCAGCTTAATGAAGGTATTTATTTTGTTGTGCTGTAAAAAAGATATTTTATACAGTAACACTTTGGGGCAGAAAATACATTCAATTATTACAGGCATAGAAAGAAAAATACTTAATCTGTTAGTCTCTAAATTCAGCAGGTAGAAGAAAACCATTTAAACAGAAAGGAAAAAGATGATTATCTATCTAAACACCCATGGATCTGCTTCATTTTTAATACTTGGTTTGAAGGACTTGTTTATATGAGCAGTACAACAATGTATTTTGATTTTTCATGTATTTTGAGCCCAAATATGCCATGTTTATTATTCAAAATAATAAAAAAAATGTAGAGCACTTTTTTCCCTGGAAATGTAGCATCAACATATTATTTAATTACTGCAAGCATATGCCTTTTTTGTGGTGTGGCAAAACTAAACAATTTCATCCAAGAACATATTCAGCTTTCCCAGCTTTATCCTAGCAGAGATCAGATACCTATATGTATAATTTGCCATGATTCTTTCCATTATTGAGGTTCCTTTGACCGTCACATTTACTGCTTTGTTGCAGGGTAATTAACTCCCAAAAGTTTAGGATTGGCATGGACCTCCTCAGTCAGCAAGGCCAGCCTCTTTTATCATAGAATAACCTTCATTAAGCACTCACAACTAGCCTCGTGTAGCATTAGTTGTTACTACAGTACACCAGGATGCCTTCTCTGTGGTAATTCTGTAGCTTTAAGTAAAGTTGTATGATGGAGTTAAAAGATTGGTTAGATCTGTTACCTTACTCATACCACTAGTAGGTAATCATGAACTACCTAATGAAAGAATTACAGGGCCAATCCCATGCTTATTTAAGGACTTTTTTTTAATCTGCTAAAGGAGCACAGCCAGCCTGCCACTGGCCCCTTTAAGTACTAGAAGGCTACAATAAGGTCTCCCCAGAACTTTCTCTTGTCTAGGCAGAACAACCTCAACTCAGTATACGGGTGTGTATATCACTAAAGATTTTATTACTTCACTGACATCAGTCTGAATGCTTCTTTACTTACGTAGATTATAGTGCTCTCCCAAACTTTGGTTTGAGTCATATACCAGGACATACTTTACAGTACATTTTAAAGGCACTGTCACGATTAAAAATGGGGAGGGATGGGGGTTGAGAGGACTTACTGTCTCACCTCCAGCCCTTGAGTATGTACTTATATCACTGTAGATACATGTGCCCCGCATTCTACAGCTGAATGGTTCTGCTAGTCATGACTCCACCAGATGCTGGAAAACCAGAAACAATTTTTAGAAGCGTCTCAAAGCTCAAAAAAGCACAGCAACAAAAGCTAAACAAGGTTATCTAAAAGTATCTTCAGATATTGACTCAGTCACATCCTAGTAGAGATTTCTGATAGTAAGAAGAGCACCACTGAGGACTGTGTCTGTAAACCAGACTGAAACCAAGGCATGCACCTGTTTACAGAGAAGAAAAAATTCTCAAATCATGTAATGAAGTACCCATCACACCACAGTAGTTACCTAAGCAGTATGCTGTAGTTTAAATGGCATATATGTACTTGATACAGAAGGCGGGAAAGACTTCTTAGGCTTATTTTGAAAGTCAAGATGATCATGCTACTCTATCAAATGCTGACTCTATTTAGGTTAAGGCAAGTTGCCTTGAATATATGGGGCAAGCTTATATAATCAGGAAAACTGAGGAGAGCATTAATCTATGAATTATGAGCCATTTAATTGTAGAAGAATGTATCTTTTATATCTCTAGACTTTAATCTTTTTTTTTGTAGACAACACAAAACATTAAGCATAAACTTCATATTGGTCCAGCACATTATAGCACAGGAGACTTATAAATTCATGTTATTTTATCAGAATGAGAGACAGGGAGCTATTTTTAACTTGCCTGTTAAAAAACAGCCCAAGATTCTCAGCACATGGCACGTTCATCACGAGCAGCTCATCCAGGTGAAGCATAGCAGGGATCGCAAAGCGCAACCTAAGTGATAACACGACGCTCTTCCTACTCACCTTTGGCACTAGGCGTCACCAACAAGTAAGACACAATACTAATCACAGTGCTGGTTATGTGAAAATATCCATGCTGAGTCATACCAAGGGGTCAGGTAGCCTGCTGTCCTGTCCCTTAACTGTGAAAACTACAGGAAGGGAGCATATACAGCTCTATGACCTTCATACACACTGCCAGCCTCTGGCACCCTGTGCCTTGTTTTCTGTGCCAGTCTTTAATAGCTATCAATGAATCCTCTGTTTGCATTTCTTTGATTCTCTTTTGACCCTGACACAGTAGCTTTGTGACTCGGGGACTTCACACATTAAGTAGAAGATACAGAATACATCGTGTGGAAGCGTTATTAGAAGGATTTGGGGATTATCATGTTGCATGCTATGGTACTTATGTTTGACAGATTTTCTTCTTTGAGAGTAACATAAAGCTAAAAGCAAAACTCATACATTATTTGCTCTGCGGTGAAGGTCCTTTCAAACGGGTAGCATTTCATATCACTTCTAACAGCTTTCTGCATCATCTATATACTGCATCATCATCTTTCAAAGATGACACTGTGTTTTAAGTCTTCCACCAACAGCTCCCAAGATCTAAACTGGTATGTATGCCTGCACATACAAACACAATTGTCCTACCAAACAGCACAGCAATTTTAAAATATTAAAAATATGATCTACCTCCAGATTTATCAAGCAGTACAGTCTCATAAAATGTTTCTCATTTTTTGATTGCTGGCAGGTATCAGGCATAGCAGCAGTAAGGTGAGCTAGCAAAGACAGTCAGACACCTTCTCCCCAAATGCAGTGACCTCAAGGACTGAAACCAACTTTCTCCTACTGAAATGTGAGCTGGTGCTCCCTTACGTTATTAAAATATCACAGAATTAGAGCGAGAATACTTTTAAAATTAATAATTATATAGGCACAGAGAAGCGACTCTAGAAGCTAAACAAGAATGTTTTGCTTAAAAATTCTTTTTATTGCTGCAGCTGTTTCTTAGTTTCTTCCTGACAAACCTGGCTAAAAAGGATATTGTAAAACTAACTCCAATAGTTTGGCAGTTGATTGAATAACAGTACTTACTGTACATGGTATGAATAGCGCTGACACTGTGGAAGTCCAGGTCCTATAGCATCACACTATCAGAAACACTACATGATCATTTCCCTAAGCTATATTTGCAGCAGTTAAAAATAGTCCACTTTTTTAATGCCAGCAATTACATTCATGTTTGTTTATGTTTGTTTTCACAGACTACCTCTTTAGGGCAGCCAGAGAGCAACCATTCCTCATGGGACATAATTTGTTATCTTTTGTTTGTGTTAAGAAGCCTGCTGTGCAGTTCAAAATATTTCATTTCTTTAAAAAATAAAACCAATACAATCACTCTCAGTCTTTTTTTCTGCATTATTCTTCATGTTAATTAAGGCAATGTTCACATGGCATAAATATGAATGTTACAAGCAAGATGCTATATTTTGAAGTCAACTTACTTGTTTTTATTGACTATACTGACTATACATTATAGCAAATAATTCTGAGAAAATATAATTACAAATACTGTGGGTTTGGTTTTTTGGTTTTGGTTTTTTTAAAACACAACACAGACCACCACAATTACAATAAAACTTCAGCCTGTTATGATTTGTTTTCCTCAAAAAGTAATGAGATGAAGTTCAACAAAAGAATCAACAGAAACTAAATATATTGCACAAAGAGTCAAAATGCAGAAGCCAACCTGCTGGCTCTAGAAGGAGGAAGAATTCAGGCTACTCCAATGAAAGTAAATGGCACTTATCAGTTACATTTGGCTAGACTGGGTCTCATTCTACTTATTTTTTCTGCTCTTCCACTTCACAGCTTTGCATTTCCCTTCCTCACTTTTGGGAATGGCTGCAGCGCAGTTTTCCTTCCTAGGGCTGTGGGCTGAAGGAACCGCAGTTTGTAACATCCGCAGGCTTGTGCCGGGGGGACCCTCTCTGTAGGCGATAGGAGGGCTGCACCGAAGGGGTCTCTGGCAGTGAGACGTGGTAAAAGTTTGGTAACCTAATGTCGTACCTAAAACCTTTCCCCACGTGCACTCTGTCATTCAAGGCATACAGTTTTTCAGCAATGTCACTCCCAATTAAAATTGAGAAGAGGCGGGAGATGAAGCGGTGCTTAGCAAACAGCAGATAGAGTTTCTTTCTCCTCCAGGCTACGTACCGACAATCTGTCTCTGCTGTAAGGGTTACCTATAAAAGAGAAAAATAAAATTAGCTAGGTGATAGGGCAGTGATATTCCCACTGCTTCCCTTGCTCAGAAAGCACACCATCCCCTCAGCAGGCATGCAGGCTGTGTGTATAACATACATCTTGCATCTTTGCACCTACTGCAATTAAAGCCATTTAGTCCAGCCAGAGAGAGCTCTGTGAGGTCTACTGTATGCAAAAGACAAGTGAGAAGGGTGACTAGGAAGAGACTGAAAGGTTGTGCCTTGTTGGCCACAGTGCCTTTGCCTGCCCTGAACAGCACAGCGTGCCTTTGTCTGCCCCAGCCAGGCCGCAGGCTGATGCCTGCCCCAGCCTCAGCTCTGCATGCCCTGTGTCGCTGTCAGCAGCCCCAGCCTGAAAGGCAGGTCTAAAGAAAGATCTCAACAAATGCCATTTGCCCTCATGACACAAGACATTAGATCTCCCCCCAACAGGAGCTTAGCATGTCAATCAAATGGCAGCAGTGGGAGGGCTCACGGATCACAAGAGGCAGCCCTGATGGACGCTGTGTCCCCTGCTGTCCCCCCCACCCCCGAGGCCAAGCTGTACCACAGGCACAATTCTCCCCAGCTCACGCTCTCTGGTTCACCTCCCCTAGGGAAACCTCTTCAGCACCAATTTCCACCCACCTCCCGCAAATCTGGTTTTTCAGGGCTGGATTTGAGCACAGCCAGAGAATGCAAACAGTCTCTACCTCCCAGATTAGCTTTAAGGAAAAAACAGTTTGTTGTAACAACAGGATACAAACAGAAGAAACACAAATGGCATAATCAGTCCAGCAGGTGAAAACGACTTCCCTCCTCAAAACAGTGGAATGCCACCTGTTTGTGTAATTTCACAAACAAAACCCACAACTAAATGAAATTTGCCAATTAATAAACTAACAGTTTTCTGTAGCATTTAAAACCTCCTCTGCTTTTACCTGGAAAATACCCTCTTCTGTGGGCCTCAGTGAATCCCATTCAGGAGAATCCAGAAATTGAAGAGGAAAAATGTAATGCAGAAACTCCCCATCAACTGTCACTCTGATCCTACCAAGATAAGATGTGTTAATTTGTTAGTACTACCTGTACAGCAGCAATGACTACAACTAGAATGTGTTATATTTCTACTATGTAAAGAGTTTAAATATAGCTTTGAGAGTATGAAGAAACAATTACTGGCCAACAGTATTCTAATTATATTTTTGAACACAACTTGATCAGGCTGGTTGAAAGAGAATACAAAACAATCATGCAACTGAAATGGAAATCTTCCTAGACCTTCCTCAAGTTCTGTCATTCTATTTAGGGCAGGTCTGTGCAGTGACATGCAAGCTTTGTCATGAAAAGGCCAGTGTTCACTGGAGAGATGAAAGACCAATGCACATTACACTATTTGCCTCTTTCTCTTCAAAGCCATAGGATATATTTCTAAGTCTGGCAAACAAGCATTTTGGAGAGAACGAAGTGGCAAAAGCAGGGAGTGGGAAGCAGAAGTTCCCCACAGCATGCATTAGGTAATGTTCTCTTAATGTTTAACAGGAATTATATGGCCACAGGACTGTCTCTGGAGCCAGGAGAACAGCATGCAGGTATGGGATCTCTGCATGAATGCTATGGCTTTCTGCACATGCCAAAGAAAAATCATATTTGAGTTTGAAGGCATGCAGCAGTAAACACGCATAAACCTCATGAGCTAAAAGAAAAGCAAGCTGTAGAAGTCCCCTTTTTACATCTGCTCTGCCCTGAGATTAATGTTTTCTACAAAAATCAAGAGACAGCCTTACATGGCACAAGAGAGGATAGCACAAACTCTCTGCATGATCACTAACTTGCTGGTCATGTAGAAGGATTGACACTTCTCCTTCAGTATGACTATGACCAAAAGCAACCTCCACATAGTACTTCCTAGATGGTTTCCAAGAACGCCCTAAATCAAATTGTCACTAAGGACAGCTACCCGAAATGCATATTGTTCACTGCAAGCAGTCCTAAACCAGCTGAGTTTCAAGCTGCCCATAAACACCATCTATCCTTGCAGCAGACTGTCAAAATGAATATACAAAGTGTCCCATCAAAGGCAGACCATGGACATCATCTCTATGCATGCCATCTACTCTTGTGGTTTCATAACTACCTTTTAGTTCTGTTTCAGAGGATACTAGCAAAGAAAAATAAGAAAGATGCTGTGTTCATCAGCTAGGCAGTAGACAGCAAGCCACAGGCTGAAGAATGAAGCACACATTCGTTCCCTCTACCCCCTATCCTGTTAAGTGCTGTGATACAGTGGTCTGGAAAGAATGACTTAAAATCCTTTTCTTTAAGCTATTACAGGTTTTGTGCTTAGTGTTTTTATGCTAGTGCTGTCCTAGACAAGTGTATTTAGCCAATTAATATTTATATTACTTGCATTAATGTTTAATCTATTGTACTGCAAAATGAGCAAACAATACACAAATAAGGCATTTTTTTCTTTCATTTTCAAGAAGGAGGAAAAAAAAATATTTGCAGTTACGTCTGAACAAACTGATACAAACCTGCCTGATACAAGTAAGGACAGTTTATCAATAGGTGTTTTGCCCTGCATGGCATAGCAGTGTTCCTTCTCCAGGGTAACCACTTCTGCATCACAGCACAATACAATCTTCCTGTAGACAGTCAAGGAAATTCCCAGAGGCTGGAAGAGAGCGCTGTAGAGTTCCTGGAATTCTCTGTCAAAGGAAACACTCCGAACTTGGTAGGTAACGTAAATGAACTGGACGAAGCATATAGCAAACAATATAAAATTCCAGGAGAATATATCAGCAGCACAAACATCCAGCCAAGCCCAAACAGAAGAGCAGAGAAAGCCCAATCCAAGCAAGCTGAAGACATAGAGAAGCCCAAAGAATCCACTTCCACCCATGAAGCCCACAACAAAGAGAATACTGGCTAGATGGTAGATAGATCCCTCTGCCTCTTGCTTCCAGGAAGTACATGTAGGATGTGCATATATCAAGCTTTCCCAAAAGCTTGCATTTTCTCCCATGGCTGGAGTAATTTTTCAATTCAGCTGAATCTTGGAAATTTTTATTTATGAGATGCAGCTAGCGGAGTCCTTTGCTTTTCCATTCTTGCAAACTCTGCTCAGTGATCACATAACCTCAAGGTCTCTTTTGGTAGTAATGTTGCATTTAGGGTTTCCAGTAATTAGGAAGCTAATATTCTCGGAAGGCAATGCTGTTTTTCATCAGTTCATGCATTGTTTTGACCTTGGCTGTGTCATCCATAGCTTCATCTGATCTGGACAAGTGAAGAAAAGAAATTATAAAATTTTTTCAGCAATTAAACTCTATCAAAGCTTTTATTGTCAAAACCCACAGACTGCACCACAATTGTCCAATTCCCCTTGTAGCCCTGCGATTCCAGTATCAAGCCTTAATATTCATTCAATTGAAGATCATGTTTCTGTATCTACGAATCCTGTAACAACTGTCTAATCACCACTGAATCCATGTAAAACCTGTACATCGCACGTAGAGCATTCTGTGACAAGCCCTTCCACAGCTTAACTGCTGAGAGGGTAGTTGCATCTGTTGGTCCTGAACCTGCTGCCTGCAAGTCTTATTTAATGCCCTACATAGCTTCTGGACAAGAAGTAATAGTGAACTCTTGTTTCTTGTTCACCTCCTCCCCTTCATTCTGGATTTCAGTCAAACCACTCTCAATGAGTTGAGAAAGGCTGTTTTCTGTCCCCAGAGACAACAAACTACGTCCCAAAACACCAGAATAAAGGAAACCTGAGCATCACAAGGGATGGTCTTTTCTACTCCAAGAATGACAGGCAAAAAGCTGTCATGTATAAAGAAGACTACAAATCTTAAAGGCAGATTACGTTATAAGAATACAAAGTAAGTAGTCCAGCAACATAATTCTCAAATGACATTTACAAAGCAATATTATAACATTTCAAGTACTAGCTTGTATAATTTCATGCCACGGACCACATAATTTTATTGTAAAATTTTACTGTTAAATATGCTATTTGTTTCCATATGACAATGTATTCCTAAGAGTTAAATAAAAAGTAAAATACACAAAAAGCATAAAACCCCCAAATATAAATTTAAAACAAAGAAAAAAATCAAAACCAGCTTTCTATGTCTGTCTTTTAAAGCAAAAAATACAAGCTTCAGTGTGAGATTAGACACAGCAGAAACTGCAAAGACAATCAGTAGCGTAACCAGGATTGAAATCCACTAAACCCTATTTAACTGTCTGGTTCTTCTCCTGGTAAAACAGCAGGGAAGCTAAGAAGTATCTTGATATCTAAATTATTTGATTCTCTATAATATCAAAGTTAGCTCCCACACCCCACCCTGTCAAGAGCCACAGGAGTCAATAGTTAAAAAGTACTACTGGTGCAGCGAAGCATCCAACATAATTCAGTAAGGATTTTAGTGGGGTTTTGTGGAGTTTTTGTTTTGTTTTGGTTTGGGTTTTTTTGGTTTTTTTTAATGACACATCTAAGAAATTAATACAGCATCACATTTCCTGGCTGCCACAGCTTTACTTCTAGCTCCAACATTATTCCATGATTCAAACCCACTAATGCTAAATGAAGACACAAAATCCTAAACAACCAGGTGGTAAAGTTCAGAAGAAAAGGTTAGAAGGAGAGCTAGTAGGTAGTTTCTAACTATGAGCTTTTTTGTCTCTTCACCCAAACAGGACTCCCTCCAGATGCAGGATTTCACTCTTGGAGAACTGCATCAGCTATGACAAAGTTACCAGACTGTGGTAAAAGCATAAGGAATTTTAAGGGGTACTTCTGTGATCAAGGGGAAAGATTTCAGAACCTAAAGAAAATAAAACTGGAACGTATGGTTCCCAGACCCTGTGTTCTGAATCCAGTCAGCATTTGCACTGTACAGTAAAAAATCAGTGGCAGAACTTTTTGTTTATTTTGTTTTTAGAATAGAAACACTGACAACAGCAACTTTACATTATTCTAAAGACTTCTAGTCTACTGCTGATGTTTTGCTCTGCGCAGTTCTCATTAAGACTCCAATTTCTAAAAAAAAAAAAATCAACGTTCAGAATGGAACCATGACTAAGAAGGCACATGGAACTGTATGCTGCTACAAGCCACTGCGGATCCATACTATGATCTACTTCCCATTACCTGCCCTGTAAAGTCACACATTGCAAAAATTTGACATGACGTCGCAATAATTTCACAAAATTTTTGTTCACTTTCCAATTCACATTCACAGTCTGCCCACACTACATGTCATCGTATTGCTGCAAAACACCTACTCATGACAAGATGGGTCATAAAAATTTGTGAAGAACAATACACCACTAGGACATAGGAAAAGTCTCATCATACACAGAGCCAAAGTCCTGGATAAACTGTTCTGCATTTGTCACTATATTTTTGGAACTGGACCTGTCTTCCAAAACCACTGTACACAAAATTGAGTTAATTCAATAGTTCTGCACAATGAGAACTTTTACTGTGCCACAGCTTACCCCCAGGCTGGAAAGGGCCTCCTCCAGTCTGGGCAAGAGGAAGCGCAAAACAGAGAGGCTAGTGCTAGCACACAATACAGGCTCACCAACACGACCCTCTCTCAAGAAACATAAGGTATGCAGGCAAAACCAAACCCTCTGGAAAAACTGACAAAACCTACTGCTAAACAGAGCTGGTTTCTCAGGGCTATGACAAAGAACAGGCAAGCTTGCTGCCAGGGAACTGCAAGCAGGAGGCAAATATTCACCTCTTCTTACATTCTAAGACTTGAGAGCAAAAAATCATTCATAGTTTTTTTTAATATAACATTGTATAGGCCTTGTATGTATAGGCCTACATATAGTAAAATTTCTAATTTTGCTTGGTGATGGATGAGGTCTTTCACATTTTTCTTTATATTTCCTGCAAGTCCAAAATTTAAACTCTTGAGGGCTTCAAAACAGTCATTCTAATTAAGCCATCCATCTACCGCAAGTGAGGACGTGGGGAGAAAAATCCCTCAAATAAAAAAACCTAAACAGCTGTGGTACCAACTGTGAGTTGTAGATGGACACTTAGCAAGTTTGTAAGCACCTGAAGGGGACACCATCCTTTCACTGAGATGTTTAGGCATTCTGAGCTGCCAGGACAGGGAACATGCCACTTGACGTAGCCTTGTTTAATATCCTGCTTCAGCAGTCTTCAGCTGTGGTAAGCCGTTATTGCTACAGGTTCCTTTGATGGTGGTGACCAGGCAAGCTGCAGCAGAAAACTGCATTTAAAGCAAGTATCTTGGATTATAAGCCTGAAGAACCCTATCTTCCCCATGTAAATGTACTTGCTGCTCTGCCCCTCGCCTATGGAGAAGGAGCACCATGCACAAGCAGTCTCTGCTATGTGACCACCATATTTGGAATAACACAACATTGACATCTGTAGGCTGCCAGAGCCAGAGGTGCACGGAAAAGGTCTCCTCTCAGCTCAGGAAGGTGATACACCCTGCCAACACAGGTTGAATTTCTGAGGTGCTTCTGAGTCTTCTGCTCCATCACACATCCCACCCTCTCCAGCAGGAACAGATCAAGTGCTCGGAAAAATCACCCCAGAATAAAAGATATGAGCAATATACAGCAGCATGGATTTCGTTAAAACAAACAACACCATTGCTAAAGGGACTAAGCTGTCATCACAAAGTGTTAAAATAAATTGGTTTGCTGGAGTTCCAAAGCAGTAAATGGAATATTTCACTTATACTCTCCAAAATAAACACCAGCCATCAGTATACAACAACAACCAGGCCAGAATAAATCTTGTAATTTAAATGTACATAGTACAACCTCCACCCTCCCAAATGGGGATACTATACCTATGAAGAATTACCACTTGTATAAATTTTTAATTTGCTTGCGAACTGGGTATTACATGCCATTTTTATTACTGATGACTCAAATTCAACTCTGAGAAACTTTGAATGTTATATTATTGTGTCTGGATCATAATAATTTCTGCAAGAAATAAACCCTAAAAGCCTTGAGGCCACTAGCAGTTGTCCCTTTGTTCTTTTTAATTAAGTCAAAAGTAAAGCAGAGTTCAACTATTCTTTTCTTTAGTCATCTTATCCCAAATACTCAACTAGAAAGCACTTGGCACTTTCACAGCATATGCATGGACAGGCCATAGAGCTGTACATGCTGATCGTGTAACCAGCCTGGATTAATTGCTTGATACAAGTTTGAAAAAAAAGCGAAGATTCTTTTACAGCAGATGTGCTTTCACATACAAAATGAGATTATTCTGGATTTAGCAGGATTTGTCTCACTGGTTTTAGGCATCTACATAGTAGATGTTTATACATTAACTACTGGCCACAGCCTGGCTTGGCCACCAGCAAGAGAGTCCTTCCAGTCAATGGGGACCCTCCCAGGCTCAATGCTCCCCTGATCCCAGAAGGACGAGCTCCGAGCACCTCATCTAGCCTGGCAAGTTACATCTAGTCTGGCCATCACTTAGATGTATAAAAAGAAGCTGCTCCTTAATTTTAGCAACTATTTCCTCTAACATGCAACGCAATTGCATACCTCAATTAATGTACCCCTTTCTTCTATCGCCCCTATGTCTCTGAAATCCTCTCTCTGCCTCTCTACTGGCACCCCTTGCTCTTAATGGTTAGTTGTGTGCTCTACCGCAGCTACTTTCCTTCTGCAGTTGTTCACTTGGGATTAGATAGCCAAAGGGACCAAGACAATCCAACTCTTAATTGCAATACAGTGTCTAACTCAAGCAGTGCAAAGAGGAGCTATGCAGCTACATGCAGGTAGGGCTACACACCTATAGGCAATTATGGGCAGTAAAAAAAAGCCATTTTCAGTAGTTAACTGTCCTTGAACCCACTCCAGGCTCTAAGTATGGATGCAGCAATTAGGACAGTAACTAACAACAGAAGCCCATATCCTAGCTTGCCTTAAACTTTGTATGACTATATCACAGAGAAAGCAGTAATTACAATACTCAGTAACACAGCTTTCCTGAGAAAATGCAGCTTGTATGAGACAGAGAAGTCTACCGTAGCTTCATCACAGTCCACAATATCAGGAAGATGGAAGGAGGATGAGAAAGAAAAGGATTACCTAATCCAGAAAACGAAAGTATCAAGATAATCAGTCACTATAAAACTAGATATATTTGCATTACAAAGATGCACAAGCATCCATAACAAAGGTAATCAATGGGATGCATTTAAATATTTCCTTTCCTGGGAATCAAGGAAGTCAGGAAGTATGCTGTCTGGTACCTAAAATAAATCTGGATGTGCTAGTATTAAAAAATTAACTGATTTACTACAACTGGGGGTTTTGTTCCATAGGAAGTCAGATTAGATGACAATTCTGTCTTCTAGACTTTTGTCTAAAGTTACTTAATATAAAAAAGTTGTACATACCTAGAAAGCTATGCAGCTGGTCTTCTCAATGAAATCTAGGAATCTATCTCAGATGCCATCTAAGAAGATACTTTACACAACAGAAAGCGCTGAAGACAGGTAGATCTCCGAAATTTTTACTCATATAGACCTTCCAGAAGAAGCCTTTATCCTTTCTTGGCAATGTTTTTTCAAATAAAGGGATGTTGATCAGTGAATGCTTTAACATGAAGCATGTATGCAACCTCAGCAGCTGAGCCTCGGGATCCCACTCCCTGGGCAAGTGGGTCCATTGCAGAACCAACAGTGACTGGAGCTAGGTCCTCTCTCCTTCAGCCTCCCTTCTGCACATCACAGCTTCAAAAAGGACAGCGACTGACCTGCCCATGAGTCAAAATGAGTCACTTGGGGCACCCTCATGGGAGCAAGAAACATGGATTTGCACTCCTTTGGGGCTGAGGAAGGCATCCCATGTCTCACTGATGTCTCATCACTATGTGTCACCCTCTGGATCAGTGCTCTGAGTGCAGGCTGTCACTTGGAAGCTAAAGTATCTTGGGCTGTAGGGAAAACCATCAAACCACACCCTTCCCAATCCTTCTGGTACCTCTTGGACTGTGCAGGCTGCAGCTGCTGTATTGGAACCCCACCCCAGAGCATCTGAGTGAAGCAGTACCTTCTCAGAGAGCCATGCTTCTGGGAATGCTCAGAGACACAACACAAGCAGCTGAAGCATATCCAGCAGTCAGTGGTGCTTCACTCCCTGCACGGAAGCTCTGTGACATAACGACCAGCCAAACAGGACTTCTGGGGGCCAAACCCCCTGCTCTGGTAAGCAGAATTTAGGTTTCCAAGTTCAAGGCTGTTCAACCAAAAGCCCCTTCAGTCAGCTGCTGCCTAACCCTGGAGACAACCCAATACCATCTCTACACATCAACAGTCCATGTGAATCACCCTCCGATAGCACAAGGCTGGTGACTGACCGTCCACCCTGCCACTCCCATTTCCCATCTGCACCATGCAGAACTGTTTTATCCAAAGCACAGCATTTTAATGGGAGCCTTTTCATTGGACTTCCAATTCATTCAGCTTGTTCGCCTGCAGCTGGGAAGGCCTGATTCCATTTACAATCTGCTCTAATTCCTCTTAGTTTTTTTAAGAAGTGGAAAAAGCTGCATGGGTGGAGGCATCAAGAGAGAAAGAAAACCTGCAGCAATACAGAATAGTTTAAAGTTCATTAGAAGCACTGCATACAGTGAAGCTGCTATTATTTAGTCTTTAAATATTTAAAGATCAGCTTACTATACACTCTTTATAGTACCTGAACAATTCCTCATTTATCACTGTAAAATATATAATGCAATCTTATGTGGTTGCAAAGCCAATATTGAAGATGCTACCAATTTTATCCTCTAGGCAGTATTCGATATTGATACGAGAAGTAGTTACTATAAGGATAATTACAGATTTTCTTCCAGTTGAATCAGAACTGATGAACCCTAAGTACATGTGGCATTCCTGCCAAACTAAGGAGGATAATCCACGCCCCCCACCTCAGCTTTTTTAAGGCCTAGAAAACATGAACATGGAATGACAGTCAGACATTTCTTAAAACTAACTATGGATTCCTACCACTTGGGTAAATTTGAGCAAGGTTCTTATATACTGAACAGCATTGGCCAAAAAATAATTCAGAGGGTCTGCTTTATAATAAAAGCTCAAAGTGAAGCACAAGTTCAAGTTTTTCTACAGTTCACCTTTTAAATTAATAACACAGAGAGCAGCTACAATGCATATTTCACTTATGCTGTAAAGCTGTGTTAATGAACTACAGCTGAAATCTGCAGAACTCAGCTTAAATGAGTTTGTATGGTGCAGTAGTGCCTTTGGACCAAAATGTATTCCCATGATACTAACCACCTGACGTGAACTTAAATTTCTCCAAAAGAAAAAAAATAAACAGAGGGTTGTTTCATTGCATTACTCCTGCATGTACAACTGGATTATGGAGAAGTAGGGTCATGAGCCATGGGTTTAAACAGATAAACAGCACTCTGAACCATGAAATGCCACATTTCTGTATCCTGTGAGCTCCAAAGCAGAGTGAAAAACAGGTAAAGACACCAAGGATGCCTTAATGGAGCTGCTGAAATTATTTATCTGTACTGCAGGGTTTGGGGTTAGAAGTATAGTTCTACTCTCTGCTTTACTGGAATGAGAGTCATACAGTTTTGCATACAAACAGAGCCAAGCAGAACACATGGGCACTGGTTTAGCATCACTTTCATTAGTTTTCTGTCTATGAGAGTCAGAATACTCTTAATTTCATCATGTAATACAATTGCAGACTGAGATTTTCTTCCATGTGTAATACCTGACTTTTGTTTCGGTAGGGGCAGCGTGCTCAGTTACAGGCACTGTACCATCACCTGGACACAATCATCAGAGTTCTTTTTCACAAGGTAGTGGAAAATATTAAAATGATAAGAAAAGCCCTCATCTCTGAAGAGCCTGCACACTTAAGTAAAAGATTAAATGAAGCTTCAGCTAACAACCCTTCTTGCAAATCCTTAATAAACTTCTGTTCTAATTTTTATCATAAAAGGTTTCCCTGCCGCAAACTTTGGCTTCACAATTACCTGTATCACATTTCCTTCTATTTCAGTATCTATTCTCCTCATTACAGAGCCCTCAATGTACTCACTATTTTGCAGGCTAGACATATCTTAAAAAATTGATATTTGAAGTTACTTTATTATTTGGCACCACACAGAACTTTGTGAAAGCCTGAACAGCAACAGTTCTGCAGATATTAAAACTATTTTTTGTTTTGCTGTGGTCACTGAAGACACTCCGACATGCATGTATGTAATCATGTTCCCATTAATCAGAGTGGTAAAAAGCCCTAGTTCTGGAAGCCAAATTTCATCAATGACACCTTTAGAATGTTACCAGGTGGTCCCTGATTCAATATTGCAAGAGCTGAGCTGAATAAAATGTTTGCCCATGAAGTGACTGACAGCCAAAACACACAGAGAGCTTCACAGAACAGTCGAAGAAAACGTGGTAAAATATTGCAGTTTGATAAAGTGTGTTCAGGGAAAAAAAATTACAGTTGGAGGAAGAGAAGTGTTTTGTATCGCTTGTTGAATCTGTGGAAAGAATCATTGAATCACCGAGCTGGAAGAGACCCACCGGATCATCGAGTCCAACCATTCCCACCAATCTCTAAACCATGTCCCTCAGTACCTCATCCACCTGCACCTTAAACACCTCCAGGGAAGGCGAGTCAACCACCTCCCTGGGCAGCCCGTTCCAGTGCCTAACGACCATTTCTGTGAAGATTTTTTTTCTTATGTCGAGTCTGAACCTCCCCTGGCGGAGCTTGAGGCCATTCCCTCTTGCCCTGTCCCCTGTGACTAGGGAGAAGAGGCAAGAAGAAACAACTGCGAACGCAGAAGTAGATCATAATTCTGTGGTCCGCCGGCTCTTACCATTCGCTGATGAGGAGATAGAAGAATGAAACGACAGCAGCGTAGGGAGCGAACCCCTGCTCGGCGGGAGAAACCCCCGGCGCCCGAGGTGGTTTTGTGGAAGCGGAGACGCTCCTGGAGCCGGTGCCGAGGAGAGGAACGCTCCGAGCCCTCGGGGGTCCCGCTCCTCCGCCCGGGGCACACGGACAAGGGGTCTCCAACCGGCCGCTCAGACCGCCTCGCATCAACCCTCCCTTCCTTCCCCCTTACCTGCCCAGCGCCCTCGGAAGAAAAGTTCCCCGCTCCGCGCCCGCGTCCCACCGAGCCGCCGCCGTGACCGCGGGAGGCGGCGCCGGGGGCGCGCCGGGCTGGGAGCC
>WAAB01025368.1:191344-204463 GCA_013389865.1 Piaya cayana
CGGGCGCCACCGCCCCCCCCAGCGCGGCCCCGGGGAAGGGGCGGGGCCGCCCGTCGAGGGGCTGGGGTGGCGTGTGTGGGGCAGTCGGCTCAGAGTTTAGTGGAAATAACGGGTTTCGGCTCTGTCGCCTCGTCGCCCGCAGCAACGCGTTTGCTCAGGAGGGCGGTCGGTGCCTTCAGGGTTGTCTGCACTGCGTGGCTCCCGGACCTACTTGTTCATAGAATCACTGACTCTATGGAAGGCTTGGAAGGGACCTTAAAGATCATCCTGCCTTAAACACCGCCCTGCCACGAGCAGGGACACCTCCCACTAATCAGGCTGCTCAAAGTCCCTTCCAACCTCGCCTTTAACACTTCCAGGGATGGGGCAGCCACAGCTTCCCTGGGCAACCTGTGCCAGTGTCTCACCACTCTCATGGGGAAGAAATTCTTATTTATGTCTAGTCTAAATCTGCCCTTCTCCATTTTAGACCCATTGCCCCTCATCCTATCACTACGCACCCTTGTAAAAAGTCCCTCACCAGCTTCTTGGCAGCCCCTTCAGATACCAGAAGGCTGCTATAAGATCTCGGAGCCTTCTCTTCTCCAGGCTGAACAAGCCCAACTCTCTCAGCCTGACCTCCTCATATGGAAGGTGCTCCAGCCCTCGCATCATCCTTGTAGCCCTCCTCCAAAGGAGCTCCAAATCCTTCTTATGCTGAAGATTCCAGCTCTTCAGGTGTTTTGTTTCAGAACAAGCATATGCCTCGCCAAGAATATGCTTAATATTGTGTCAATACACAACACCTTAATTGTACAAGCCATGCATTTGTTCTGGTGATCACTTTGTGTCTCAGGAAGAGAGAATTTATTGATGGAAAGAGACAGACTTACAAGTTGTTAATATTAAAAAAAAAATAAATCACAGCATACTAATTGTGCAGCTCCTGTTACTGCAGAAGCTATTTATTAATAACTGGAGCATGAGCAATAATATCTTTCAAACAGTTAGGGTGGGGAATCTTGTACACTTGCCTGTGACCGGCTCTGAGGTCCCACAGGGGGCTGATGTGCTCATCATACAGCAGAGCAATGCACTTCCCCAGAAGTAAAAGGACAGAGCAACCTGTTGTGCTCTAGATAGTGGGATTGGGGCTTTTCTTAAGCTGTTGTGAACTTGCTTTCCTAAGTCAGTTCTTTGGGGTTTTTTTTAAAAGATTTTCATCTCCCTATTTACCAGGGAAGAAGATGCCTGAAGTTTTGGAATAATTGATTGTCCTAAAACTTGAGAAAACAAAGAGCCAGAGTAGTATAACCCAAAGCTATCCTGAGTTGCACATATTCAAAACTTCATGATACAATTGCAGAATAGTTAATTATGTATATTTTTATATCTATACATTTCCAGTATGTGTTAAGATTCTTGTAGTTAATTAAACATTTAAATGTGTTTGCAGTGTCATTCCAAATGCCTTTCAAATATGCTTTGCCTATGTTATTTTACAACTCATTTATCTTTAGTAGTATTCTTTGAGAGTTTTCCGCACTGACAAACCTGAGGCAGTAGTGATTTACTATTTTTGTTGTTCTTTGTACGGGAGCAGGGTTGAACGCACTCAGCCACTTATTCACATTCATCCGTGGTTGCATTAGATGTAAATTTACCCATTACATTTACTCTTCATTGGGGTGATAGCAAAGGAATGATGAAATATATAATAAAGGAAGGACTGCTAGAGTTTATTTGAATTACTCATCTATTTAGATAACATTATTCTAATAAAACAGTATCACAGCAATTAAAACATTTGTCTCCTAATCATCCATATATTTTGATGGCACATCTGTAAGACACTTTCTGATTTGTACGTAGTTGGAAGCAACAGTTAAGTCATCATAATTCTCCACAAAAATACAAATCAGCAAGAAACAGTTCTACTACAACACTTTTTATTTTAATTCAATCAACCCCACATAAATTATTCTCTAGCACTATAAAACTGGGACAACAAATGACCTTCTCAATCTAGCCTTGAAAATGAGGCCTGGGTGAAAGATCCAAAGCAGGCAAAACTAAAATGGCAAAACCACTGCATGGCAAGGAGAAACCAGCACTGCCCAGCGTGCTTGGAATCAGCCATTATACCGATCAAACTACTCTTTGATATATTTAAAAACACTTGTGGTACTTATATAAATTAACTATATTTTTAAAAATGTAATCAATGTAAACCCAAATTATAACCAATATTAGTCTTTGCAACAGTATGGCAAGACAGAAAGGTCATACTTAAGGATAGGCTTACGAGAAAGCCTGTGACAAGACTCAGAAATCTGTTATCAGACCTAAAAAGCTGCATGAGACTCCGTGGCCCTCGACCACAGGAGAGGCTCAGCTGTAGCAAATGCTTTGCGCAGAGGGTGGGAAGGCATCTGACCAAGGAGCCAGCAAGGGGCAGTTAGGAAGGAGGAGCAGAAGGTGCAAGATTCGTTGCACTTGGGTGGACAGGAATCTGAACACTTGAACTGGTGTCTTGGAGCACTTTATTTAGCTGTGAAATGGGACATACATGAGTTTCTGGCTGATCCTAAACAGCTCTCTTCTCATACCTGCCCTTAGATTTATGGGAGCACCTTAGATGTGTCTATCTCTGGGCACAAGCCATCCTCCAAAATGTCTGACAGCTCCATAAAATGTGATGATTGCCTCACTGTTGGCTTCTCAACAGCCCTGCTTCCAGATGCCACTTGTAATGTTGCTGCAGTCAAGGCAGAGCTACCCAAGCAGGCACTCAAAAGTGCCTCCAGAGTGCTGGCATCCAGCCTTCCCCTGGGTGTGAAGGCAATTTTCCCCGGACAGAGGAAGGAAAAAAAAATATCAGTGTATGATTTCACTGTCTAGAGAACAGCCCAATCTATGTCTTCAGTAACTGCTTAAGGAGGGACTTAGGTACAAAATCAGATGGTTGCCTTCTCCAGTATCTCTGAAGTAAAATAATGTTTTTTCTTACATCATACTATACTCTAGGAGAAGTTATCAATAACTGTGTTTAAGGGGGAGATTTTTAATGTTTTCTTAGATTTCAGTAACATTTAACAAATCTCCACTGCATTTTTTCTTTCCCTGCATTGTCCTTGGTCAATAAAAAATAAGTTATGAAGCAGGGAGATATGGTAGTAGGTGACATGATGAATTATCTCTTTAAGAAGCAATGTGCTTTCCTCTATGGATGTATTACTGTACTTACCAGGTAGTCACAAGAGGGCTCTTGTTTTGGAGCTCTTAGTCATTTTGGACTGAGGATTAAACTCTTTTATGCACTTTGAAAAAGTTTTAGCAGACTTTTATATAGCTGAGTTCTCCTCAGAACCCCCTCCTCCCTTTGTTTGTGGGTACAAATAAAGTAAGAAGAATCAGGACTTATTACAGCATTTGTGTAATAAACTAGTTTTTACTGGTACCTTTTACAAGGAGGACATCAATCAAGTTGGTTCATAACACAATATAAGCCTGCAGTTCGGCTTGCAGAACTGAGCAAGATTGAAATTGGAAACCTTTTTTAATATGTCATTCAGTTAACAACATTCTCAGTCAGGTACAAATAAAATAGTTTTAACTTAGGCAAAAGGCTTTTTTTAAAATGCATCAGTCAAATAAAATGCTAAATAGTAAATGTAGGTTCTTATCTTTTCATTTTTAAAGTCTTCCAGATAATAGACTTGGAATTGAGTATCCTGAGCTGCAGTTAAGGTGGAGAGTCTTAGCTGCTTCTCCACTCAGGTTTCCATAAGCAAGAGTGTCAGGGATATAGTTCCCTAACTGAATGACTTTGCACTCTAAAGCAGTCTGATCACAGAGGAGACTTCTTGCAACTGGCTGTACCCAATCTCAGCTTATTTCAGACACCAGCATCTAGAAGAGGAGTAAGAAGTACCCAACATGATTTAGCTGCAAAAAACCGCAAAAGTATGCAAATCCCAGTCTGTGGCTACTGCTGCTGGAGGTGCTTAAATTCACTGAGTGCTTCCTGGCTTTAGGTTTGTAGAAGGATCCCCTCTGTGATTTCCTCATGTGGCCAGAGCCGCTCTGCTCAGAGTGCTTGCCACAGCCCATTGTTAAGCTCAGTCACTGTGCTCTGTGCATGACAGAGCCAAGGACAGGCTTATAACTAACTCTCATCCACAAAGATTTGAGCTGTGTACAAAGTTCAGCTGACATCAAATGTAGGAACCAGGGATGGGTCCAAGATTTTTATGGGCCAAAAAGTGGGGTGCAAAACACATATGGGTTGAAAGCCCAGTGCTTGGGAGGATCAGTGTGGCAGAGGAAACCTGCGTTTTCTCAAGACTGTTTCCAATTTTCAGCTAAATAGTTTAATGCCAAGTACAGAAAAGAATATGGAAACTAGCACTAAATCTGGGCTGTGTACCAAAACCAGTACCCCATGACATCTCTGCCTTACTCAGATACACCCCACAGATGCTGAGTATGTCCAGGTGTTCAGAAGCTGGCCAATGTATCATGGTAAATGGCTGTATGGCAAAAGTTGGATGTAGATTTGAATTGTGCTAGACCTCCAGCTGCTTGGGTGGGTGCTTTAACCATGAGACTGTCAGGTAAAAAGTGAGCTGCCAGCACAGAGGAGGGATGTGGCTGAATCAGGGCTCTGTGAGACAAGGTGCTCCACCAGGCTGATGTTTGCATCACTGCAGAGCTGTTGTTGAGTCCATCCCTCAAGTAATGTGTATGGCCAGGAGTGAAAATATAAAGTTAAATATACAAAGTTAAATTCTAAAAGCTTTTCAAAGCATTATGTAGCTATGGAAGAAGTAGTCAACTGTAAAAAGGAAAAGGCTATGTTATACTCAGGCAAATAAAACAGATGCATGGCACCGTAAGTGTTTAAAGACTTTTCAGGCATGGAGATGGTTTCTGATATCAGTATCTGATGCTCTCTCTTGCTGAAATTCTCAGTTGTCATCAACCTCCTACTAGACATTGTTAGAAAAAGGAAATAAATCTGTAATTCCCAGCTTTCATGTCAAACATGTCAGTAATTGCATAGTGTTTTCAATTGCTTTTAGATTTACACTCCTTATTTTTATTTCTATAATCTCACTGCTCCTTTTGCTTTTTCACCTTCTTTCAGCTCTCCACTGTTCTCATCCCAGAAGCCTTCTGTCTCAGTCCTTACCAATCAAGCTATTTTCACAAGCATTGTCATTAAGAATAGATAAAGATCTTTTAAATAAATTATTATCTCTGCTTACAAAGATCCAGATGACCAGATGCGTTGGCCAATGCAGGAGGTCTGTTTGACTGGGGGAGCTCATCTTCTTGTTAAAAACAAGTTTGGACTAACTCAAAGTTGCACCTATTTCTTCTATGTGCTGTACTGTGTAACTCTTGTTTCATCTACTGAGCTCTCACTCTTGGTGTTAAGAAGGTGCAGTTACTAAATAGCATTAGGTTAATTGCAAGTGGAAATTATGGGTAAGGTATGTCAGATAGCCCTAGCAGTAAACAACCAAGTTAAGCTCCAGTGAGCAAACTTGCCATGAAGGCTTATGGAGTTTAAGAAATAGTACTCAAATTTCTGGCTAAATCACTCCTCTTCAAACCAAACTTTTTATCTGGAATCATTCAAAGAGAGAAAAATCACATAGCATACCAAGCCACTGTAACAGAGTCCTAAGCCCATGTAGGTACAGAAGAGTGGCATGGCAGCATGAGGAATTCTTTATTGCTGTTTCCCACCTTCTCTCTCTATTTTTCACACATTGAAGTGCACATGGAATATGGCAAAAATATCTATTCTTGTGTGTTGTTGCACTTGTTTAGTTCTAGACTTATCTGCTGAGGTTGTTATCAGTAATGCTGAATTGCGTGGATTAACTTCAACATGCATATGAAATTTCTGTTTTGAATTGTGGTTAACAATGCAAAATGGACTTCAGCTTTGTATTACAGGATAGTTGGTACATACAGACATAGTTAGTAATACAGTATCCACTAACTTAATCCATCACAATCACTGTTCTTGTGTTTTGCTTCAGACGCAAAGCTTTGCAGAGAGTCAGAAATAGCAAGGATGCAGTTATATTTAATTCAAAGGTATAAAAATAGGAAATGGATGCTTTTGAATGTTCACTTTATTATGTTGCTAATGAATTATAAAATGTATATAATCAAAATAAATATTCTTGAAATTGCTTCCTAATTAATTACTTAGACAATGTGCCTATTCAGTTGTGTCAATGATTAATTATATTCTTGCCTCCTTCCTGGAATACAAATGCTTTTATTAAAGCAATCCAGAGACAGTAAGACAACAGACTCATTCTTATGGTCATTCATTCAGTTGTGGATTGATAGAGTATTCCTTTCAGTGTCTTTAGAATGGTTTTGAACAGCTGCAAGTGGCTGTGGCATAAATGAAAGTTCATGTCACCTTAAGCAGAATGAGATGGAAGACAGTCTATTCAACTGGTTTCAGCTTATCAGTGCACAGTCATTAAATATGAGTATTATCTGGAACACTGTGATAAATGCAGAGCACACTGTGCCAGTTACAGGCGTCATCAGATGAGAACCTTTTTACAGCATTCTGATGCATGGAGGTGAATTTTTCTAGAATTTTAAGCATTTAATCAGGTCTCAACTTCAAGATAGAGCTTTAAATGTGTCCAGCCTCACAGAAAAAGTACATTATTATCACCAAATGCAATACTTACAAGTCAGCATTTGTGAAGTTAAGTGACTGCCGCTACTAAAGAACGTCAGTAATCTTTGTATAATGTTGTCATTTCTGCAAGTCTGAAAAGCAGTTGTTTATTTGCATAATGGCATTCATATCATTGTTGAACAATTAGGATTGTATCATTGTTGAAAAATTAGGTTTGATTTAATTAACATGATCATGGGCAAGGAAAAATGCTTTCACATTGAATTTAAATAAGTAGCTTCTGAGCTTAGGTATTACTTTTTTGACTTGCTAGCACAAAACACACAGAAAATGTTGACAGCCATCTGTCCTTGACACCACTGGGCTTCATACCAGAGAAGATAATTAATGGTGTTGTGTCATATACCCAGCTACTTAGGTGTCAGTAAGCAGATTACTTTAATCTAGTAAATCAACAGGTGCATTTGCATGGAAAGAAAGAAGGACCGGAGAATTAGTTTAGTACAGTTTATCTTGCATAATGTGAAGTGACCGATTTACAGTGATGGGAAACAGGGAGGAGTAGAAGTAAATCGGAATGTACCACACTCGGCTGTTGGATGCAGTGCCTCAGGGTGTATAGTTTAGCCAAAATTAATGGAGGTTAAGGGAAAGCCCAAAATACAGTTAATCCATTATGAAGAACTTTTTTAATACTCTCTGTATTAAAAATATTTACTTCAAGTGAAGGTTTAGTTAAAAAACACTCAGAGTTTACCTAGGCTGCAGCAAAATAAAACCAGTAACTTACAGAAGAGGAAAATAAGGGCTTTTAAGATGTGAATATTTTGTAAATGTTTTGGATAACAACGAAAAGACAGGGAGCCTGGGCTACATCTGACTGCATTTGATAGTGCTGTTTTTCTTAAAAATGCAACATTTTCCTGTGGGAAAAATGACATTTGAAAAACCTCCAAACAAAACAAACAAAGTAGCAAAGAGAACATTATTTCTGTCACCTGTTAAAATGCCTCTTTCTTGGTTCAAACCTGCCTTTCTTTTCACACATGTAGCTCATCAGATTTAGTCAGTGGCCTCCTGGGAGGGCCATCTGTGAATCCATTACAGAAAAAGAGACTCTCCTTGGGTTCAGGGGAGCTTAGATGTGGCTCTGGATGAGGAAAGATTTGGGGTAGGTCCTACTGTTGAAAATCCTCACACGGTGCAAACCCCCATGTCCTGGCTGTTGCACTGACTTTGCTGTATTCAGCTATGAGATGCCACAGCCTTGCTGGCCAGGACCAGGTAAGCAGTTGCCACTGTGGCAGGCAGACGCAGGCCAGGATGATGAGTGAATCCAAGTCCTGTGGCATGGGGTGAGAAAAACTCCTGCAGGTTGCATAACAGAGAGGGAGATAAAACATGAGTCAACGTTCCTGGGGAGACCATGGCCTCCCTTGCTCCTTCCTTGCAGCCTGCCGGAGCCAGCCTGGGTATGGCTGTTCTCCCTGAGCTGATGCAATGGAGAGCAGCGGTGCTGGATGCAGTGCAGCAGCTGCATTTTTCTCTGTTGCTGCCAAGAAGCCTCTGGCTAGTCAGGCTCATTAGCCTGAAGTACCATCTGTGACCAGCTTCCTGACATATGAATTCACTTGTGCCTTCCTCATTCATTCAGGTACAGGTGAAAACAATATACGCAATAAAGGGCTAGTGTACTGGCTGCGTGGTGCAGCATCAGGATGGCTGCCTTTTCTTCCAAAATCTTCGCCTGGGGCTTCTGTGGCGCCAGAGCATCTGACTTCTAAAGTGTCCCACAGGTTGTCCTTCCACCTCACCTCCAGATGTTCACTCAGACTTTGTATGCAGAATCAAACTGACTGAGGAAAACAACCAGCAAAGAAGCAGTTACTGGGTTAATGATCTCCATTGTGATTATGAGAGCAGATTTCTATGCCATGGAAATCAGTGGGAGGGTGGAAGTGCAACAGAATATGAAAGATTAGCAAGTCTTGGTATGTCAGGGCTTGCGAATTTCTTTTCCCTGAATGGTAACATGATGCTGTTTTTACTGACCAGTGTGGATATGATGCATATTTGCTCTATATTAGCAATACAAATATATTACCAAGCCAGCACAGTGGGAGAGAAATTGGTACATTAGGGGAGGGTGTAGTTCCAAATACATGTAACTCATACTGGTCATACATATACAGACTTGGATAACAAAATGGATAACAGTCAAATTTCAATGTAGGGACTTCAGAAATACTGTATTCTTTCTGGAAAGTGTCACGCACTTCAATGTATTCCTTTATCTTGTTCTCCCTTAATAAGGATGTTGTCCTTCAATCGAGCTAACTCTCCTAGTTGCTTAATTACTTTAAAAGAGTATCTCAATGACTCTTTTCATAATCTGTTTTCAGGCATGTTTACCTCCATTTATATCTAACAACTAAGAATATTTTTTTTCTTTCCTCTTTTCTGGCATTATCTTTACAATTTGCAGTGTGTGTTTTGGCTAAATATGTTCAGCTGAAAGAGTGACACAGGCATATCTAATTATAGAGACATAGTCTAAAATGTAGTGTCAGTGGGATTGCACTCAAATATAAAGCTGTTTGGAAGTATTTATGAAAATGACAATTGAATTGTGTCCTTGGAGACTGGAAAATTTCAAAGGTCATTCAGCTTGTTAATGTAGATTGACTGCTGTAGTACTGATAGACCATGTACCACTCTACATATATAATGAATAAGTGATATAAAAAGTTGAACTGCTTTTGCATTTATTATATGCACAGAAAATTATGTTCAGAGTATGAACATGGATGACAAGCTTAGATACTACAGTGATGGGTCGCATATGGAAATCAAAGGGGAGTAAGTAAAAAATACCTTGTACTAGTTGTTTGGATTTTTTTCTACCCCTGTTCCTGTAATAAAGAGTAGATATTATTCTGAAGTAAAAGCGTATGGACAGGTACATATCAGAGCTATCAAAGCTAATTTTCAAATCACAGCCCTTTGTGCATCCTGATGTACTGTGCTATGGCATTTCTATGCAATAGTTGTAAAGTGGACGTGTCTAGTCAGTGCAAAAATAACTCAGAGCTGCCTGTGCTAGCTCAGTCCTGGAGGCACATAGATGCGCTAGAAATCATGAGCAGAAATTTTCAAGAAGGTGGAACCTAGAGGGTTAATATTTTACTTTTTATTATTATTTGCATTAGATACAAAGTATTATTAAAAAAAATGGAAACATCTTTTGCCATACTATCTTCTATAATCTGTGGAGTGAAGGAACAACAAAGGAAAAAAGAACATCCTAGAGACTGTTACATCACAGAGCTCCAAAATATTTCCCAATGTGATCAGCTTTAATGTTTATCACTACAAAATGCTGTAGAGTTGGCTGTAATACACCAAATATCACAAGATTCATCTTGAACAGAGTAAGAATCTCATCCTGCTGAAAATTGCTGGGAAGGGAAGGGGAGGGAAGGATAAATCAGTATGAGAATCATACCAAGCACAAATGTTAGATTGGGTTTAGAGTGCTACCAGTTATTTTATGAAGATTATAAGTAGGATATTTCATAATTTAAATTAATCATAGAATCAATCATAGAATCATAGAATCATAGAATCACCAGGTTGGAAAAGACCCACAGGATCATCAAGTCCAACCATTCCTATCTGCCACTATACCATGTACCACTCTGTAATATTTTGAGATCCTATATAGCTTGTACTATAACCGAATGTCAGCATTGAAATGAAGATCAATAAATTGTTGAAAAGCTTTGCAGATGACTTAATCTTAGTCTTTATCCTCATGTGCAGGCCAAGCAAGTGGTGCTGCAGCTGGTGATTAGCAGTTAGGCAGTTCCTCAGATTGGCTCCACAGCCTGCAGCTCAATGTCAGATTGCCCTGCTACGGTGCCCTTTGAGTTTTGTGCCTCTTTCTGTCACATCAGGTTCAAATGAAGGAGTCTCCAGGAAGTAAGGGGATCATCTGCTAAGCTTCATTAGGATCATCTTAGCCCTGATTCATGAGTTTCAGCATCACTTCCAGCCTTAGTGGAAAACAAGCCGGAACTCTGAGCGTAGTTGCCTGACTTTTTGATCAGTCCTGCTGAATTCTTGACCTAGGTGATTTCCTCTGGAAATGAGTGCAGAGTAACATGTCACATGAAAAAAAAAAAGAAATTATTGGTGCTGGATTCCCTGCATTGTCATTTCACCAAGGAAGTTTTCCCTAACTGCAGGAAGAGCAATCCTTTTTGCTAGGGAATAGTTGTTATAGCTTTTATGGATGAACATCACCATCTCAGACCTTCAGTTCTTCAAAAATGTCAACAGCGATTGAATAAGAAAAACCTTGCTGTTCTACCTACTTGAATTTCCAAAAGACTTTCAGCAAGGTTCTTCAATAAAAGCTTTTAAGGAACTGAAGCAGCTGTGTGGCAAGAGGGAAAGTTTGTGCATGGATAAATAATTTAGTGAAAGAAAGGAACCTGAGGGTAAAAGCAAACGGTCATTCTTCATGGTGAAACAAAATTGTAAGAGGAATCTTGCAAGAAAATCTGTAATGGGATTTGTGCTGTCTACACAATCATACATGATATGGAAAGGGGATGAGGAGTGAGGTTTACTGATGATGTGGAGGTAACCATTTATACAAGACAGCAAAGATGGTTGTGGGGAGTTGCAGAACGAGCTTGCTAGATTGAGTGGGCAATAAAATGACAGACAAAATTTGATGTAGACAAACATGAAGGTGGGGGGAAAACAATCCTAATTTCAAATATAAAAAGATGGGCTGATTGCTTCCCTCAGTAGAAAAATCTCTGTATTATGATAGATAGCTCCATGAAAACTATTTATTCTTGTTATCAGTATGCAGTCGAAGAGGCAAAGCAAGTATTAACAATTGCCAGGAAAGAAAGACAGAAAATCATCACACCGCTATATAAGTCCATGATTTGTTCGTCCCTTCGATACTACATGCAGTTCTGGTCTTTCTTTTTCAAAAAAGGGGAGAAATGTTGAAAAAAGTTTCAGAAAAGGTCAACAAGCATGATCAAAATTATGAAATTGTCTCCCAACCTACCTTTGTTCCTTGTTTCTCGCAGCTGAGAGCACTCACAGGTAAGCCCTTGTTTGAGTAAAACCCATGTTTGTGACCACAAAGGTCTCTGAACACATTTCCACTGCTCAACTGCAGTACACTGCAATGTTATTAATAGCATTAGGCTTTTCAATAATCGCATTACTCCTTTGGCCAAAATGATGTTAAACATGAGGGTGAAAAGGCTTGGGGGCTATAAAAACATACCTGTAATCTTTATCTCACCTACCCAGCCCTGCTCAATGTACTGTCTATCCTTTAGAAATGATAAAAAAATACAATTGTTTTAAAAAACACTGAACATCATTTTGAACTGCATGGGAAAACTGATAACACTGTGATTTGGAAGAAAGCCATGCTTTTACTTAGTACTAAAAACAACCTAAGGCTAACCATGAGTTGGTTACACTAAGTGCTAGGCTGTGTTTAACACCATGTTTTAGCTGCCAGTTGTTAGCCCACTACATTTCCTTTGAGAAGAAGTAAAGCTTTGGTCTGATCAATGCAGTTGCTGCTAATGATGGGTGAGGGATTTTAGAAAGCGTCCTCAGGGCACAGACAGCACTGCCGGGCTGTTTCCCTTCCTCTTGGAGGGGGACAATATAATTCTTTGTCTTTAGCAGTTAATTTGCATCTGTTGCTATCTCTCATCTGTTCTTCTTATTTTTCATGCCTGAGACTGTCATACTTTGTCCTTCGCATAATGGGTTTCAGTGAGCGTGTTTGATGTCATGGAAAGGATTATTAGCTTCTAAATTATGAGAAACTAGAGCAGATGAAGTCTTAAAGCAAAAGATTTTCTTTCCCTGAAACAATACTAAAATGAAATTAAATCAGAGAAGGAATTAAAAAATAAGGAATTGAGTTATAGGCAGAATTATTTATAATTAGCTTGTTGTTTTCTTCTGTATGGACCAGATGCTTTTTGCACTGTTTGTTAAATAGAGCCATAATTCTTCTGTGAAATAATCTCTTTGAAAACAGATGAAAAGCATTTGAGTGCACCCTTAGCAAGTTTGCAGATGACACTAAGCTAGGTGGAAGTGTCGATCTGCTGGAAGGTAGGGAGGCTCTGCAAAGGGCTCTGAGCAGGCTGGACCGCTGGGCTGAGTCTAACAGCATGAGGTTTAACACGGTCAAATGCTGAGTCCTGCACTTGGGGCACAATAACCCTATGCAGAGCTACAGACTGGGAGAAGTCTGTCTGGGGAGCTGCCAGAGGAGGGGGACCTGGGGGTGTTGGTCGACAACCGACTGAACATGAGCCATCAGTGTGCCCAGGTGGCCAAGAAGGCCAATGGCATCTTGGCTTGGATCAGAAACGGTGTGACCAGCAGGTCCAGGG
>WAAB01025368.1:204560-291945 GCA_013389865.1 Piaya cayana
TCATTAGGCATTGGAATATGCTGCCCAGGGAGGTGGTTGATTCGCCTTCCCTGGAGGTGTTTAAGGCATGAGTAGACGAGGTCCTGAGGGACATGGTTTAGTGTTTGATGGGAATGGTTGGACTCGATGATCCGATGGGTCTCTTCCAACCCGGTGATTCTGTGATTCTGTGATTCTGTGAAAAGGCCTTCTTTTAAATCACTGTTGTATATACCAGCAGAAGAATAACTATATAGGGTAACATTTCCAAAGAGGAAGTCACTGAGGCTCATGACATTTTGGCACCTTCTGGAACTAGAATTCTCTGTGGAATCCCACTCTCTGTACAGACACTGGCGAGATCCACTGGTGAAGCCCAGCATGCTGCCTGGGAACCTGCAGAGCTGTCTGAGAAATGCTAACAGAAATGACACATTCTTCCCTGAGACCTAGGTGGATTTGAGGCTCCAAACAGGCATTTGACTGTGGCTGAGTTACCTTGTCATGAGAGTGTGATTAGCTGCAGTGTTTGCTCCTCACAACAGGAGCATCTGCTTCATGGCTGAGTGAGGAGGCAGCATTTATCATCATCTTACCCACTGGCCCTTGTTCATCTGCCCACATGAGATATGGAGGGACAGAAATTCAATCCTTCCTTCAGTCGTGGACTCCATCCTTTCTTCACTTGAAGCCAGGGCTGTCTTTTTTTAGACCAGTGAGCGAGTGACCATGACTTTTTAGTCCATTGCTAACTCTGGTGTCAGTTAATGGGGTAGGAACACCACCTAAACCCTTCTCAGGAGCTACATGGAAGGAAGACAACTGCTGCCTTCACCCATGTTACACCTGCTATGGAGGGAGTGTGCACGCTCTGGTGTTGTTTCCCAGGTGGTGTTTATATACAAGTTATTGCATATCTGGCTTGTACAACACACTTAAGTTTGTGATCTGGATACATTATTGCTAAAACTTAATCAGCACATGAGTTTGCATGTCTAGAAGATGATTATAGGTCTATATGCTTATATCATAGAATTGGAAGTTATCCAAGTAAAAATTTCCAGACTCTATGTCTAAACATTGGACTTAGGCATCTGCAGAGACAGGGCAGTGATAACCTGGTGCTCAAGTGGTTTTCATAGAATCATAGAATCAACAGGTTAGAAGAGACCCACCGGATCATTGAGTCCAACCATCCCCACCAATCTCTAAACCATGCCCCTCAGTACCTCATCCACCTGCAACTTAAAAACCTCCAGGGAAGGCGAGTCAACCACCACCCTTGGCAGCCTGTTCCAGTGCCTAATGACCCTTTCAGTGAAGTTTCTGTAAGTCTCTCTGTTTAGGACACATCAAAGCAGGTGCAGAGTGAGAGAAGATGACTTTTAATTTGGCCTAGGATGAGATATCCCTTTCTTCTGAACCAGTGGGAAGTGTTTTCTTTACTGAACAGATGAATACAGAAAACATAAGTTCAAAAAACCAAGCTGGTATCACTGGGAACCAGTATACAACAACTTCACATCAGTTCTGCAGAGCACTCATAGATTACTTCTACTGAGAACTAAGCATGTAAAATAAACTCCAGTAGCAAAGAGTCAATGGCTGAATGAATGAACTAAGATGCCAGCCTTTGAAGTAACTCCAAAACCTGAAACTCTGAAATCCATATTCACATTAATAGCCAAAACCTTTGCACTACAAAGCTTCAGCTGCTGAGACCTCACCCTTGAAATGAGTTAACTTCGTATTTAAATTTCATTTGTTGCCATCCCAGGACAAACCCCATAGATTCTCTATTTGTGGCATTTAGATAGTATGAAAACATAGTTAAACCACTTGGATTGTAAAGTTATGAGTAATCTCCTCAGAACAGGGATATCGGGTGGCAGAGGTGTGACTGAGCATCCACTTTCAAACTTTGCTGTGGCAAAGGAGATAAAAATGACTAAGCTTTTGTCAGGGTGACCAATACCTGTGCAACTTGAGGCTGTTCTTGCAGCAGTCCTCCAGCCTTACTGTCCGTGTTGTGGGTGTACGTGTAGTGTGCTTAAATAAGCTGAGGTCCAGTTCTTTCTATGGCAAATGGAGACCCAGGGCTGCATTCACATGCTCAAATGTGAGAACCTGTGTCCATTTGAGCTCCAGAAACCTCTCCAACAGGTTGTGGGTCTCCTGCAGAGACTGGTTCCTATCTGCCAGCCTGGTGTGGGCCCTGAGACACCCTTGAGCACCTAAGATGTCTTACATGTAGACACCCACATTTAAATATCTTAACCTAGAGGTGGCTCCTTGTCAGGGGCAGGTTTCAGGTGTCCAAACATAAGAAGGTTGCTCAATTTGAGATGCTTGAGGGTGTCTGCGTCACCTGTGCAGGGCTGGCACATACCATCCAAAGCCTGTCAATGCTGCACCTTTCGGGGGAGCATCTGGAAACAAAGAGGATGCTCAAGAGTATCTCAAATGCCACTAGACACCTGTGTGTGGGCAACTGAACTGCCTCCATAATGACTCATGATAGAACTGGTATTTCTTAGCAACCACACAAGAGTTCATCTGACACAGGGCTGTGTGGGATGTAATGGGTTACTTTTCTAAAGATTTTTTGAAAATGTGTCTTTATTTTTATTGTAAGGCACAGAGCTGTAAGGCACAGAGCTATAAAGCACATGCACTTCCTTGCTGAATTACATTTGAACAGGGGTCCAGAGCAGACTTCATGTAGTCTCCATTCTCTGTTTTATCTACCCATAATTCTACCTTTTCTTATTCCCACTTTCATTCTTCTATTTATAAAAGAAACAGTGCTGAAAATACCCTGGAGGAGCGTAAATCATTGTAGCTTGCTTGAATTTGGTGAAGTAAGGAGAATTTATATCGGGGAAGAATTTTTTCTTTTCTTAAGCTGTCACAGATTCCTCCAGTTCTCTTTTCTGTAATATCCCAGAGGTGCAAAGTTGTATGCTGAAACCATAATGTGTAGTTTATTCAGACATTAAGGTTAAGAATTATCTGTTTATTATAAACTGTAGTTTCTTATCAGCCATTTATTTGGTTTAAAGATTTTGACCAAAAAAATGCATTTTCTTTGTGATACTTTGATGTGTCATGAGAATTATTCTGTGTCTTCCACAGACCGTACTCCCATATTACATGAAAGAAAGACTTAGAGGGCAGTAATGGATGTGATGTCTAAGAGTAACTGCAGTGATGTAGAAAAATATTCTTTGTGTAACAGGCATCACAGCCTTTAAGACATCATTTTTTTCAAGTACATAAAATACAAGATCTCTTTTCCCTTTCAGTATAATGGAATCTTGTCAGGAATTATTATGGACAATAGTTCTTTTTCAGGTTTTAGCACACTGCTGAAGAAATGGAATTCTTTTCTTGTGACAAAGACAATAGCTAATACTTCACTATGCATGAAAATAACACTAAGATTGGCCAAATCTGCAAAACACATTGTTAACAGAGCTGACAATAGCAATTAATCTTAACTTTCCTTTTTTCAGTGCTGGCAAACTGAAAGTTGTTTTCTGTTTCCCTTTGAAGACACGTCCATGAAATTCATTGTAGCACTATGGTAGGGGCTCAAGAATGAACTAAAAATGGGATGGTATAGCCTGAATTGTCTGAAAGGCTTAAGAGAAATCTTCCAATAGGCTCATAACTTTGTCTTGAACCTCTTTAAACTGAGCTTGGTGCCCACTTGGCTTCCAGTACATTTACTGAGAAATTCAGTGGGACAGTAACAGCATCCCATTGCCTGTTTTACTGCTGGAATTATTCCTGCCTTTTCCTGCATGTCTGTGGTACCCACAGCATCATTGCAGCTTCTGATAGGAAAGGTGGCCCTGCCTTAACAACGTTGTGTGGCCACTGCAGGAAAGTGTCACTGGTGAGAGGTGACATGCCCAGGCCTTGGACACGATGCCTAAACACAGCAAGGTTCAGCTGCTGCTGTGGAGCTGCAGAGCCCTGGGAGGCTGCTGGCTTCTGTGTGACTGCTACTGCTTGGCTCTGAGTCAGGTCTTGTTTTCTTAAAAATGAAAATTATGAAGGAGACTGAAACTCATGATTTCTTACTACCTTTCAGACCATTTCTTGAAGGCTGGTGTTTCACATGCAGCCTCTATCTGAGACAGTGAGGAAAAGAGAACAAAGTCGTCCAAAAGGAGGGAGAGAAGAAATCCTACTGCTCCTGTGATGCAGACCCATTGCATAAAGTTGCTAGAGAGAGGTCAAAGCCAGTTTTCATCTATGGGGCAGAAGCATTTGAAGAGGAGGCTTATAACTGGGAAGAAACTTGCAGCCAGATAAGAATTTAGGAAGACTAAAATTTCGTAGCTGCAAATTCAACAGAGGACACATAGAGAAGTCTTTTGATCCAGCAAAACTCTTGCTGCAGTAGAAGTAATAATCAAGAGGTCACTGATTATGAATGGAGGCTGAGAAATATTCTCCCCAAGTGCTACTCTGAGTACTGGCAAGAATTTTGTGTGTGACACTGATTAATGTTGTTGCACATTATCTCCTATTGAGTTTTTATACTTTTTAGCAGCAATCTAGTAGAAAAGATTAGAGGACAAGAAGCAGGACTGATCTTGGAGATTTACAAAAATAAAGGTGGAAACATACATAAAAATCTCTCATGAGTTTACAAAGGCTTTAGAAAAACCTTGGAAGTCTTATGGTAATGTAGGATTGTTCAGTGCAGAGAGGACTCTGAAGGAAAACAGGAGAAAGCAGTACCTCATATTTTAGGACTGCAGGGTGATATGTTCGTGACAAATTCAGCGAATTGTTGGAAAAGAGACTCAAAAAACATAGGCAAAGTTGAGTAATATAATTTTCAAATTGCTTCTCTTTTGGGATAGATGTGCTTAATTTTTTTTTTTCTGGACAAATGACACATTTTATTCAATTAAAAATTAATTTGAGACATGCATTTCAGTGGGAGGAAAAAAGATATTGAACACAGTATTTCTGAGTTTGGCCAGAAAACTGAAAATCATGTTTTGCACAAGTAGTAGTGATGGAAAATGGGAGTTAAAAGGCAGAAACCAAGAGTACAGAGACATCAATATTAGCATCTAGAGCACAGTCAGGTAAGTTAGAAGAGAGGAGGAAAAAGAATGAAAGGAAATCAGGTTAAGTGTCGGTTGTCAAATGAGTGCATAATTAGGTGTGAGTAGAGCAGAAGATGTGTAGGTGTTTAAAGGCAATTCTAGTAATAAAAACTGTCATCAAAACTTTGGTTCTGTGATGTTCAGAAAGCAAAGAGTTCAGGGAACTCCTTGATTAGAGCTTGCAAGAGCCTAAATGGCAAGGTACCAGTTATGCTTAGGTATTTAAACAACCCTTTGCATAAAACAATCCCTGAGCATTTTACCTTTTTCTTTGCTTCAAAACATTGTGCTTCTCAGCCTTCCCACAGGCCAACAAAACCACCTCAGATCATCAGGGGAGATGAAGAAACACAAGAACTGGGCAGAGAAATGCAAATCCTTTGGCTGAAAAATCTCATCAGTGGTGGGGTGTCACATTTGAAGAAAATCTGAATTTACTCCTTGTAATCTTACTCCTTTTCAAATGTGAAATTGCTTCAGTCAATGGCTTCTGCTATGGCTCTTTTATCTGGCAGAGACTGAAAGGGAAGTAAAGGATTTTAAGAATGAAGCGACATATTTCCATTTTACAACCTCTTCCTCACTTTTCTCCCACCATTTCTCTAGTCTGAATAATCCCCAGAATGTGTCATGGAGACTTGAGAATGCTCACACTTTCAAAACTTTGTATTTCAACAGCAGATTTTAGATAAAACTGATTGGAGGAGGTTGTCTGCATTTGTGAGGTATGAAATACCTCCACTGACCTGTGCACTGTCACCTGCCTTCTTTGGTTTTTTTTCTACAAATCCTGCAGGCCTTTTCCCCTAAGTTTCAGCTATCACAGAAGATTGCATGGGTTTTTAGCATGTATTATGCCTTTTTTTTTTTCAGATTCTGCTAAGCACCCAACTCTAATGACGTCTTGTATCAGCCAGTGCTGTAGTTTAATCATACGTTGTTTGAAACTGTTCTTCATTGACTGTAAAAATCTCTGTCTCTGTTTTATTTTAATGTCTTTCTGTTTCTAGAGAAGATGCAGATTTCAGTATCAAATTTACCATCTCTACACTGTTTATTGTCAATATATCTTTCATACCCTCCTGTTTCACTTTTCTCTAAATGAATAATTCCAAATTTTTCAGTTTTTCCTAACAGGCATCTGACTCACTGGTTTTCATACTCACTTTCCTACTTTTGCTCCATCTTCTCAATGTAGAACCAATGCAGTTAAATGCCAGATTGCAGTGGAGGCTTAATACCTTCAGTATCTCTCCCCCTCTTTATCAGCACTGGGGGTTCAGGATTGTTTTTTCTGCTTTTTTGTTTGTTTAATTCTAAATGTATTTGTGGACATGTTTTTACTGGATAGTGAATAGGTCAGGTTAGGACTTTCTAGGGCTTGAAGTTAGGAAGCATGGCAGGGTGTCAGGCTGCCACTTTTTTAATGCTGAGCCTCTCCAGGGCCAGGGCTGAGAGCAAGTTGCTATTTTAGGAAAGCCTGCAAGTCTGCAGTTGGACTTGATCTTAAAGGTCTTTTCCAACCTAAACACTTCTATGAACCTGTGATTTCCCAGGCTGAGTGGCTGGCATGGGGTCAGCGAGGGAGCATCCATGGGACAGGACGTGGTACTCAGCCTCCTCCCCATGACATGGACCCTCCTCCAGCCATCCCCTAATGCGTGATCTTGCCTATCCCATTACTGAGGTTGGCTGTGATAATAAATGACCTAGAAAAAAAAGCCAAATGTACACAAAGTGCTTTAGCTGGCAACTTCAAGGAACAAGATGGAGATGCACAAGAGGTGGCAGCAGTCTGCAGGGACAGCTTGCCCTGGTGAAATAATGAAGGAAAGGAAAAAACAACAGAAGCTGAGCCGCAGCTAATTCCAGCTAGAGGAGATAGTTAAAGAGACCAGGGGGAAGTTGAGAGCAGCAGTATGTCTGGGGTGTCCAGTGGTGCTGACTCTCTGCTAACCAGGGACATCCAGGCCTCACAGAAGCACCTGGAGAGGTTTGTCAGAGCCAAAACAAATGTTCAAAAAGTGTTTCTTTAACAGACAACAGCTGAAGTTAGCAACAGATGGTGAAAGCACAGTGAAAGTAGAGATTAAAACCAGAGGGCAGACTGGGAATTTCAATGCTGGTACCAAACATTCCCAATGGGTGAGATTCAGTTGTCTGTGGAAAATAAGTTTGCTGTCTCAAGTCTCTGTAGCATCCCAGAAAAAAAACATTTGAGTGAAGCATAGCCCTTTGGAGGACCATGCATGTGGGAACGATATGTCACCCCAGGAGAACAGCTCTTCTTTGGAAAAGGGCTTGAGGGATTTCTGTATTTCTAATAAGTGATCTGGAACAAAGCAGGGAAAATTAAGCAAAGCCCCAAGGAAAATCTCTGTATGTGTGTGCGAGCCCACAGCTTGTTTGCTTTTGCCATGAGCTTTTTAGTGATTCCTACATAGGAATTCAAGGAGTAGACAAGGTTAAAACAGCAAGAAGGAAAAAGAATGAAAAATGAGCAGTGATAGTGTGATCAGGAAAGATAAGAGCACCTTGTGGAACTCCAAGTGGGTAAAGAAAACAAGATGTTTTTGTAACATGTGATACAGCGCAGAGAGAATGGATGGGAAAATGAGAAGAATGCTGCTGCTGCTGCTGTTGTAAGATATGGCTCAAGGGAGGATTTATGTCAGACAGGCTCTAGGTGTTTAAGTCTGAAACTGTAGCTCAGGAATCTCTGTTGATTCATTGCCTCACTCCAGAAATGTTTTTCACGTGGGGCAGAAATCTCTCTTGGTAGCTAGAGATTTCTTACACCCAAGCCCTCAGCTGGACTTCACCTCTGTGCTGAATGACAGGCCTTGGTTGTTCAATAGCTGTGTCTGGCTCCTGCATGCCTTTTCTCCTGCTGGCCTCACGCTTTACTGCTCAACAGAACAGATGAAAATGAAGAACCAGATGTAGAATTTTGGTAAATCCTGGAGAAGCTGGGGGTTCCCAGCTCCCTTGTCTTGGCTGCCACTGCTGGTCTGAGGGGTGTCCTTGCTCACTGCACCTCCCTTGGTGGGTCTAAGGTTGGCAAGCCAAGGAGACCAGCTCCATGGTTTGGTTGTAAAGAGAAAGACTTCTGGGAATCTGGCTTCTAGGCAAAACTGGTGTTTTCAGCAAAAATTATGCTGGAGATAAGGATGACATGCTCTCCAAAGGCTTGCACAGTTTTCTAGGGTTTGAACAAAGGAGTGATTATCTTCCCTAGACACGTGTTGTCATCCTGAATACTAGAGAAAACCCACAAAAGAGATGAATATGCTAATAAACTTGAAAAAACACCAAAAAGCTTTGAGTGCAGGAGATGTTTATACTTAAAGAAGAGAAAGGTTGTCAGTGTGATCTGACAGAATCCAGGCCCTCTGTTGAGGCAGGGCAGGTGGTCCTAGAGACCTCATGCTCCAAATATATCGCCTGAGTTCCTACATAAGCCCATTTTCCTTCACAGCCGAGACCTGTGTCAAGTGCTGGCGTTGCTCTGGCACGTGTACAGACAGCACAATCCTTCCACAAGCTGGTGCATTAGTCTGGATGATGACAGAGGTAAGAAATACACCAGCAGCAGCTGCTATCCTTCCAGACTTGGCAGGCAGGGCCGCAGCACCAGCAGCCCTTCACTGGGGAGTCCTTCTTCACAGAATCATAGAATCATAGAATCACCAGGTTGGAAGAGACCCACCGGATCATTGAGTCCAACCATTCTTAGGCTCTGAGTTGCAGAGGCAAACACAGCCTCCCGTCACTTCCACCTTGCAGTGTTCTAGCTTGTTCAGAGGTTTGCTGGCACAATGTCACCAGGCTGCCTGCTGCAAGGGGGCCTATATTGTGTTTGTGAGGGGCTAAGTGTCCCTGATCCTGTGAGACACTCTGAATTTCACCATGGCAGACAGGCAAAAATTATTAACATCAGACTTTTGCCTCAGGGTTGATGTCAGCTGGAAGAATATTGAATCTGGCCATGAAGTAGACAAGGAATAGAAAAGTGGTGGGTTTTTTTTTCCCCAAAATGATTTATCACCAGCTGTTTGAGTCTGACCAGATGTCTGCAATGCTGGGTTTACAAAAGGCAGGTCCTGCCAAACCAACCTGATCGCCTTCTATGACACAGTGACACGTCTACTGGATGAGGGAAAGGCTGTGGACGTGGTCTTCCTGGACTTCAGNTTCCTCCTTCCCCATTATTCAAAGAAGCTGTCCCCTCTGAAATGAAGAATTTCTGGGTTCAGAAGGAAAAAAAAAAGTGACCCAACCCTGTAATTTAGTATTTACTGGGAAATTCCTGGAATTTGCCTTAGCCCATATTGGTGGTTTATAGTTACATCATGGGATAAAAGAGCAAAACAGTTTTGGATGCTGACACCAGAGCTGAGAACACCTCAGGTGATGTTGTGCACTGCCTGGATTGTGACTCCTGCATTTATGAGGGCAGCTTGGCATTGCCCAGCCAGGGAAGGCTCACAGGGTCCCCAAACCCTTCCACCTCCGATCCGTCAGGAGGGTCCCAGCCATAAGGCTGCTGCTGTGCTTGAAAAGGGAGGGAAGAAAGAAACACTGTGATTCACAAGGAGCTCTGTCCTGGCAGATTGTTTGTTAAACATGCTTTGAAAATGGCTGTTGAATCACATCCCCAGAGACACTAAAATAGAGCAAGCAGTTGGTACCTGGCCTCGAGAGAGATACTGACTTATCTGAACCAAGTAAACTGAGCCCAGACAGAGGTTTTACTAAAAGCCCCAAGATTACACAGTCAGGTAGAGTTGCCTGAGATTAACTCTGGTGTGGGATTCAAATGCAAGTTAAGTTGGGTGTATCGATACCTGATTTTATGAGCTAGGCTTTCCCAAAGAGATGACAAAATTCAGCAAGGGGTCTGCCAGACTTCTGTAAGAGCAGACGTAAAGTAAACCTACATCTCAAACTGGGATTCAGAGTAGCTGTCAGGTCAAGCGCTAAGTCACAGGAGGTATGACCCAAGCATGTGAGGCCAGGCAGCACCCAGATCACCACCCCCCCCCACAGGGATGTCTGAGCATCCTGTTCTCTCCCCAGGAGAGGGTCCAATGTCTGCTGCCAACAAGTCCTGCTACAACTGGTGTCTTGCCCTCCCCAGCTACTCTCAGGGACTGAAGAGGCCACAACACCTCTCTGTAGTCGATGATCTGATAGATATTCCCTTGCATCTAACTAGATCAGTAAAGCAGAAATTAGTGCACATCATTGGTGTCAAACCCTGATGAACTCAAAACATGTTTTCCAGAATGACTTTCCAGGTGATCTCCATCAGGTGTTTCTTTCTCTGACCCAGAGTTGCTGGCCCAGGTTGGCAGAACTGGTTGTCTGACTCTCACCAAAGGGAACAAGCATCAAAATAACCGAAGTTCTCCAAAACCTCTGATGAAGTGGTCTCAACAAGGTTTCTGATTCATTAGCTGGAAGTAATTTTGTTAACTCTGACACCCCTCCCCCTCAATCGACTTCCTCTGGCAAGCACAAAGGCCTTGGAAAGCTCCACCAGGCAGGAAGAATGGCAGCAAGCCCAAGGCAGCAAACTGTTTAATGACTGGGTTGCTGTGCGAGTGACTGTCATCTGTGAGAGGAGGATGTTTTCCAGTTTGTCCTTGGCAGTCAGAGATCTGCAAGCTAGCGGTAGAGGATAACCACACTGAATACACAGACTTCCAAGAACTTTCGTTTTTTTCTTTTAGGCGTTTTGAGCAATGAGTGCTCCCTCAAAGATCAGATTTGGATCTGTGCTTCCTTGACGCTCAAGGAGGTCTGAGCATGTTTAATCAGTAAAAGTAGTCCCTCTAATATCAAAATACAGCTGGAGGTTTGTTTTTGTGCAGTCAACAACAGCGGTTTCCCAAGCTCTGCAATTTACAGGCAGCAATCATGAATCTTCATTTCACCCTTCTACTGTAATGCGAAGTTTTCACACTACTTGTGCCTACCTAGTGAAATGCAAAATTGAAGGTAAACCATAAAAGAGCTGAAGCTTGGGTCCCTATGAATGGTTTTAGATCTACAGTTTTATGCCAGATCTGTATTGATGAAGACAATACATTTTCAAACAGAGAAGATTTAAACCAAAACTGAAAAGCAATTTCAGGAGCAGAATGCTAATTATTAACTTTAAATACATAAAGTAGGAAGTACCAGACAACTTGGCTAAGCTACTGACATAGGTGTCTGCACATACAGACATTTCAAAACTTGTTCTACTATAGCAGAGCTTTCTCTGCAATATAAACACCACCAGAAAGCATCATATTCTGTTGAGAAATTACACTGTTTCATTTGAAATAATCAGAAGACACTAAGTATTGCTTATCTTCTCCTGTTACAGCTCCAAAAGATTTTGAATAGTGAAATACCCCAGCCTTTTATTCATTCTTTTTCCCCGAGGAAGGAAACAACAGTCCATGTTACAGCACTTTGTCATTTGCTGTCAAAATTACATGTTGTTTTGCACACTAGGAAGCAGCCTAGAAGCATAAAGCAATAGAGAAAACAGATTTTCAGCAGCTAAGCATTTTCATCTGAACTTCTAAAAAATTGCATTAACTGGTGTATAACTAATGAGTTAATTCCTCT
This sequence comes from Piaya cayana, assembly GCA_013389865.1. Lineage (NCBI taxonomy): Eukaryota > Metazoa > Chordata > Aves > Cuculiformes > Coccyzidae > Piaya > Piaya cayana. The sequence continues at coordinate 216,296 of WAAB01025368.1, forward strand.
GTTATTTAGTATGCTCACTGCTAGTTGTTGGCAAACAATTTTTTTCAGTGTTTCTCTTGTCTTCTGACACTTTCAGAGGCCCGGAGGAGAATATATTTGATGGCATCACTGAAATGCAATATATCTGTTCCTTTGCTGAGGATATGTCAGAGTTTGAGTACAGCTCTTCACACAGAAAGAAAAGCAGCTGGAAGTGATGGTGCTAAGAACTAAATGGAATTAACCACTTATGAGTCCAGGTGCCCCTGCTGAACTACGGTATTTCACACAGCTCAACCAACAGCTGTCTGTAGCTTCACTGTGTGCAATCCAACATTTCAAACACAATCTTGTTTCTTAAATCCAGAAAATTCTGCCCCTTCCTCCCCCTGGCTGTTTGTGTGGGGATGCTGCAAAACAGGATGCTTATTTTGGAACTCATACAGTGAATGTTCATCCAGCCTCCTGAAGTCCTGAAAGGGTCAGATCAATATGAATACTACAAAATCAAGCCCTTTCTATCGTTTTTCTTCTGATTATTTCCCCTATATTCTGACAGTGATGCTAAGATGAAAATTGAGGGTAATATTTGGGCCTAATATTTCCATATAACCTATTGTTTAGGTTATAGACAAATGTCTAATTTAATGCTTCAATTAGAACTATAAATCAAATACCTACCTAGGACTCAAGTTAGTTAGAATAGCGTGCATGCCCCCTCTTTAAGTGGTTCACGGACAATGTCTACTTCCCTTGTGCACATACGTGGCCTGAGAAAGAAGCGCACATGCACAAATTGTAGTTTTCTGAACAGAACGTGGCAGGTTAGAAAAATCACATTTGCAGCCACATGATCCATCCATTGACTCCAGCTCTTGCGCTGCATCTGAAATTCACCACAAATTCACTCTTGCTGTTTAGACTTTGTGCCTTAAACTTGCCCCACTGTGGGTAAGGGCATGAGTACCAGGTTTGTTTGTTCCTTGCCTTTGTTAATCCTGCTAGCGAGGTAGAGGGGTATCTACAGAACAGAGGTTCTCACTGACATGTTATTGCTCAGCTTCGGTTTTAAATACTGAATTTTCAGTTAATCTTCTTATGGAAAACTAAGATAAATGGCCAAACCATGGTCCTTTCTAGTGCAGATTCTGGTTCATTCACACAGATGCCTGTAGCTAGTCCACCCTCCACTTAGAGACTCCATCACTGGGATTTCTCCGCTATGAATAAATTGAAGACATGAAGTTATTCAGAAATGACTATTCAGGAATAATGTTATCTTGAGGACACACTTTAGTTATCTTCAGAGAATTGGAAGGCTATTCCATCTCCCCTTCCTGCAAGGGTAAGGGAAAAAAGAAAAGCCAGAAGGATGTTTTTTCCTTTTTCCTGGCATGCAGTAATAGTGAGGCAGAAGTAATTAAAAGAACATACGGAGAAATAAATAAAGTTGCCAAATCTGGCTGTTCAAACAGCATGAACTATCCAAATCCTTGATGGTCTGCACAAAGAGGCAATTGCACAAAAGCTGTCTACAAAAGGTTTTCAATGCAGAAGAGCTTGGCAGGAAAGTGTGTGGTAGTTTATTAGCTTGGCTTACAAGTCCCTCCCTCAGCCCTCCTCTGTAAATCCTACTCAGCTTGGAAAGCCCTTTCATACAAGAGGTTGTCAGGAAGACTATAAGCAAACCCTTACGCAACCCGGAGGGGCTACCTCAGGCTAAAAATAACTAAATGACCTGACAACACAGATGTCTGAAAGCTCTTGCCTGCCACATCAAATCCAAAAGTACTGCTGCTCATGTTTCTGCCTTCCCACAGACAGATGGCAAACTAGGGTCAAGTAAAGAAAATCCTGGTGAAACAGAAGCCCTAGGTGCCAGGAACAGGCGTCTCCAAACTCTGTCTGAATGTCCTTCTTCCACCCTAAATCTTGGTGGCTACATTGCTGGAGAGGGTGCAGCATCTACCTGAAGTCAGCATTTTGGTTTGGGTTTTGTTTTTTTCCCTTGCTACCAGAATGTAAATGAACTCTGATACAAAGGAATTAAAACATCTCTCTCTGTGAAGAATATGAAGACTCTCAGGTTTTAAAAATACTTCTGAACTTTTTCACAAAAATAATTTCTGATACAGATGTATTCTTGTAGGAGCAAAGACATCTAAGGTATCTTCACATTAGTTGTAAAGAGTACCAGAAAGAACAATAGGTAAAAAGTTCATTTATTTACGCTTAAAACCAGAATTTGATTGATGTAGCATAAGCCTCTTACAGCTCTTTTAAGATTTTTCTTGTTTTGATCTTGGCACAAAACATTGGTATCTGTTTATCTATAGTGAAAGATGACTTTGAAAACGCAGCTAGTTGTCAAGTGGTTACCATAACCAGCAAGTGAAATTTCCTTCACATACTGGGAATAAAAGACACCATACACACAGCCACTTCATAAAACAGCATTTCCACTGCAGAGAAGTTAACACTGAAAACAGAGATTTCATTAGGTTTCATACAGAAGGAATAGTTTATCTCCAGGACTACTTAATCCAAACCCTGAAGGTTTAAATCCCACTATATTATAAAGGCATTACTTGCTTAGAGGCAATTACAGATTTCAGTTGGAGCATGGCCCTTCCTGCACTGAAAGGAGCAACTCAGCTAACAGGACAGTTCTGCAATAGCACTTTTTTGGCACCTGAATCCTGGACTTGGCATAGCTGATTAAGATTGATTAAAATATTGACATTGAGACCCTATTAGAGAAACACAATGTTCTCCCAATAGAGATCCCAGCATTCTACAAACAAGCCAGTGCCACTTAAGAGAGAAATCTTAGTTTCCAAACTCACCACATTACAGGTTATCTGCCTTGATATTGAGTCATTCAGGCAACTCAGCTTCAGTAGGAAAATGATTTTTAACATCCGCCAGGAGCTTTGTGTTCGAGCAGCTGGAGTATCAGGAAACGTATTTTTAGGAACAAAGACCTGAAGAGATGATTGAGGTGGCTGTGCTTGAACCTTTGCATTCAATGCACCAACACAATTCAGTGCTACTTCCTTAACACTTGAGGACCACGTTTTCCACACACCCTGTGCAGCAAAGCTGTCTTCTTGAAGATTTCCTTTCCTGATGATACTTTAACATTCAGCAACAGGCCAGATACAGCAGCTGGAAGGTGTTACAAGTGGAGATGGCACTGCTTTATGTGCCCTGTTTCTGCTGTGCAAGGAAGCCATTCAAAATTCCCAGATAGATGATCATGGAAAGCTGTTCATGTATGTCTGGGAGAAAGAAGGTGCTGAAACCCTGTTTTCACAGCCCAGAGGGGAAAAAACCCAAACCCAAGTTCTCCCTCAAGTCCCTATTCTGACCGTCTAATTCAACGTGGTGATCAGGATGCATCAGTCCATGAAATTAAGTGGTAGGACTGTGAAGTCTGTGGATCACAACTAAATGCCAGATCCCATGCAAGTTTTAGGTGTGTTTTTTCACAGGAAAACAGAGATATTTTTAATTTTTTCCCTCCTAAAATCAAATTATGCATAATAAGGCTTGGGAGGGATAATCCATTTTGAGGGAATCAGCAGAAGCCCCAGAGCATGAGAGAAACACAGAATGATTCTGGTGCAAATTTATTTTAATTTTGCTGCTGTTTACAGCAGTCTACTCTGCTTTTAAACACCATTTCCTCATCTTCCTCAGCTTAAATGCTGTTTCTTTTCAGATTAAACTCCTGAGCCCACAGTTAAAATACAGGCTTTAGGGTCTAAGAATGAATATAATTATGAGCATTACTCTGCAGGAATATACCAGTTCACCCAAAAGTGAGAAGCAGCAGTGTTTTCTGGAGTGGCAACAACACTGATGATAATTGGTAGAATACTTTTTTTGCTATATAAAATTAAACCTTAATTGCTGAAGTGTATCACAGTTTATACAGCTAGCAGGAAGTACTCGCATCTTCTTTGTATCTCTACAGCCTAAACGGGAAATATAAGAAATAGCCATTCAAATACTGTGCCTGTGTCAAATCATTAGGGAGCCTAACCACGAGCTCTTGTTCTGCAGCCAGAACTAGGTTATACATGCATGTTCAGATTTCAGTTTATTAAAGAACATTCTGTCAAAGGCATCAGGAAAAACTGAACCTGAACAATCTGGACAAAGCTGTGGCTTTGGGTCGCTGTGGGTTTTTTTTTCTCTTATTGTTTTGTTTCTAAAACAGTGCTTGGTCTACTCTTCAGAAACAGCTACAGAGCTAACAGCAGAAGGGTTGTTGAAGAGTATCTTTATAGCTTGGCTGAGTTTACAGTAAGAATCTAAGAATCTTCAAGTTTTCCAGCCTCCAATTTTCTCTTCTGAGTGGAAGTAAATGACAGAAGATTAAACTGGTGACATTTTGAAGTCTCTTTGGAAAGAGAGAACAATTTGGCAACATCATGATTATAGACTGCAACACATCTATGAACCACATGTAATATCAGCTTTTAATAACACTTGACTTAATTACCCAGATTACGGTCTCTTCAGTATTTCACAGTTATCACTGAACACCTTCAATTTACATTCTTAAATAAGTTACTTTGTAAATAAAGTATGCTCAGTGTTCTTGTATCTGGACAGTACTTAAATTTAATTACAGATGATCTGGATAAGTTTATAGGTACAAAATACATTAAAACCATTTAGAAGTTTTAACGTTTTACATTAAAATTGTTTAAGCTCATCTAGCACTTACTAAATGATCACAACAGCACTGACAGTAGCTCAGCTATTTATTTGAACATGCACTTCAAAATGTATTTTGGAACACAGTAGAAAAGAAACTCAAAGAAATGCCAAACAGAGGGAAGCACAGAAGATCAAAACTCCATAGCAGGTTGGATCAATAAAATATTAAACTGCAGTTCTTAAATGTAAGTACTACACCAAGTAGTAGTCTGGTTGGTCTTAAATGGTTGTTAAAGCCCTTGTTTTCTACAGGAGACAGTAATAAGCATTTTGCCTATTCAATCCAATCAAGATTTAGGCATCGTGCTATAAAAGCAAACATATCTGACACTTCTTCTATAACTTTAGCAGTCGGCTTTCCTGCTCCATGCCCAGCCTTGGTGTCAACATGGATGAGAAGTGGGTTGGTTTGTTTACGGCTTCGGCCCACAACATGCTGCAGAGTAGCAATAAACTTAAGTGAATGCAGAGGGACCACACGATCATCATGGTCTGCTGTGAGAAGCAGCGTAGAGGGATACTGGATGCCATCTTCTTCTGGTAGTTTGATATTGTGAAGCGGAGAGTACCTGAGAAGAGCACACATATGTTTATAGATTTTTTTCCTCAAGACCCAACAAGCAAGTCCTCTCATGCTGAATTTGTCACAGTGGCATTTGATTGCACTCAAAATATCCAGTTCTTAATTGCACAAATGACAACTGCACTACTGGCATCTGATAATGTGGCAGTGGCCACTGATCTTTGACTCTCAAATGTGAAGCAAGTATATTTCATTAATTTTAGAGAGGCATATGCATACATCTCACAGCAATGCCAAAAATATCAGGAATGGGCAACAGGGAAACTACAGCAAAAGCTGTTGTCAAGGATCCACGCTGCTGGGCAGAAACAGAGAAATTGAGGCCTTTTCCCAGCATACGTATGTAGTCCAGGTCTGCATGTGGATGGCTTCTTCTCATGCAAATCTGGAAACAGTCTCTGATGATAAGCCACAACTACTCTACAGTTATTACATTTACTCCCTCCAATACTTAGCCCACCTCTGAACGTGCACGTACTCTGAAGGAACACCATGCAGGGAACTGCAAGAACTGTAATTTTTCCCACTTTTGATAGATGACATTGATTCCTATTATTTTGAGCAATGGACTAGCATTCAAAATTTGCTTTCTTTGCAGGAAAAATTACATCTTTTAGCCACTGTAACAAAACATAAAAGATGCATCTACATATCTAGACATGAAGTAGTCTTTAGCATTAGAAATTAAACAAAACAGTAAGTCACAAAGAACTCCACCCAACCATTTCATACTTCATTTAGACAAAGCTATACCTAGGAAACTTGCTGCAGTCCTTAAACTAAGAGCATGGTACTATTTGTTCCCTCTGTTAATGACAGGAAATAGAGAAAGAAACTTTGCTTTCTTTTTGAATGAATATCCCACTTGAAGGAGGAATATTCATTATGTAAGTCCAAGTTATTTTTAAGAACACATGCAATATTTGAACGTCTAACCTAACAGATTTCTGGCTTTCTCATATTCATCTAAGGAACAGTGCAAGAGAATTTGCAGCTTATAATTTGTTTGGGAAAGAAGTGAAATGATAGTCACTAAATGTCACTCTATTTGCCTTAATTTTTTTTTTTTTTTGGTATCTGTAAAAGTGACGTCTAAGCAACATTACATATCTGTCTTCCCACATTTGACAAGCAATTGCCTTATTATTGAAAAGAGGGCAAAGGAATACTTCAAGTATTGCCATAAAAGATGTTTCTAAAATTATGTGTTGAGATTTTATGAGTAAGCATGCGTTTAAGTAGGCACAGAATGACTCTTTCCTACAAATGCATTTCTCCTAATCAGAGAATGAATTTAAAACCTTGCTTCTACTTTACCTCTTCAGAATATCTGATTTCACAGATGTGCAGGCGAGTTTCAGTATCCAAAATCATGAAGATTACTTAGAGAATACATTAAATATTAACTATTATAAAAATGATCCAAGTTATCTATCGATAAAAGATGAATTATTAAATCTGTTGGTTTCTGCACTGTATTTACAAAAACACGTTTGCCACTGAAAGCTTAAATTAGACAATGGAGGTTTTGAAACAGTTTAATTACAATGGGCCCAACTGATCATCTAGTATTTGGACTAGACATTGATTAATTTTTTTAAATAAATGGTTTAGATCAAATTAGATCTCAATGTTCTTGAAGCTCACAACTTTTTAATATCTGAACACTCCATTAAATTTCAAACCAGCCATATAGCTTAGTAAGTCTGAAGCATTCTCCTGGAATGTCAATCTTCATTATTAAAGGAATAGAAATGCAATAACAGAAGACAAGGTTCTAGAAAAAATGTTTTAAAATTCTGGTCCTTAATCTAACACTCATTATTAGCCATATCCAATGAGCATATCATTACTGTTCTCACACAGCTGTCTCCCTCGTCTGCTTTTTTACTTTATTTTTTTGTTTTATCATCTTTCCAGTCCTCTCAGCAAGGAGTCAAGAAATGAATTAATATCCTGTTATGGTCTACTGCCATTCAATACCTACAAATAAATCTCATCCACAATGTATAATACAATTCACAATGATGACTGCCTCTCCCTTATCATTAAAAATATGATTTATGTAATGGTTCATTTGAGAATATTCTGTTGTGACAGCCTAAAGGAGTCATCATTCAGAAAAAAAACCTTACGAGTTGAAGCTGCTAGCAGAACAAGGTGTTTCAAAATATGACCAGTTGACTCAATACGGCTTTGAACATAGTCTACATGGAAAACTGACTTGTAATGGAATGCTGAACCCCCCAAATCCAGTGTGGCAAAGGATAAAGTAATTCTTGGAATAGATATTGATGACAACAACCTGAAGCTGTTGAGCAGAACATGCATTTTAACAACCATAGGAGTATTTAAAAGCACTTACTTGCACAGCCATTCAAACTGTTCTTTACAGTCAGAGCAACCATAGTCAGTGGTCCAAGCGTGGCCAATGGTGTACTTGTGGAACTTGAGCATGTCCATCACTCCCACTTGGGCAATAGCACAACCAAATAGGTCGGGGCGCTGATTAGCACAGGCAGCTTGAACAGCAAAACAACTCTATTAGTATTCATGTCTTAAAGAAATAAGCTCAGTAGTGAAACGTACACTGACAAGTTACTGAAAGACCAACTTCTGAAAAGCTGTCTTTTAGAAACTCAAACGTGTATTTTCTTTTTTTTTGTTAAAAAATGTTACATTAAAACAATGTGAAAAGAAATATGCTTTACTTTATAATTCCTGGCGTCAAAAAGCATCAGTATGAAATATCCGACATAAACATAATTGCATTGGGAGATGACTTCCAGTGAATATGAAGACAAATAGACTTTTAAGCAAAAGTGAGCGCAAATACACAAATGGATAAAAATTATTACTCCCAAAGATGGCATGTTCAAAAGAGCTTAAGCATTATTTCCCTGTTCTTAAAGCATCAAATATGCTGTTCTTTCAAAACTGCATTCCAAACAAGCAAATTGGGTTTAAAGGAGAAACGCACTTTTAAAGTAAACTTTTGGACTACTGAATTGAAGCTGCCTAAATTATTCACTGCCTAAACTTTAATATTAGTATCAACAAAGGAAAGGAGCAAAAGCCCTCCATTTATTGGTGAAAGTTTTCTTCCATTATGACTATGTAAACCCATTTGAAAAGGTTTTTGATAAAAGCAGACTACTACAAAATGAGATTAATAACCTCATTTTAATAGAGTAAATTGCAGTTGTATTTTTGGCTTGATTTCCATCTTCCTACTACTGGAAGGGACAATTTCTTTAAGAATAATGCTTGTCTCATCTTTTAAAGATAACCACAGTAGGCCCATCTAGCTCTCTGTTCAGTTTATAAGTTTGGCAACTAGTAGATGTTCTGGGAAAAGACTCTAAGCAAATACTAGCAGACATTTTGTGCACATTATTAACTTTTGAACTATCTGTTTAGGTTTTCCCCAAGTTGGAGTTATGTCCAGCCATCCTGTTAAAACAGCTATCAAAACATATATCCTCTGTAAACACATCTATAAAAACAGATTTACAAGATGGAAGTTCAGCCTACAAAATTCTTCCATATATGTTAGTGATTAATTTTTTTGTTTCATTTGATTTGCCCACTAGAGGAGTCAGAATTACTCATCTGCAGCTTGTGGATCACCATGAACCATTTAAAAATTGGCACTGATCTTGCCCCCTTCTGTTCCTCAGATACTCAGGCTTAGTAGCCTGCAATTTCAAATTAGAGTTCACTAAGGATCTTGAATATGCACCATCTGGTCCTGGCAACACACTCCATTTCATATCATTGATTTATTCCAAAACCTCTTCTGCTGATACTTCAGCTTGAGTCAGCTCCTCAGAGTATTCCCCACAAAGAGAGAACCTGGTGCAGGGAACTCCCCAGGAGGGACCATCAATACAGACTGACTATTAAGTTGTTCTGCTCTGCCATTTTCTTTCTTTGATGCTCCTTTTATACCTCACTAAGTCGTACATTCCACAGATCCTCTGGCCAGCTTTCTGCTTCTGATGCGCATAGAAAGCTTTTATTGCCAATCTTTATATCAGAAGCAATTTGCTCAGCAGTCTCCTGTCATCCATCAATCCCTGTCAGAGTTTATGCTCTACTCTGTCTTCCTCATTTGGATATGATTCTTTTTTCTGAAGGATGCAATTTTACTTCTGGTCATCCCTGATATGTAACTATGCTAACTCTTCCTGGGTCCTTTCTGAGCCAATTTCATAAAGTATATATAGTGCCTTAAACAGCTGCCACATAAAAGCTCTTTATATTTTAAATGAAGCTTTTTATCAGATCCCTCCCCTTCATGTTATTTTATGAACATAAATTATATTCCGGTACGAAAAAAAGTCAAAACAACTATGATAACATATAATTTTACTAGTCTCTATTTTATAGAGTGTCTCTTGAAGCACTGGGTGTTGCTCAGAATTTTGTAAAAAAAAAATTCCTGCTCCTAGTTCCCAAAGTAGTTACTTCAGTAAAAGATCACTTATGGAGACACACATCCATTCCCACTGCACTCCTTTAATGAGCCATAATATTTAATTATATGCACTAATAAACTGTAACCTAGAACAACAATTTATGCATTAATTTTATTCCTCTACACATAGTTTGAACCTTAAAATTGAGCACAAAAGTAAGATTTTGAAACCTCAAAACTGTTTGTCTAAGCAAACACGAGGTCAAACACTGCATTTGCATGAAGGTGGTTTTCAGCTCACATCTGTGCTGTTCTGCTCAGCTTTGGGATCACACTGCAGGACAAAGTAGTCTTGTTTTGCAGCTGAATGAGGCAAGAGCTCAGGGTTCTGCACTCCTCAGAGACACCTCCTGTTAGTCAGACTAAAAGGAAACAGTATTTTGGAAGAGTGACAATACTCTTCCTTGCCAGTTTTTCTTCAAAAAATGAGGACTGTCAGTGAGTCCTTGCACCTGAAGCACAAGTTAAGGTCTCTAGAACTGCATGAATATCTACTGCAAAATTTAGTCCTGCTTTGATGAAAAAGCACTTACAAGAATTTCCTAAATTTACCTAATTCTACCCTGTGAAAGGAAATCCCTAGCTGGCTCATAAAGAGGATGGGAATCCAGATGGACTGTAATCCATCTGCAAATGCAAGGGAAGGTTTCTAACAAGAGATTTTTCAGAGCAGGAGGACTAGATTCCTAACACCGGACTCCTACTGGAATGAAGTGCACTTTGCAGATGTCACTTGCTTCCCCTTACCTAAACTGGGAAGCTGACTTTTTCAGCCAGTTTTTTTGATGACTAAGCTGGGTAGAATGAATCTCAACCTGACTGAAACTGAAGTATACATAGCCATAAAATATTATGTAACATCTTGAAAGTTTACCTGCATTTCCAAATACATATTTATGCTCACATAAAATTGACTTGTGCAATGCCTGCACTCCCAATCGTGTGCAATCTCTTTAATCCTTTACCATTGCTATTGGTGCTCTTATTTACAATGCATAAGTATGTCCTGCCACCTGTAACCGAGAAGCATGTAAGCAGAAAGCAAAACTGCAACTTCACAGGTACTTCTTATTTATCTTTACAACAACTGCTTGTTAAAAACAAGAATGCAGGAGTAGCCAAGATGGCTTAGACTAAATATCTGTATTAACTCCAAATTCTCTTTCTTAAGCTCTATGCTAGTTCACTGGAAAAAAAATAAATCAATAGAGCCAAGTATTCAGCAGCAAATAAACAAGGAAGAGCAAGCAAAGAGTGAGCCTGGCAAATCTGCTGATTTTCTATAAATCAGTGGCTTATGAATTTGAAATGCTTTTCTATTCTCACAGGTAGTTCAAATCTGTCATGCTGTCACATGCCTTTCAGGCTCTTTAAAAAGATATAAACAAACCCCAATATTATTAATTTGTGTTGAAGCCTTCTCCTTTCAAAACTGAACAAAATCACCATCCTTTTTCTCCTACTACTTTGAGATACAGGGATTTAATCAGAAATAAATTTTATATATTTTTAAGTTTAGCTTAGGAAATTAGATGTTTTTATCATGAGCTTTTCTGTTTAAGAGAAGGCTATTAATTTCTTGGAATTTAAAAACACAGCAGTGAATTATATGTGAACAAGATGCATTTGTTACAAAGTGCTACATTTACACACTACTTAAAAGCTCATGACTTTTTCCAGTAGCTGTACTTGTATTTTACCTTTCTCAATAGAGACATTAATGATTTTATTTGTGGTTATATTTTAACTATGCAACAAAAGTAGAGACAAACTGTTATGTGTCCCTTGTACAAAGGCTTTAAATGCAGAACAGTCACGTTTTCTATCACTCTCCAAGAATGCAGGACTACAAAAAGAGTGAATAAGATACTCTTATGAAGCTTTGCAGGACATGGAATTCTAGCTTGTGCTACAAATTACACAAAGTTTCCCAGTGCTATATAAAAGATTTCTGGTTGTTCAGTAATTATTTTGTAATGGTTATCCTTAAGAAAAAAAAGTCTGTTTAAAGCATTCTTACTTTGTGATTCTATTGCTGACTTAGCTCTACCACACAAGACAGTAATTTTAAGTGTGGCTTTTAACAGTGAGCCCTTGCTAGAGATTGCAGAACCTCAGCATTGTATGCAAACAGCAAATGAAGTACAATTTTGTACATTTAACACCTAGAATATAAATGCATTGATATGCTGGCAACTTTTGAAAGAAGGTTCTCATAATTTTTTGTCTGGTTACTTTGATAAACCCAGCACCAAACCCAGGAAATAAATGAACAATTCTTACCAACTAAGAGACCCCCATTTGAGCCTCCATTAATAGTCAGCTTCTTTGGGGATGTGTAGCCTTCCTTGATGAGGTATTCCGCAGCACACTGAAAGTCATCAAAGCAATTTTGTTTGTTGGCCAAGATACCACCTAGCACACAAATAAAAAAATCAGTTGATAACATAAAATCCATTTGACAACAAATGTTCAGAAAAAACACGTGTGCAAATTCCAGTTCCATGAACATTTTTATAATTTATGTAGCTTAGAAGGACAGCAAAATGAAAAATTCTCTCAGTACAGAGAGGGTATAAGATAGGTCTGTCAATAAATAGTAATGCTTTCAGAAACTCCAAATAATACATACCTAATACTGTGGAGTGAGTGCCAAGTAACGTTCCTAACCAGTAAAATTAACTAAAAGCTTTGCATTGCAAAATATATACAAAATGACCACAATCAATCCACTTGAGGTTTGATTTAATGGGACTTCACCAGCACTAAACTCAGTGACAGTTTCTTAAGACAACAAGGCTTCATCTTATAAAATACAGTATATAAAATAAGCACTTCTGAATCCCTGGACGTAGAAAATGTGGCTGGTAATTTACTTTTTTCTTCCTGTTAGTTCTTTTCAAATCAGATGATACACATCTGTGGTCAAAAAGGGACTGCAGAGCTGCATCTTGATTTGAAATTTCATTAATTAACTACCAATATGGAAATGCTTAAGACATCGCTATCCTGTTGAACAAAATTCCAAACGTGATGAGGAATAAATCATGACTGAGAATATAGGTCCAGATGGCATCATCAGTAAGACTTCCAGTTCTCAAAACAAAAAATTTTGCAGAATAAGATAGGAAAGGAAAATGATGGTTTTGCCATATAATCTTTCAATGATTAATGCAGAATAATATCAATCTAGAGAACTCACAGTTGGCCAAATCTTATAATCATCCTGCTTTAGATGCTTGTTTGGCAAGAGACTAAAACTGGCTTCTCCTTGAGGGTTATTCTGCCTTAAGATGTGGTTATGTTCTTTCTTGTGCAATCAAATGCTAGTACAAAATGCAAACTAGGAAGAAAATCGTCACATTACTGTAGCAAAGGTGTGGTCCAGCGTAGCAAGGGTTCAATGGATGCACAAGTCAAACTCCACCTCCTTCTTTGTTTACAACCTGGATGTTTATTCTAGGCTAATCTCTTTAGGCTTCCACTGTGGTGCAGGAACCTCCAGGAAATTTAATTCTACCCTGAACTAAGTGAGATCAGGTATAATCTGAAGTGTCTCTTTACTTCTTTTGTCCAGCCAGTGATCCCAGACACCCAGTTAACACCGGGTGCTTTATTTCTATGTTGCAAAAGTTTGGTAATATAACTCTGACATTTGGTCATACAGATCTTGTAGAACTGGGACCAGTACATTTTTCATTTTCTGCTTTTTAACAAATACACGTCATTCTCACATTAACAAGACAATTAAACAGAGACACACTGGGACAATGCAAAAGTCTTCAGAAGTGTAGCAATAAAGGAGAAATAAATCTTACTCTTCACTCAAATTACAGGTCTGGTGTAAGACCAGAATCCTATCTATACAATTACATCTAAGTAAACAGATTTCTGTAATTGCTTCTGGAATTAACAAAGATCAAATGCATATCTTATCATACAACTGCAATAAAATTCTTCAATCAAAATTACGCAGGAAATTGGTGGACCAAAGAAGCATTATCATATTAAGATAAATTTTATTAAAATCTATTGCAAACCAATCAGCAAATTAAAATGAATGAAGGATACTTCATCTTTAGCAATAATATCCTGTATCTGCAAGCATATATAGCTTCTATTTATAAAAATATTACATACTTAACTCAATTGTGAGGAAATGACCCAGGCAAAAAGTTACCACAGATGAAATAGTAAAACCAAGCTGTAATGATCTGGGAATAGCGTTTTTGTTTGATAAAAAGTCTGCATGGATTACTCCCATGGCAAATCGCAGCATTTGTTTTTGTGCATTTGCCTTCCTGACAACATCTCCAGCAACTTAACCACCAGATTCCTGGGGTCAAATAAGGTATCCCCATTAAATAATGATGGGTATGTTATAGAGATGAGTAGGACTTCTTCCAGCTTTTTCCTCTGGTGAAGGGATGCAGAAAATTGTCAACAATAAGGCAAGTGAACAGACAATCAAAGGATTAAGACAAGGATTGCATGAGAAAAACATGGACAGAAATACAACAAGGCTATTAAGAAAAGGGGAAAAGAGATTGACAGGGTTTTGTAAGTGAGTGACCCAGTTTCCCCGCGGCATGAAAGTCAGCTTAAAAAAGCCAAAAAGGTCAAAAGCCTACCTACAAGAAGTTAGATCCCTGAAGACAGTGTGGAGGGGAATGACATGTTACTGGACTTTGGGAGCTGATTGTTTTCTTGCAAACATCAATCATGTTCATCAAATATAAAAAATATCTACCTATAAACTGTGCAAAACCAATCTTGAAGTTAAATTTAGTACTCTGAACTTCACACCTTCTGTAAGGTTCTGCAAAAGGTTTCTTATTTTGTGTGATACCAAGACAGTCTAAATAGTGCTGTTGTCTTGGGCATCTAGAGTTGAGGTGCCATGTACACCCGCGAATAATAATGCAGGTGTGGGAAAACAAACCAGATCTGCTGCAAAGTAGACGTTATTCTGAACTGATTTTCAAAAAAAAAAAAAAACCAACGCACTTTCAAATCCTTAAGTTTAGGGAACTTGATAGTGCTTAAATAACCACAATAATCTGGTTAATAATTTTTGTTTTTAATTAGGTTGCAAAAATTCAAACAATCTAAGGAAAACCATCAGGCAACACTAGACAATGTAGAGATCTAACAAAAGGGTCAGGAAATACTTTACTTTTCTACAGAGCAAAAGGCAAAAGAAGATGTGAGTACAGAAGAGGGAGTGAAGAGAAAATGTTGTAATTTCCATTGTTACATCTTCAGTTTTATTCCTCTACTTGGACTGACTTACCTTTGTGCCAGGTCTCTCCATATTCACCACCCCCCCTGATATTTGCCACTGCCAGAACACCTCCTAGATGTCGCACAAAAATAAGTCTCGACACACTGAAAAAGCAAACAGATAAAGGATTATTTTTAATTTCCAATTTTTATATCCCTATTACTTTAAAAAAATACTTTGAGAGAAAGATATTCTCTAAAATCAGTGATGAAATCATGAATGAACTCCCCCTTGATGGCAAATCCTAGTAGTCAGGCTTTTTTCAATAGTTATCCATGGAAATTAAACCCTCTAGAGTGTTGGGAGAGGAAGGAACCAGTACTGGTCCATTCTTCCTCCTTTAGTTCTGCACTTTGGAGGAGAGTGATGAGTCGGTCTACCTAACAGAAGATCTCTCTATGGACATGCCACCACTTTAAATTATCTTCAAAGCCTTCAGCATGAGGACTAGAGGTATGCAGTACCACTGGACCCCCACAGCTTGCTGAACTGTTCCTCTTCCATAGGTCCTCTGCTTTTTCAGAGAGCAAAGGAAGGCTTAGCCCAAATTAAGAAAGCAACGAAATAAGACTTAAGATCAGCACTTCATCTTTGTTTATGAGCACATCTTTTCAACTTCTGCTTAATGTACTTTTTTGGGAGCCTTTATAAAGTTGCATTTGCAAAGAAAAACTCTGCTTTTGCCACTGTTTTGTGTCAGAGTCTGCAATCAAGTTTTGGCCAATGCCCTCTCATTTATTTTTCACTTATGTTGCTAAATATGAAACAAACAGTAAAAAATAAAATTACAAGTTCTGGCTCCCTAGTATCTATCTCTGGAACCTGACTGAAAGCTAAAGTACCATAGTTTTTTTTTAGTAACATGCCAAATAGAAAATGTATCAAAGCTACTGATAACATTTCAAAAAGGAATGGATTCATTGAAATGATACTTAACCATTAAGAAAAATAGATCTCTGCTTTGTTGAGGCAGTAGCTTAACATAGCAGAAGTTGCAGGTGGCAAAACACACATGTGGAGGAGACCCGTAAAATATTCAAATTTAATCCCATCAAGTCTTTCTTTTTCCTCTAGTAGGCTTATATTTCTTATTTACTTGAAATCTTTGCTCACACAAGAAACCACTGCCTGCAGAAATTAATCCTATTCAACTATGAGAGCAAAAAAGGATTTGGCCTTTTTACCTTGAAGTCTCCCTGCTGCTTATGAGAAATGTCTTGAAAGACAGTACTCTTACAGTGTGTATCACATGGATGTAACATCAAAATAGGTATATTTTTCCATACTTCCCAAAGCAATTATCTATATACTGGCACTTGTTCTTGGGAGTATATACTAAGGATTAAGGAAACAAAAAGAAAAGCCTAAGGATAACAGATAAGAGATTTTTGTATTTTCTTAATCCATCAAACGAAAAAAATTCACTTTGGCTGGTTATCTGCAGCCATTAGATGCCTCAGGAAGCATGAATTATCTCTGCACCTGTAAAATCAATTCTGAACTCCATCACTGTGAATTGTATTTTCTTTAGATTGCTGTAATATGCTGATCAGAATCAAGATCAATATTCCATACACACGCTGTGCAAAGGTCAGGGCGCCCTATTCTGCCAAGCTCCAGGATGCCTAGTTTCAATGCGGTGCTGCACAGCTAATGTGGAGTAGCCTGACAGTAGGTTGATTCATGAGACTGTGGCTTCTTAATTTTTGGTATGTAAGAGCCAAACCTTGCAAAATATTCTGCACTTATTTTCCCCGCCTCTGTCCCAAACAAAACTAATAGAAAACTTCTGGTACAAACTTAATCTCCTAGTATTCAAATATAGCAAGTATAGGAATTCCAGGTAAGATAAGAGCTTGCTACCCAAATATGCTGTCAGAGAATATAAAAAAAAAATAATTCCTGAACAGAGCCCATCCTCTTCCATCTGCTGGAAGAAACTGTGCCCATCTGAGGGATCAGCATATTCCACCAGTAAAAAATCTGCGAGCAATACAAAACCAAAGTACTGAGTGTATCCTACCCTGTCCATGGACTCCTGTAACAGGGATGGTACCTTGATGATAACTTTTGAAGGAGTCTAAGTGCCTCTTAAGACCTCATCAGCTATGCAATAAGTATTACAGGAAACTAGACTATTGCCATAAGCAAACAAATTTTCTGTTGCACAGACTTTCAATGGGATAAAATCCAGAGCCTGGTAACAACCATTATACTACCAAGATTATAAATAAAGTTTAGTGTATCTGTACTCACTCTCAGCAATACTACTGTGATTTAGACACTTCAGAAAGCATTACCCCATAAACCCCAACATATACATCCAGTAATGTCCCTGCCAATGACAATTAATACCCACTCTAGTATGGTCAGTGGTAAAGTGAGTCAGGACCCTAAAGCTGATCAATCCTTCAAGGCAGATTATAACAGGCTTTCTCAAAGTGACTGTTAAGTCCAAGAAGCTGTGTTTTATCAAGCATATAACCAGGACTGATTAACTTTTAAAAAAAATAAAAATTCCAAGTGATTGCTTCCAGAATTAATTCCAAGCCAACTTGGGTGTTTGAGTTACAGCAAACTGCCCATACACTCTGGATACCTATGAAATACCTCATTCTGCAGAGGTAAGTCTGGCTCCCTGCTCTTTCGAACAGTTTCTGTAGCCTTTAGCACATTATTCCTGTTTTTCCTTCTCTCCTGGGAGTAGTGTAAAGAAAAGGAGCAAGGGAAATGGGGTCAGGAAGGAGCCAGTGGAGGGAGCAGAAGACAGTTACTTCCCTGGACAGGTCCTTCCAGACCCTATCATTCTTAAGGAGCATAACACAAAAAATAAGAAGACAGGTTTTGCTTTTAACAGTATAGAACAATGTAAGGAGTAAGAATACTGGTCCAGAACTACTAACCTGCTGTCAGGTACTACAGCTGACAGGAATGCAAGCTAGGGCACTGGTGACAGGGCAAAAATACTGAGTCACTGAGCCTGGTTCTTTCTTGCCTTTTGTGGAGCAGAAGGGCACGGTAACAAAGCAACCAAAACAGTAATCTTGCACTCTGCACCCTGGCTGCTATGTTGCCTGGTCTTTCTCTGGCATCACACCTCCCTGCACCAGCTTTTTGCTTGAAGACTTTGTACAACCTGGCCCTGTGGCAGTGAAATGCAATTTCACAGTCTGCTTCACAGTCAGCTGTATTCCAGGATGCATTAGAAACTGCTTTTCTGTATCCACAGAGACACATACAGAACAGTGAAGGGAAACGCGCTGGTTGCTGCAGGGTAATTAGCTGAATCTGAGGCATTAGTGGTGGGTTTGGGATGGCATTTCCCAAGCAGCTCTGCCAAGCCACTGCTGACAGTTCCATCAGCTTTAACTTGCGCTTGCTATGCAGGCTGCATAATTAATGACAGTGCTCTACAGGCACCATATTCAAAATGCAGCTCTTCAGCCTGGATGAGCATATAAAAGATGCATGCTTGTATTCAAAAATAAACCACTACTGTAACTGACTTAATGACTTCGGCCTATCATTTTCATAGTTATTTCTGGATCCTTCAGCCTGTTGGTTTGCTTCCATTGCTTTCAGTGAAAAGGACTCTATTTTCATTTTTTTTGTGTTGGAGAACAAATGAAATGCAATATCAGCTCCTGAGTTAAGCAGAAATAAGTTCCCCAAGCCACAGAGCTGCCTCATGTTAATGGGTGTGAAACACCAGTGAGAAAACACTGTACTGACTTGAAGAACTAAAAGACAAAAATGAATCACTGGAAAGAAGACAGAGTGCTTTGTGAAATGTTATAGGAGCATTAAGTTGAAACAAAAAAATCAGTATTTCTCCAGGAACTTTTGCTTGTTTGTTTGTTTAAAGGTAAGCAGGCTACTACTCGGTTCAGAATCAGGTGAACCATGCAGCAAGCCTCAGCCTCGACCATCTCATGGCTGCTTTCTAGTACTCACGCCTATGGTCACTGACAAAAAAAGTGACCAAATTGTGGTGCTAGGCTGTGGTTGGAGCAGCATTTGGACATGCAAACTACCTGTGGAATACTGCATCATATAATAATAAGAGATGTAGTCAAACATTACTTGAATCTGTCAGTTAAAGGGGGAATTGGATGTCCTGCCTTTCTGGCATAAATTCTCTATTACGATTTCCTTTCCCTGACCTTGCCAGCCTGCTTTTGGAACAAGCTTCCTCAATGACTACTCAATTCTCAGGTTATTAACGATGAAGATGCATTTGAAGGCTTTGGTTTTCCTTATTTTTCATTAAGAAAGACAAAGATTGAGAAGGGATGAGTTGATATTACAGGGAGAGAATGAGGAGGGAGGTGTGGCAAATCTTGTTTTATTTACCTTTTCAGTGGGATAATGTATTTTGATGTAGAGATGAACAATAGTTCTCTCTAAAGCATTTACTTTCAAGGGACAGGTTCATATTCCTGTTTCACTAACTGTATAAATAATGTTTCATAGGGTTCAGGAAGACTGGGTCACCGTCCCTATCCTCCTCTCTTCTGACCATAAGCTGCAGCTGCTTGCTGTTCTTCACTGGACTCCTATGGGAGTCAATTTTCAACCTGCCAAAGTGGCAGAAACCCATCCACTCTATTTTGTTGGGATAGTTTTCTGTCATTCATGAGAGGTAAATCAGCTTAGCAAAGGATCCAGCAAACACCAGGGCCAATGGATGGGAGGTGGAAGAAGGCACCGTGAGATACTGTCTCCTTTTACCAGCAGCCAGCTCATGTCAGTGTTACGTGAAAATTTACCTTAAATCAACAGATACACATTTACTTTAAAAAAATAAAACATGGATAGTTTTATCACAGTTTTCAGCATCTACAATAAATTGTAATAAATCAGTGCTTGAACCTAATCTAAAAAGGAATTAAGAAACTATTCTGATTATATAATTCTGCCTCTCAAAAACCAAGGGCAATTAAAAATGTAGCTTTACAATGCATATAAAAATGCATATACAAATAATTATAGCACACAAGATGGGAAGCCCATTGTTAGACAAGGTAGAAAGAATGATAAACTGTAAATGCTATTTAGAAATACAATCACAGTGACCTGGAAAAGCAAGCACTAAAAAGGATTTGTTAAAATGTTCTGACTCTAAAGCAAGACGGGTAGCACCTTAACTTAATAGGATGGTTTCATAATAGATTATTTTTGTGTTGGTGAGCTACTCTTGTCTAATCTGAAAAATTGCTCCCCATTCAGTCCTTTGCATTTCTGTTTTCCTCCTGTCGCCTAGAAGCATTTCTTGGGTATTACAGCCAATCACTGCCTCTTGGTAAGTCTATATTCAAATTCTCTTGCGGAAGAAATAAGCCTTGTTTTTAAAGAGATCATCTATTCAATAGAGATTATGGCTTTTGAGGGCTACAAATCCTGATTTGCACATAGCATATTTGGTTTACAATGCATTGCTCTGCATTTGCAGAGCCTACATCATATGTATTTCAAGACAATCTTCCCTGATCATTAAGAAACAGAGTAGGATTTTGCTTCCAATGTAATTTCCTTACAAGTATAATATGAAAATATACCCAATATACATTCATTTAAACAAATATTTTATTTTCGGTAATGTTTTAGACAATTGTATAACTTGGAAAAGATAACTTCTTACGTTATTAGTTCAGGAAAGGGTTCAAATCCTTACTTAATACATATCCATATGATTTTCTGCTGAACCTCACAGCACTTCTCTGCTCTGACATAGATCTTTCTGTGACCTGGGGTAAAACCCTTGAATTCAGAACTAACAAAACAGACAAATGATGCTTGGATACAGATGTGCAGTCCTTGTGGCCCCTACGTTACTTCTCGGGCACCTGAAATACATTACTCCATAAGATCCACAGTCCACCCTGCCCTCAGTCTGTGACAGTTGTTAACAACAGATATTTCAGAACAGGGTATAAATTACCCTGCTTACCTGTAGCTCGGTGTAATTGATATGTTGAAACCTCCATATCCATACAAGAAGGCAGGGTGAGAGCCATCCAGTTTAATTCCTTTCTTATGGATAATAAACATTGGGATCTTAGTACCATCTTTGCTAGGGTAGAAAACCTAAGACAAGAGAAAAAGAAATATGAAATGTTATTACTGTCACAGCTCTCTACAACTGCTATTAAAAAGAATCAGAGGCAACCACTTCTACAGTGTCCAATGGGTAAAACGTTCCGAGCAATCTGCAGCAGTTGCCTGGGTCAGGTTCTGTGATGGTCATCACCTACTTGGTTGCTGAATAGCTCTGGAAAATGCAGCAAAATAAGACAACACAAAGGATATGACAGTATAATTTTTATGTATTTTATCCACTGGTTCTACATACAAGGGGGTTTAAGAAAATACTACAAACCCAATACAATTTTCTGCAAGAGAAGACTGGCATTGTGAAAATGCAAGAACTGAACGGTTCATCATATATGAAAGCAGCAGAGACTGAGATGACAAGAAGAACGAACAGAACTAAACCCAGACTTCCAATCTAAAATTATGATTTCTAAAATCTTCTCCTTTAAAAAAAATCAAAATTTCAGACACTAGAGAACAGAGGACAGAGAAGAAAGAAGCTCATGGTAGGGTGGTCACTCAGTGATACCCCACTAAACATCACATTTTTTTGGATAACAGAGAGCTAAGTTACTACCAAATAAATATGCAAAACTCTCTGAAGATCTGGTCTTACACCACTGAAATCCCAAAGAATTCCTTTGTATCAGTTGATGTAGCAGTCTTTGCTTGTAAAAACACACATTAAATCACAGGCAGAAGGCCAAAGATATTTAAAAAGTCACAGTATTTTGGTTTCAGTATAAATACATTGGCATTAACAATATTTTTCAACAGAGTCACTCCACACACCAGACTCAAGTTAAAAGAGTAAATTTTGAATAGCTGAAGATACTGTTTCTCATTAAGCCCTGTGATAACAGGAAAAACATGACTACTCAACAGTTGTACATGCAGCACAAATTCACCAAAGCAAGTCTGTATCCAGCAAATGGGGTCTAAGCATTGTCTCAGCAGGGTAGTAACATAAGATACAAACTTCTCTAGCCCTCAGTATATTTTTAGTACATTTTTACCTAGCAGCTAGCTAGGACAGGACACTAATGCTGTAGAACCCCCAAAACTCACTCAGCAAGACAACTGAACTACTTTCTGCCTTCCAGGAAATCAGTTCAAATCCCACAAAGTGTCCATATAGCACATGTTTTCGTATGTCTTTCTATTACTTCTACAGCACTGCGTGATCTTAACAACTAAATTTTGTGTACACACTGCAATTGCTTAACAGAGTCCTGTATCTTCTTATTTTGATGCATGTATCTGCCTGCCTGCTCTAACTCAGGATCCAGAGTGCTTTATTTTGCCAGTCAAGCAAACTACATGGGTGTGAATGCAGTTCACTGCTTGTTGTGAAGTTCTGGCTGACTATGCTTCATTGCTTTGGTTTCAGCATCATTACTTGCAGCTTCTTGTCTAATCAGAACAAAGGAGAAGTAAATGAGGAATGACATTCTTACCATTTTGTGGCATGTTTATAACCTCTGTGCTTTTAAAGGAAATAAACCTACCACATTTTATAAGCATATGGTCAACAGGATCTATTTTTATAACACATGAACCTCAACAATAATATGAACCTGTGCAACACATTTATTCTGAGCATTGCTTGTAATGTGAAACATGTAAATCCACATGGCATGTTGAAAACAAAATAAACACATTTAATTTTAGTTTAATTCTTGCTACGGAAATGTGAGAAATTTCAAGTGAAACCATATTTACATCCAAAGGTTTCACCAAAACCTTTAGACATATACCAGGCAGAATTCAGTATTAAAGTTCCCAGCAGATGGAAAATTTCAGAACAAAACCCTGGAGGCATTTTTACACAGATGAAATCACTGTTTTCTACTCCTGCCACAACTATATCTTTCCTGACAAAACACTCATCAGCACTCACTGAAGCAAAATAGACTTCTCATTTTTAGTATTTAGCTGAATACTATAAACAAATAAAATATCTGATGGATAGAAGAACTGCTGAGGCTGGTGATGAGGAGTTACAGAGACTCCTCTCCAAAATGCTATCCATCAACTCCAGTAGCTGCTGGCAATTCATGCAAGGTGAGCACCTGTCCCTCCTGTTTCTAGTCACTTACAGCTGTTGGCTAGTCCTTTCCTGATGATTAAAGGATGCCACTGATTTTCCTGCTTCTTTCTGAACAAGGATATTTTTTTCGACCACTCTCTGAAAACTGTCTTCAGTAGCACTTTTATCATCATCAGTTAAGATTAAATAATGTACCATTAAACGAAAACTCAACAAAACCAAAGATGCATGTCAAGGTGACACCTGCAATTTAAGTTTTCACTCCTATCTTTGCTAAAATAATGATTACCTCTCCCTCCAAGATGAACAAACAGGGGAGAGGGTGGAAATCCATTTAGCGAGACACCGAGATACGTGAAGCTATTTAAATACCTCCAAATAGAATATTTTCAACAACCAATTCAATCTCACCTTTAAATTAGGTGTTATGTCTGAAGCAAGTCCAATGGTTTATTCATGTAACCAATAAAAAGATGTGCTTCTATCTCAAAGATTAAGGTAAACTGGAAGGGGCAAGCCCTAAAAAGAAGAATTTCCCATGATGGTGTTTCATGCCTAATTTTAGAAGCTCTCAGCTTTTACATGAGTAAATGCTCATAAAAGGTTACTATTGTTTTCTGCTTTATCATAGTTAGGAGTGACCCACTTGTACTGTCTACACTGTATTACTCATTGTGTATATATTGACTAAAGGCTCCCATGTCACTACTGTCATTAGTACACTTAAGAGAACAAATCAGCAAAGTGATTTTGGGGGTAAAATAATTGGGAGTAATGCTTCATATATATTGGTATGAATAATGAAACTCATCATTTAAGGAGGGGCAGGCTAAAAATAAATATTTTCAGCCTCCAGGAACGCACCACCAAATTGTATGGTTGACAGGGCACTCCTGCTGCATGCAACCCTCCATGCTATTCTGGGACGATAGCAGAAGCAGTACACCAGCCCTGAAATAGCTGCAGCTAACTTCAGCTCACACTGAAGTCCCTTATTTGTCACATAGCAGAGGAGTCTCGATGTCAGAAAGAATCGCCTTCAATTCAGATGCTGGAACCTGAAGTATAAATTTATAGTACCTATTCTGATTATGGCAACCCAGAGAGAAAGCAACAAGTTTGCACAAATACTCATTACTATAAACTACATGAAGATTAAGCTATACAATCTATACAATCTTACTCATTCTTCCTTAATGCATACATATATATTTATATACTGTTGAGGTGTTGTGGGGTTTTTTTTGTTTGTTTGTTTGGGAACAATCAGCCAGCACTGTAGACACAAACCTAAATTCAGAAAGACTCTAAATGTATCCACTTCTGCCTCTGCAATGACAATAAGCGTCCTCTCTACTGTATCACCAGGAGGGAAAACAAAGTATTTTAGCTTTTGAAAAGCTAAGAGAATTTGAAGTAGAGAGGCTGGAGACAAAGTTTTTCTTTCAGCCAGACACTGACACTTACATACAGGCCTAAAAATAATTTTGGCAATAATCCACTATGCACTTCTCTTGTGAGTAAATATGAAATCCGTATCTTTGACTATTAAAGGAAGTTATACAATCACAAATAAAGAAACAATCTGCCTGAATACTCACATAGTGCCACATAACTAAAAATACGTAAAACTACTGAAACTGGATAGAAATTTCCATTTTTAAAATTAAAAAAACATAGCAATTTGTGAGCATTCACTTTTTCTCCCTCATCTGAAGTTTTTTCTCTGTTTAAACATGAAGGGATTAAAAGATGTATGTAATTACAATTGTTTGGGGAAAAAAGTGCAGGTAGACCTGAAATTATCTTACTTTTAGAAAATAAAAAATCTTTCTAAGCAAAAAACAAGCCCAAACTTGTAGAGATTTAAAATTAATCTTTCAAGGTAAGATTTAACACAGGTTTTGAAATACTGCTGTAAAGCACAGAATAAAAAATAACCTTATCTGAACAGTTGTAATGCAGGTATTTTAAGCTGTGAAAGATATATGAATGCCTAGAAACCGTTTATAATTTTTCTGCCTCATTCATTAAATTAAAATCTAATTTAAAAGTTTGGCTCTTCAGAAAGAATTATTTCCTGTAGTTAATACGTGAATTTTACATATGAAAAGAAACTTTGACTTCTAGGACTTGAAAACATCCCCCACATCACAGTAGGCTAACTATTCTTTTAAAGCCACTAGTGATTCTAAAAATGTCTCTCTCAACTTCTCTTTCAAGATTAGGTACTACATACCAGACATATCACTTCTTTCCATGTCTTTGTGTGCTTGATCAAAACCAGGTAAGAGTTACACTTGTTGCTGGATTGACATCCATTGTGTGAAATGCCAAAGAATTTTACAAAAAGCAACTAAAAAGGTATAAAGGTCATGCTAGAATATCTTACTATGTTCAATAATTTAGGTTTAATAACACAGGACAATGCCTCTAAAATGAGTTTTGTTCCAACGTCTTCTCTATTAGTTTTACCAAGATATTTCCATTTGAAGCATATACAGGATGTAGCAGTCTCGTGAAATTTAGCAACTGTTTTCTGCTTCTAGGTAAGAAATACTGCCCTCACGTACAGCTGCTGTGATTCCACTAGCAGCCACCACAAAGCTACAGGCTGTGCTAGAGAAGCACAGAATCCTGCTGAGTCCCAGCATACACAGGTATGAGTGAAGCATGCATGGCTGTTTTGAGCAGTTCAAAGGCAAAAACTAATTGAGTTTTTATTTCCTGGAACTGCATTTCAAGCATTCAGTTTTACATAAATTATTTCCTTCATTTTGTCTGAAATGAAGTTTTCTCATCACAAAGACTCCGCCTTCACACCCGCAAATGTGAACACTGGCAGACAGGGAGAAATCCTCTCCTTGAGATATCAGGGCAGAAATTTCATTGATTCAAAGAGAATTATGTAACGCTATGCACACTCCTCCTCACATCCCATTCAATCCCTCATAGCTTCTGACCTTACAAGAAAATCTGATACTAATCTAGGGCTAAAGACTATATATCACATCACAAGCTACCTGCCAGAGTAGCTCTTGCTAACCAACAGTCTTTGTATTCCTGTATAAAGGATGAACCAGAAGCCAGGAGAAGAAAACTATTACCACTACACAGCAAACCCATGTGATCCCTGGTTTCCTTTCTTCAGAGGGGACTCCTCATCAATCATCTTAAAGCCTCTTAAATTATCTTCAAAGCAATTCGGTGTGGGTTGCAAAGCTTGCGTAATACAGAACTGCACAGAAACCAAAGTAACTCAGTACAGTAAAAATTCAAGGACGTAAAGCCCAGAAAGAAGAACAGCCACTACAAACATCTGCAAAAGCACTATGATAATGATCAGGAAACCTTTTAATAAAATTCTTCCACCACCCACCCACTGGGACAAAAAGCAGCCTCGTGCTGTCAGAAGCAAAGTGCCAGGAGGTGGTCTTTTAGAAGGAATGCCTTCTAAGTAAGTTTGGCTGCCTAGCTGCAAATGACTGCAGGAAGGTATCTCACAAGGTGGTGGGACGATAGAGGGAAAGGCAAGTGACAAATACAACTGAAAGTTCAGAAAACCTGCAGGACTGGTATTGTAGAAATAGCTTATAAATCACACATTTCTAGATTAGTTAAAAGGCAGCATTCCCTTTACATAAAACCTTAGTGTGATCAAATGAGACCCCTCTACTCCATTTCCACAGCTTGAAAGACTTTTCATCTCTTCTCTAAATGTTTATCCTCTGTCCCTTTCAGTGCCATCTCAGAGCTTCCTGCAGCAGAATAATTAGCACTTGCCACTTACAGTTGCTTCTTCACTTTCACCAATTTGCGTTAAAGAAAACTTAGTGCACAGTATAGAGACAGATAGCTATCAGAGAGCTAACATTTACCTTTTGAGTTAAATATACATTCTAGTCACATTAAAAATTTAAGAGCCCCTCAGACAAAGTTACAGTCTTTTTCTTGAATTAGCTCTGTGCTTACACATTCAAGAAATATATTACTATGAAGAAGTATAGCATAAGATAAATAACGAGCTATCTGAATGGAACTAGCACACTGTTATAAATAAAAACATAAGTAACAGCTGCTGGATAGTGTAATTTCTTTTCATTAAATCAAGCTCTGACAGAAGACAACTCACTTTAATAGGGCATAGGAATTAGAAAGCAAACACCCCTTGTCTTTACCACAGTGGAGATCAGTTCAAGTCGTGATGATAAATGCTGTGAGAATAAAAATGTAGAGGAAACTTACTATGGGGTTTGCAAGGGGAGAATGTTACCTTATGCAAGCTGCCCCACAACAACTATTCTTATTTATGCTTTTACACTGTGGTAGGTGCACATATCTAATCCAGTATATTCACTCAAACAGTAACTAATTCAGTTTTTCTGTTTCTGACTCCACCTTGCTCAAAACTTGCATGATTATCTCAATACATCCCTCCAGTTGAGCTTTTATGAGCTTCAAAAAGATGACAAAATCCCCGTTGTTTTTATTCCTTAAGACAGGGACACCTACATGATTCCAAGTGCTCAACTTTCACCTGTAAACCCGTATCCAAAAATTCTCACATAGAACAAATTTCAACTTGACACTGGTGATGTTGAGAGTCCAGCTTCTGTCAAAGCCCCAGGAGGACCTAGATGGTCCACTTACAATGCCAAGAAACTTTATTTATTATTTTCTATAGCTAGACAATTTCAGAGTAGTTTGCCCTCTCTCTTCACTGGAGAGATCTCTACAACTATGTGAAGGGAGGTTGTGGAGAAAAGGGTGCTGGCCTCTTCTCCCAAGTGACAGGGGACAGGATGAGAGGGAATGGCCTCAAGCTCCGCCAGGGGAGGTTTAGGCTGAACATTAGGAAAAAAATTTTCTTTTTCACAGAAAGGGTCACTGGGCACTGGCAGAGGCTGCCCAGGGAGGTGGTTGAGTCACCTTCCCTGGAGGTGTTTAAGAGACGGGTGCACGAGGTGCTGAGGGGCATGGTTTAGTGTTTGATAGGAATGGTTGGACTTGATCTGGTGGGTCTTTTCCAATCTGGTGATTCTATGACTCATATTGTGTTTATAGATGTCAAGTTGGCTACTCAAAACCAGAGATACTATAAATTACTAACCACCTACAAAAATTCTGCATGCGGCCAGTACAATACTGAAAAAAAATTGGTACTCTTCATTCCTACTTTTTGGTTTGAAAAGAAAGAGATCAACTACACCAGACAATGTATGTTCCAAAATCAGTCCTAGATCATTTATCCTGTGAATATTTATTCTGAAGAACTTACTGAAATAAACCAGTCGCTTTAAATTATTGCGATGCACTTCTATTTGTGGTTTCTCACTCAAATTATAGCTATAAGTAATTTAATTTCTGACATATAAGCTTGAAATTAAGTTATCCACTTGTGCCTGTATATGATTAAAACAAAACCCCAAAGCAGCAACAGCAGAAAAAGTAAGTCCTAGAAAATAATTTGGATGCTAGTTTAGAAGGAAATAATTCCAAGGATCAGATGCTATTGATTTAAACAGTTGTGTCTTGGTGACCACCTCCTTGCTGTGGAGACATTACTCCAGGGTCATCTGTTGTTTTCAGACTAGCAGTACCCATTGCACAATGAAGAAAAAGCACCCAGTGAGTAGCAAGAAGTAGAAGAGAACTACAAGAACGAGTTTTTGTGACACAGTTGTAACAATACTTAGGGAAAAAAAATCAAACCAAAACTAGTACAAAACAACCCAGCAAAAATTTCACTAGATAGCATAATTTCCAGACAGATGTCAACCAAGACTTTAAGATGCTTCATAACAGGAATGTTAAGGAGTGTGCTGATGCATCCACAGGGGTGCATCTATTCGTAAAATTCCCTGATTTTAGGCATTCTATCATTATGCTTTGAAGCTTTTATTTATCTTGTTTATTTTCAGCCGTTAGCGATGATCACTGTGCACTATTACCTTCAAAAATAATTGACCAATTGGCTGAAAAGTAAGCCGTTCAGGGAGCTGTCAGGGAGAATATATGTATCAATTTTTCCCTGTCTGTGAGCAAGCCAGAACTATGGAAACCATCTATTTTTTATATCATTCATCTATGCAGTTGAAAAACTAGTTACTATGAATAATAATGATATTTCTAGGAGGCTTCCCTTGTCCCATAAATTTCCTGGGAGATGTCTCAAGGACAGAGCAGAAATAATTAATCTAAGGAAAGATGATATTCTATCAGTACCTCTGGGTAATGCTGATAAAATCAAATCAACCACTAAATGAAGATCCTAACTAGGTTATCCTTAATAAAACTGTACACTGATGAATTTGTAATGCATTACAGGCAGACAGAAACCCACATTAAAAACCTCACATAATTATTGAGATACACACACACACACACACACATATATATATAAAACTGTTTCTGAGTGGAAACTGAACTATTACCTCCCTTCCTTTTCCCTGGAAAAAACATTCTTTCAGGATAGTTCAACATTTCATAATCTTTAATTTTTACTACTTCTGATCTTAGTGTATACTGAGGGACAAGACAGAAGTCTCTTGAATAATCCCACTCGGATGACTGTTCCACATATACAAGTTGACAACTGCAGCTTTGGATACTCATCAAAGCACTTGGTGTTTGTCTTATTTCTTCACCAACAAATGACAACTGTAGGAAAAAAAACCAAACAAACCAAAAGAAAGAAAAAACCCAGGCTTGTCTAGATACAAAGCTATTGACTAAGAAGCTTTTTAAGCTCTGTATTACATGGTATTAGTGTAACATTTTCTGTTTGGTATAAATGGAGACTAAGCCACTTGAAAGCATCTAGCTTCCAACGTATTATTAAGAAGTTTGACTGTGTCACAGAACACTAATAAAAGACCTTTGAAAGGTTTTCCAACCCCCCCGATTTCTATTTAGTAAAAATTATTTTCTCAGTACAAACCGAACTGCTCGTAACAATTACACAACCATCTTGGTTAATATACATCTTTTTTAAGGTTTCACATTCGCAGCGAAAGCAAGAATGGAGTTTTAGTTGACAAGATATGCTATCATTTGCTTTCATTTTTTTCTTAGAATTGCAGTCTGCTCCAAGCAGTGGCCACACTGCCTCATTTACTTTACAGGGGCTCTCAGGTTATGAACAACTTACACTAAATCTGAATCACGACTATGTAAGATCTCACCAGCATTTGAAATTGCTGCTTTCCATTAATACTGGCCACTCTCAACAATATTAATCTTTTTCCACCACAGTACTGAACTTTAATTAACAACAACAACCCTAAACCATCAAGCAGTTTTGGTACTGGGTGGAGAGAGTAAGTAGAATCTTATTGGGTTGCTGTAATATATATTACAAGTGTATCTGCATTTTTCATGTTTTAAATACTACCAAATATAACTTTTGTCTCCTGTATGTAGTTAATACATGTATATAATTATTAATCTTCCAAATGTATAATTTATTTCTCTGCCCTGCTTTCAAGTTTTGGTTGGTAAGGGCCCTGCAATAGCCTGCATTTATATGCCATCTAACACACGGGTGAATGCTGTCCATGACTAAAACTCTTAAGTGTTGCAAGAACACAAGCGACTAAAGGAGTAAAAACTTTCTACTTTGTTCTCTACAGGCTGTTGTACTACCTTAAACCTCTTTGTATCAGCTGTATGCCAAGCCTAATACAAGACTGTATAAACTAGTTACCAGCTTATATATATAAAATTCACAGGAACTGGTGAGAATAGAGATACATTAAAAAACCTCATCATTTCCACTGAGAATTTGTACTAGTTAAATTTCAGAAAATGGTTTAATTTTAAAAAATTTTTTAAAATGCTAATGTTAAAATGTGTAAACACCTACAAACAGAATGCACAATATTTTATTCTCAGGTAGCATGGGTTTCGCTAACAAGTCAACTACTGTATTTACTATTCTGAACATCTTCATGATTTGAAAAACATTCCATGGCAGAGACAGATATATACCTGCGTATATAACATTTAGTAAATTTAAGTCCCCTTCTTTGGAAACTTAGTGACTCAACAGACTTAGATGACAATGCTTGACGCAGTACTGAAAAAGACAACCAAAAGTCTGGTTGTCTCAGTGGTGTGGTAAAGGAATTCTCTGCCAGACCAATGGCTTGAATGCTGGCCCACACCAGTGGTAACTAACTGACAACTGAAATCATCCCATGATCTTTTGCCAACTGTGTGAATAAAACCAATGACTGTGGTCCCAGAGTGATCTGTCCTCAATGCAGCACTATTGTCACAATTTAACGTCCCTCCTGGGAAAGCTCCACAAGGCAAAGTAATGGTGGGCAGATGGAGAGGAAAATTCCCACACTTGCAGAGGAGTGCTCTCATTCTGAACAATGCTGGCACGCCAAAGTTTGACATTTAGCCTCAACAATGGGGCACAGAAAAGTGGCAGCTACCAGGTCTTTCTTTCAGTAGAGGATTATACATGCAGTCCTTAGTGTGCTGAATATTCTAATCTTATGACTAGTCTAAGCAAGTATTGAACAGCCACAAACAAGCTTTGAGCAGGTTTTTTGTGGAAGCATCCTTTGTGTTTGATCCTCCACCAATGATGGAATACAATCTGCCCTACACAAGACACATAAATACTGTACTGATCAAAAGACAGAGTTTTGTCAGTATTTAATACTATTAAAGATATCAAGAGTGGGGGCTTTTTTATTGATGTTGAGGTTCTATGAACAGCTACTTGTGCAAGACTGGTTTGATTAAATTTTCAAACTACATCTGAATACCCCTGTCTGAGGATCAGCAAAAAGAGGAGTAGCAAGTCACTGCCATTAGAACAGCAAATCATCAAAACATTCCTAGTGCAACACCCCATCAATGCACAACCACGGACTGAATGTTTTTGCTTCTGTAGAATGAAGCTAATAATACTCACTACCTTTGAGAAATAACACTGATACGCTTATACAGAAGGGAGAAGAAAAGTTGAAACATGATTCCCACTGAGAATCTTTAAATAGAATTCTGACTTATCTTGTGAATAAGGGAGTTAATTAAAATAGCAACGTGTTTGCGGTTAATTACTGGGGGTGAGATTAATCACAGGAGTGGATATGAAAGCTGGATTAAAAACAGAAGGGAAAAATCTTCAGTGGTTTGTTTAGAAAGAGGACAATAAACTAGCACTTTCGCTGCAAAAATATAATTTTAATCTGTCTATATCAGCAAATAATCTACCTACTGAGATTCCTGGAGGCTTAAAAACGCAAGATCATTTAAGGTGTCTGAGCGAATGACATGAACCTGATGGTAAAATGTATTAGGCATTCATAGTAAAAAAACCACCCCTATTTTTCATTCACAATTAATTAAGACATGGAAGGCTGTTAAACAGTCTTTTAAGCTCTTATTTAAAGCTCCTGTGTGTGGAAACAGATTCTTCACACTATGTTCAATTATAATTCCATTTTAATCCATGTTATTTCACACTGTATTTTAAGAAATTCTGAGAATGAAATGGAGCACAGAATGCAGCTTGGAATTGAGTACATCAACCAACATCATTCACTAGAAAAGTGGAAAACAAACCACTACAAGCTCAAAGAAAAGTTCTACTGAATAAGGCATAAGAAGTATATTTCACAATGAATTTTAGTTAAACTACTACGCAATCACTTGGAGACTTAAATGAATGTTTTTTTAATATCATGCGTATGAAGGTTCTACAGACTCTCTTAAGACACTTTTCCATTTCCTGCATGCTTAGTAGAAAAAGGAACAATCTAATATTAAAAGCTCCGAACTAGTGAATCACAAAGTCTATATGACAATACAAATGAACACAGAGATTGGAATTTCTTGTATTATCCCTCTGCACTGTGTGGCCTGGTATTGTGCTAATTCTTCCTAAGAGCAGTTCTGTACTCGATCTCCATCCCAAACCACATTTTCATTGTTCCACCTTCTGCTGAACAAAAGCTCTCAACATTCTAAATTGCGCAGCAATACTCTGTGAAATGTAAGAAAGGGATAAAGCAACCCCAGATATTTAGATCTTAAAACAAAACTTGAACTGGATCAGTGAAGAAAGCAATGCAAAATCCTATCACTTCATCCTCTTGGAATACGGAGATTTGATTCATACTCTAGACACTTAAGCAGTGTCATGGTCTGCCAGAATTACTGGTGTGAATTATATGAAGGGCATTGGGTGGTGCTGCTTAAAAATAATGGGTGCAGAGCCAACTGCTATTCATCTGCTCAAGCACAGGGGTTTAAAAGTTCAATAGCATGTAAGGCCATTATGGGAAATCCTTTACTTGATACACTTCTGGACGTAAAGTCCTTCACACCAACCAGTTTCCCCCTTTAAAATGGATTGCACCATAGCTGCAAATATGTAACACACTTAATATACAATCTCTTGGCTTTCAGGAAATGCAGAGTCTTAATACTAGAGGACTATGTTTGCAGTTAGTGTTTCTTCAGTGACATGCAATTAGAAGATGTAATGGCAGATTAAAGCAGTGTTCAGAACAACCACATGTCAAAGGTGTAAGATGCTAAATTCGCATCAGGAGACAGCCAATACTGACACAGTTGTCACTGTGATTTTGCTGACATCCTCCAGAATAAGACTGTTGTCCAGGCAGCAAAACTACACTACAGTGCCAAGTACTGGCAGAGTTGAAGACTTCAATCTTCCTCCTTGGAGCTCTGATGGAAGCAACTCCAAGCTCATCTCCTCCCTGCAAGAGGGCAGGTGCCTGTCACACTGTGGCAAGCACTAAAACTGGTGCATTTCTTCACATTCTGTCCCCACCCCCAAATATTTCTTCAATTTCTTCCTCACTGCCATATGGAACCACAAGGAAGTAAAAGGAATAAAATAGAAACAAAACCCATAAGTAACTTGATTCCCCCCAAGTATTGATTCTACCCAGCCATCACATGAGATTAAGGCTGGATTCCATCCTCAAATACTGTTAGAAGCAACGAAGTCCAGCTCCTCAAAAATGAATCCCCTTTTGGCTGTGCTGAATTCCCAGAAGGGGGAAGAAAAGGATTCCAAAACAACTTATTCCCTTGAAAAGGGGAGAATTCCTTGTCTCTGCTCAGAATCAATGTAAAAAGTACATGTCTCTTCTTTGGTATGAGTGCTTTTTCTCAACAGAGGTAAATCAGGAGCTATTGAATTTCTAAACTCCAGTGACCTATTCATAAACACTTAGGCAAGGGAAAGAAAAAAACAG
Source organism: Piaya cayana (assembly GCA_013389865.1). NCBI lineage: Eukaryota > Metazoa > Chordata > Aves > Cuculiformes > Coccyzidae > Piaya > Piaya cayana. The sequence goes on from WAAB01025368.1 coordinate 250,745, forward strand.
TAAGACCATCTCTATAACCACACTAAAAAACCACACAGATAACAGCAGTTGTTGCACTGCTGAGCAGGTTGAGCTTCCTACAGCTTTCACAGGATGCTGCTTTCCTCTGCTGACCTCTGTTACTTTTTATTTTAATGAGGGAATCCGATGCTCATGGAATGACACTACCACCAATAGCACAGGCTACCAGGAATAGCATAGGCAGGTGCTGCACACAAGTTACTTGCACAACTCTGCCAATCCTTCCCAAGCTTGATTCATCTTCTCTCAGCACTGTATTTTCCTGAAACAGAGATTAACTGCTTTGCCAAACCGTATGATGTGAAGTTCTGCTAGGAATCAGAATGACTATAGACAAATTTTCCCTACCAGCGTCTCATAACTTGAAATCAGTGCTGTAAGGGCTTGACAATGGGGGTGAAAGATTGAACAAGTGGTGTTTCTCACAGCTCAGTGTTGGGGACAGTTTCATTTAGTATCATAGAATAGTTAGGGTTGGAATGGATCTTAAAGATCATCTAGTTCCACCCCCCTGCCATGGGCAGAGATAGGCCACTATATCAAGTTACACAAGGCCCAACCCAACCTGGCCTTGAACACCCCGAGGGATGGGACAGCCACAGCTTCCCCAGGCAAACTGTGTCAGTGTCTCACCACTCCCAAGAGAGGAATAGAGGGGCAGAATCGCCTCCCTCGACTTGCTTTTTTTTATGCAGCCCAGGATACAGTTGGCCTTCTGGGCTGCAAGCCCATATTGTTGGCTTATGTTGAGCTTCTCATCGACCAGCACCTCCAAGTCCTTCTCTGCAGGGCAGCTCTCAATCACATAATTCTTCATCATGTACTGAAAATGGGAATTGCCCTGACCCAGGTGTAGGCCCTTGCACTTGGCCTTGTTGAACCTCATGAGGTTCTCTCAGGTCCACTTCTCCAGCCTGTCCAGGTCCCTATGGATGACATCCCATCTTTCCAGTGTGACCACTACACCACTCAGCTTGGTGTCATCTGAAAACTTGCTGACGGTGCACTCAATCTCACTGTCAATATCATTGATGAAGATATTAAACAGCACTGATCCGAGTATGGACCTCTGAGGGACACCACTAGTCATGGATCTTCATCTGGACTTTGAGCCATTGACCACTCATCTTTGAATACGACCATGCAACCAGTTTCTTATCCACTGTGCTATACACTCATCAAATTCATATCTCTCCAGTTTAGAGAGGAGGATGTTGTGAGGGACTGTGTCAAAGGCTTTACAGAAGTCTAGATAGATCACATCTATAGGTTTACCCATGTCCACTGCTGTGGTTACCCCATCATAAAAAGCCACTAGGTTGGTCACACAGGATTTTCCTCTGGTGAAGCCTTGCTGGCTAGCATTAATCACCTCCATGTCCTCCATGTGCTTGTAAATGAGAGTGAACAAAATCCATAGTTCTGGTGCTGGTCATTCTAGGAGGACCTGTTCCATGATCTTCCCAAGCACAGAAGAGAGGCTGACAGGTCAGTAGTTTTCAGGGTCATCTTTTCTGCCCTTTTTAGAAATGGGTACAACATTACCCTTCTTCCAGTCACTAGGGACTTCTCCCAGTTGCCATGACTATTCAAATATCATGGAGAGTGGCTTGGCAACCACATCTGCCAATTCCTTCAGGACTCTGGGATGCATCTCATCAAGTCCCATAGACTTATATCTTTATCAGTGATCTGGATGAGAGGATTAAATACACCTTCAGTACATTTGCAGATGATACCAAGTTCAGCAGGAGTGTTAATCTGCCTGAGGAAAAGAAGGCACTCCAGAGGGATCTGGACAGGCTGGAGCAATGGACAACTGTATGAGGAAGCACAAAGCTAAGTGTCAGGTTTGGTACTTGGGTCACAACAACCCCATGCAATGCTAAAGGCTTGGAGAAAAGTGGCTGGAAAGCTGCCTGGCAGAGAAGGACCTGTCAACAGCAACATCTATTTCTGGATCATCTCCAACTATTTTAAGGGCAGTGATGGAAAGTATTCCAAGAATGGTAAAAGAAGCCAAACAGCATTTTTATTGTTGGAATTTCAACACTTACAATCCTGCATATTAGCCTAGAAGTAGGTAAGCTGTAAGCCAGTCCAGAAGACTATTTATCCATGATTAAGTGTCATTGTGAGGTGTTAATATGGACAGGCATATAATAACTTAGTTGGACACTTTGTGAAGATAAAAGCTTTCTGTTTAAAGCAGCAATCAGTGAACAGCTTAGGCAAGTGCCGCTTCTAAGCTCCTGCAAAAGTGTTTTTTCCTCCTGTAAAACCCACTCCAGGCTATTTTCTGAAAAAGTCTGTCATTATGATGGGTGGAAGCACCCAGGGAGGCAAAGACAAATTTCAAGAAGTGTTTGGCAGAGGGAAAGTTATTAACACAATATTTCATTTATTATAACAAGAGTAGGCAGAATAAATTTTTGATGTGTGGCAAATATTTCAGTCTGACTTTTTCATGAAGGTCACACAGAGCCTTTCATGGTAAGGGCACATGCGCAAGCTACTGCAGAGTAAGTTAGACTATGTACCTGCAGGGTGTCATATAGAGTCAACAATGCACAGGCACGATCTTACTCTGGTGTAAATGTCAGGTACAATGACAAAGCTCTCCCTTGACTGAAAGATAAGTTGGTTCATTTGTTCTTACTTTGGGCTGTCAAAAGTTAAGAATTTAACCCCAAGTACTATAAAGCAGTGGCTCTATCATAAACTTACTTAGTGTAGTAAACTTTATCACTGATCTAAACAGCATCTATGAAATACTGTAAAGTGGATCCAAAAGAGCAAAAAGCAGGCACTGCGGCATTTTCAATTGCCAGTAATTTAGGTTTCACATACACACGACACCTTACACTTCAGTTTAAATCTTCTCACCTCAGTTACGCTCAAAGATTGCTGAAGGACAACAACTCATTAAAATTTCATATATGCTACACACACAAAGCTAGGAGGACTGCTAGTTTTAGTAGGTCTTTCTTCAGGTACATGAAAATAAAGGAAGAACCTTGGCAGGAAATCTGTGTTTCATTAAGGACATGGATCAGGACAGAGACAGCAATATTTTTCTTTACTCTGATGAAAATAAAAATAATGAATCATTTTGCAGTGTTGTTCATCTCCTGTAATCAGCAATTTTTGCCTACTCTCTGTATATTTCTCGCATTTTTATTTTGAGTTTCTTCCACAATTCCCTGCAGTGTTGCCTGAGTTTTGCAATGGCTACGCAAGGCTCTCATCTAGGCTGACAGCCATTTATAAATTGTTTTGATAAGCTGCCACCTGCCTTTCCTTCCGCCAAGCAGAAGCACCATTAAGGCTCCAAGTGGGACCTCACAAAGAGAAATGAGGACTGGAGCCTGGCAGAAGCATGTAGCACTGGCAGGGAAAGTTACTACAAAGATGACCAGGCAGTACCAGCCCTGGCCCTGACAAACAGCCTGTGTCACAGCTCTGTTGAGATTTGTCCATGAATCTGAATGACATGGGAAAGTAATTTGAAGATGTTGCCACACTGGGATGATGTGTTGATAGAAGACAAAACGGGGTGAGTGGTCAGCCAAGAGCACTCTTTATAAGCACAGATCTCAGAGTAACTGCACAGGCTACATCTCCCTAGAGCTGGTACTGAGCAGGAGTAAGGAGAAAACCAGAAACAGTGATATTGACTTCCACCCCATTAAAGCTGAGTAGTGAAGCACTGCCAGTAATTTATAGAGTGGAGGCTTCCAAGGGCATAGCAACAGCATGCTTCCTCTTTTAAATTATGTGTATTACTGTTCTACTTTACCTTAATTTAGCATGTAATTGATTTAAATGTAAAATGAGATTTTGTTTTTCCAGGCAATTATTTAATAAAATTTGATTTACTAGAAAAATACGTTATTTCTAATTTATGGCAACCCCTTCTAAACTCTTTTTAATTACAGGGGTAATTGTGTTCCATTATTATACTTCTGAGTTTGCTGTACCAAGTTCTTTCCTGAGAACATTGCTGCTTTTTTTCTCTGTTTCAGCTCACTACGCCCTGAAGTTACCCTCAGAAGTCTCTTAATAAATTTGAGTGAAGCAGTAAAAACACATTCTCTGTGAGAACATTTCCAGTGAACTGTCCTCTACAACACTCTTATTTCTGTCTGGAGATGCAGAGAAAAAAATATGGAGCTATTTACAACCACCTCATGCACAGACACAACTGTATGCTTATCAAGAATCTGCCCTGTGTATGTGCCAGAGGTAAAATTAAAAATAAGAGATTAAGAAAAATATCTTATCTCCTTTCAAAGACTCCAAGACATGCTGTCACATTGTTGCTTAACTCTATCTCCTAGGTCACTTCACCTTTTCCAGGCTAAGCTTATTCAAGTTCCACATTAGGCACTGAATCTTTTTATACCTTTGTCTACAGAAAAAAAAATCCTCTATTACACTGTTAATATTATGCTACAGATACAAGATCCGACATATAAAATAATTAAAACACCTTTCAATATTTCTCCTTTAAATTGTAGGCAATTTCTTTTAATTTCATAAGCCTTAAATTTACATGCCTTAACTTACATGCAAGGAATAGGCACCCGCAAAGGGGTTTCCATGCTACTAAACTGAGATAACCTTTCTGAGCCTTTGGTGGACCTACAATAGCATTTCAGTTCAAAACATAAGTGTTGTTCTAAAACAAATCTCCCCACCACTCTTGCTTCCCACAGCAGGGAGGTTTTCACATCTGCAGACTGGATTCCTTCTTGATGAGACTTTAGCAGATATTCCAAGAGTGCACTGAGAGTACTTCAAGTGATAATGGAAATTCAATTCACAGGACTGACTACAGTCTGTCCAAAGTAAAACTCTCAAAATGGATGCTGGATTCTCAGCACAAACCATTTCACTCCTGCGATTATTATGCCACGCTGCTTGTTACTGTAGATGCAGCTTATAGCCTTCCATGGAGTGCAAAGAGAGCTCTGGGAGACCAGATGACACAACCTAATGGGTTTAAGATTTTGAAGTAGGATAAATCCCTTCCTGGTTCCCAGATGTCTTACTCTCATTTGGCTATACTGAAATGAAGATTGTCATACTGGAACCTTTTAACAAGTTCACACCATCATAAATCAGTAACTTGCCGTACTTCTTTCTTAGTTATCTGACAGTCTTTATTTACTTCAAATATTTCATCAGCAAAGATTTTATTCTCTAGATTCCTCAGGAATTTACTGAATGGCATTAGACCTTGCTAGGAAATACCTCACTAATTTCTCTCCATGCTCACTTCTGACGGAACCAGTCTGCAGATGATCTATGTCTGTAATTTTAACTCCACCCGTGTAAACTTTTAAATCCAGGATCCTTTTCTTCATCAAGGCAAAAACTCTCTTAAGAAATTTGAGCATTTTGTGGCTTTACAAATGATCCATGCAAGCTTGCTTTCCCAAGAGGCAGCAGGTATATCTGACAACACTTATTTTTTGTGAAACCATGTTATGGAGGACAAATACATTTGTCTTTTAATTCTTTATTCATGGAATCCTAATGAAGCACCAGAACCCTGGGAAACAGCTAAAATGAGTATTAATGCAGTGCTAACCTACTACTTATTAAGTATTGAAGAAACATCCCATGGAGCCAGATCTTATGGTACAGGGTAGCGTACAAATAGAATGAAAGGGTCCCTTGTCCTGAATCACTTAAACATCTACTACTAAAAGCTGTTAGACCTGTACAGTAATTGCTTCATAGAGTTTTATATTAGAAATGTTAATTACATATATGTATGTATTTTAAATTGCTTCTAACTTTTGCTCCTTGTTCTAGTTGCTCCAGCACTGCAAACTAAGGGTCTAATCCTACTCTTACAAAAATCAAAGTGAGTAGCTCCAAGTGTAACTGCACTAATGCATTAATGAATACATTATATACCATGGCATTCTTGGAAAGGTGGACAGAATGGAAATTCTTACACAGCATGAATGAACATGATTTTTCTATTCCCATCACTAGATATTTTCCTGCTTTCCTTCCAAAGAACCATGGTTAAGACCTTTAATAATTCTACGGCAGATCTCATATTTGATGCCACCAACAGATGGATCAATGCATTTCCTTCTTTCCTCTCTATTTCTTCTTGAGGTCTTAATAGAGATCCACAGTATGAATTTGTGGCAAAAATCATCACTATTTTTATAGAAGAGTAATGGAGACCAAAGCATTTTATCTACTGTAGGCACACCCCACAGTGGGCCCTAGCATACTGTGGAAGTGCTGAGAAGATGACCAGCTATTCCAAGTTTCCTCTTTTTCTCCGCTGCCTCTTAGGCCTTGACACAAGTTGCCCTGGTAGAATATATAAATATGGAAAGGCAGTAGCCTCATGTTAAAGCAAATATCAAAGAATACCATAACACAGGGAAAATTAGGGAATATATTGCTTTGTAATGTAAGGTGACAGAGGACTGAGTCTACCCCGTTTCTTGCAGTGGCATATTCCAATCTCCCTAACAATTCCTTCAGAGTGCACACAGACCTGCAACCCAGGAGCTAATCAAAGAACTTACACCTTTGGTCAAGTGCAATTTTGTTAAACTCTTGCATAAGTGATTACAGCAAGACAGCAAAATTCATATTTATTACCTGAATTGTCTGGTAAACTGAAGGATCAAACCCTTTTACAGTCACCTCCCGGAAAACTCTCGGCTCCAGTTCCTCTTTGGTCAGATCACAGTGATATATAATACCTAAAACAGAGTGCAGGTTGTCAGCTTACTGCATGTCCATCATTAAAAGGATGCTGATTTAGGCACTGTGATGGAATAATGAAAGGCAAAGGTAACTCAGCAGGGTGAAAAAGAGAAGCTCAAGACACATTCTTTCAGTTAACATATAATATAACACAACACATACATACATGCACTTCATCCGAGAAGGGTGCAAAGGCTTTCTGTACAGAAAGAATTATCACCCTCCATATAAAGGCAGGTATTCAAAACTAGTTACGTAAAATGGAAAAAAATATTTGTTTTCATGAACTTATTTCATAGCACTTATTGAGAATGATAATGTTGGAAGAAAGAAGTATAAAGTCAGTTTTAAAACAGCTCCTCTGGAGCCACCAGACTGAGAATAAATGTATCAAGAATTTCACTTGGGTTGACATTTTTATCTTTGTGACAAATTATTTTGAACTCACTATTCAAACAGACCCTCAGATAATGGAAAGAGCTAAGCATTCACTTGAAATTGTGGCAGACTAGCACAGGTTACCCATGGGACTAAAATTAATTTGATCAGGTCTACTTATTTTACACCCTGATCCTGCAGGTCTGAAGGCAACTTCACTTGCTTGTATTGTACCTATGATTTCCAAAGGATTGTGCACATGAGAACACTTACGTCTATAAGCAGTGTAAAACTTGCAGTTTGCAGCAGCGGCAAAATCACAGAGACTGCAGCCATCTGGACATTACATAGATGTGTAATTGGCCAAAAAGAATTTTGCATTTAGATTATAAATCCCATTTCCTGTCATTCAACACTAATAATATTTGAGCGTGTGCCACAGAGGGTGACTATCACGCCTGCACACTGGTTAACATAATACAAAATCCTAATATTTGTGGTTATATTACAGATACACACAATAGAGAAAAGTAACCTCAGTGTTAATTATTCTTTGTTTTTCTGCTTTACAAGAAGCAGGTCTCTGAAATTTTAGATGTATATTAGGGAAAAGAAGACTAAAAGTTAAGGCAACAAGCCCTCTCTAGTAATCCTCAATGTAATAAAATTAACCAAGGTGGATAAGACTTGATTGAAATACTGCTGTACTGTGTATATTTTAGATACTTTGAGGAAACAGAATTAATTATTACAGAGGTTACAGCACTTAAAATATATTGAAATGTGAAATAATGAGGAACCATATCTGATACAGGGAATTGTCTCATTAAATCACTTTTATAGACTGTGGAAAATCAGAGACACAAATTGGCAAAGGAACACAGATGAAATACAATTTTTCTAATAACTGATAGTGTCTCCTTCTGTAATGATGAATTAATGGGGGGAATAAAAGTAGGACGACTATACCCTGCTGGGAATTTTTTTTCTTCATTTGTCACCAAGTGACTAGCAACCCTAATGCAGGGTGACAGGTATAAAAAAGCATTAAAGCTGCATTTCTCTTAAAAAAAAGGATCCAGAAAGTGACACAAAAGCAGAAAGGAAAGCACATCAGGTGGTCACAGGCAGAGTTGCCTAAGCTCAATAATATATTGGCAAACATCACACAGAGAGCAGGCGGAATAGCTGCATATTAGGAAACCACATGATGAAGCATAAGCATAGTCATAAACTGCATTTCAGGAGTCAATCAACCTAATATTACAGTAACAGGCAATTGAACTCCTGGTACTGCATCTTTTGTTCTGCTTTATTTTTAGTGGCATGGCAGTTAATATCTAAAACCATAGTAATGTTGGGACCTGCATTCTTTTGCTGGGTGCCAAATGAATGCAAACCACTGGAGTGCTCACTTAAGCATCTGACTGGAATGGAGAGCAGGGATAACCATATTCTACAGGGAATAGCAAAAATTATTTTCATGGTGTCAGCAACTACGGTTTCAGAAGTGCTTAATTCATTATTTCATATATATGTTCACTATTGCTTTTGTAGTAGGTATTAAAACACCAGTATGTTAATTTGTTTCTCATTATTAAAAATCACAATTTAATACGAATGCAAATTACACTGATTTTTATTAGTAAAGTAGGAAGATCTAGGTTAACCTAAGTACATTAGCAATTGTCTTTGACAGAATTGTTAAACACTGTATGAAGCAAAAGCAGTAAGAATGCTACAATTCCATCTCTAGTATAAGGCAGTGCAGTAATTTCTGAATGCAGGTTTCTCAAGTATTAGCAGGCATATTATTTAGGCCTTACGGATCAAATACTGGTGCATTTTAAAGTTATGCAATCACTACTTACTACATGGTGGAGAAGCAGTTTTATCTGCATCTTAGACATACCCAATAACAATTAAACAAAGGAAAATAAGAAAGATATCGTTTCTAGGGAAAGTAACAATAACTAAGGGAAAAAAAAATCTTACCTGGAGATAAAAAGGAAGTAAACTGATAGAATATTTCTGTATCCTTCTTTTGACCACTATATCCCACAATACTGCCAACCTCTAGGGGGAAAGTCTTGAGATGTGTACCAGTAGCCAGATCATGAAGTTGCAGTATATTCTTCACGTCATGCAGATAGCACAAAACCAGGAAGTTGGACCTCACACAAGCTACCCATTCTGCAGAGTGTTGAAAAGAAAAACAAAGCCACAGAAAACATAGTAAAAAGATTCGTAAGCAAGAAAACGATCGGACATAATCAGATTCTAAAATTCCTTAGCATACTTAAATACACGCACCAACATTTCTGACATGTATTGAATATAACTCTTAAATCTTTAGGATTCACTTGCCTTCTGGAACTCAAAAGTAAAGGCTGACATGATTTGGAAATGCACTAACAATGTTGCTTGAAGCTAATTGATGCAGACACAGGAATAAAAAATTGTTCAATCAAGATGCTTATGCATTTAGGGTGCTTACACATCAACACTGCTCAAATATCACATATTTCAAAGCAAAGACCAAGCAAAACTTTCATCTTTGCCAGCAATACTTATGGAAATGCATGAAAATCAGAACAATCATTGTGACTTGAGACTCAAGCTAAATTAATGAAAACAAAAAGACATATGGTCCTGTATTGCACATTAAAGAACAGAACCTAGAAGTTACTATTACTGTTCTTTTTATTTCCCAAGTAATTCAGTAGGCTGTTCTTTTAAGTAAGCTCTAGCAGGTGTAAGAAAAGGGCTATTCTGAGGTGATATCCTCAACACAAAAAGCCAACACATTTAATTAAGAAGTTAATGCTGTTAAACAGCATTCTTGAGACTATAAGGTAGTAGCAACAAGATTCAGCAAAGTGAACTCAAACTGGCAGAAGGATGCAGGCACAAAGCATTCTGCAGAGGTTCATTTCCTTTATGCCTCTCCTGGCAGTTGTGGGTCCCTGCAGAGATGCCCACCTCAGCTATGCAGGTACAAGAGCTTCTGCTTCACAGAACCTTCACATTCTGAGTTTGTTTCTCAGAAGAATTAAAGAGAAAAAAAATCCTCAAAGATCTATGAACTTTTTCATAACAGTTTTTCTTTAATTATGATTTGGCAAATCCAAACATAAAAAGATAAATCAAGGCTGGCAATTTCTACAAAAATCCCTGCAGTTCTACTGACTATCTCACTTCAATCCTCATCTTTATATCCTGCAAAATATAAAAGTTCTGCAGGGCCCCAGTTCACTTAGAATATATCACATAATATACTCCCTCCTGTCTTCTGTGCCACTGGCATTGGATCTCTAGTGAATAATGTATTTACTTACTCATGCAGACAAGAAAACTATTAAAACATCTTTACGTCTCTTAGTATTTCTGTCATTTAAGAAATAGGGTACCCTGCCTTGCAACAGAGGTACTTCCACAACTTCTCATTACCTCTAAAATCAAATACAAACTGGACAAAACATAAACAAGGGAAGAAGTAAAGAAAAAATATCTAAAAAAGAGGGAACAACGAATAATTTTTTTGTAGGACTAAGTGACGTGGTAATTCTTGTGCTCTGCCCACTATGTATGTGCAACCTCTCTTCTGACAAGTAGACTGGAAATGTAAATCATGAGCAAGGTACCAGCACTAGACAGTGCCTTCTCTTACTACTAGAATTAAAAATGTAAAGATGGAATCAAATGAGCAAGAAAAATCAGGTAGGACTGACTGGGGCATGCTGCATTGTCAAAGTAGCACTGTAAGACGTGGAGTTTAAAATACCAACATCAGGGGGAAAAAACACAGAAAACACAACAGAAGCAAGGTAAAAACTGACTGAATTTCAGTTTTACATTATTCACACTTTAACAGTTCTTTCCATTTTCCCCAAAGCCCTATAAATCCCAATAATTTGAATTCACAGACTTGTACTGAATACAGTCTTAAAGATGCATCTTTGCACATTTATGTTCCAGAGCAAAAGTCCAAAGTTGCATCATGTGGCCCTTTCATTAAGGGAAACAAGTCCTTTCTGAATTGAAGGTCGAAGCTAATTCTATACCAATTAACTACTTTAGGACTACCTGCTTTCATATACAATTCAGATCTGTCATGACCCTCTAAGACTCAAAGGCCTTCAAACCCTAATAGCTCAATAGTCTGTTTCCTTTTAAGCTTTTTCATGAAGGACCACTGAAATTTCATGCTAGTCTCACCTTCCAGCCATATGAATTTGTGTTATACGAACACTAAAATAAAGCTTTACTGCTCCCCTCTTCCCAAAGACCACCACTGATATTTTTATCCCTGGACTTTCTAACTCCCTCATGAGCTTCTAGTCTAAATCTGGGAATTTTTGAACAAACATCCCAGGGTAAGAACACTAATGCAAATTTCAACGATGAAGACATGACCTGAAATAGTAAGATACAGCAGAACATAACACTGTTTATAAATTTATAACTGTTGTGTAATTTTAGCTATAGACTGACTTAAATTTCTTAAGTGAGGTTGGAGAACAGAATAAGCTTTGTAAGTTTAATTGTTATATCCAATTACATAGTTTGAAATAGATTTATTCTATTGATATATAATCATTCTTGATTATATGAATAAGGAGAATATACATTTATTTGAAATATTTATTACATTGTCTGTGCACAAAGATGCCACCATCACATGTACAACTGTTTTCTGAACACAAAATATGAATTTAAAAAATAGCATCCTTACAGTAACACAACGGTTTTGCCTGCAGAATTAACTGCTGTGCAATGAGATCTCATGAACTCCATTGATTATTCTCAGTAATCGCTGTACTAAAATGTCCAGTTTTACTCTCAATTCACAAAAAGGATTATAGACACTCTGAGGTCAACTTCAAATGTATATAATACGTAGTTCTGCTTTAGGCAAAATACTAATTAAGCATTCTTTATTTTATAACTTATTTTATCTTAAAATTAAATCGTGATGACCCTTAATTCCTTGCTAATCATTTGATGAAACTTTGCAGTTTAATGGATGTTTTCATTAAAAGTCAAAATAAGTTATTACCTCAATTTACATATTAAGAAGATAATAATCTTTCATTAATAAGATTAAATTGTCCAGGCGTAATGCTGCTGGCTTACTTGGGGATTCCAGATATATTAACTGCGTATTGTATTATATTAATAGCATATCATATTAACAGCAGCAATATCAACTCTTCATGATCCCTTTGGTTTACAAATTAGATGCTCTCAGATAGTGAAGGTAACAGATCAGAAAACAACGTAATATGTTTTTAAAACATTCCATGAGATTTAGGAACACAGTTTCAGTGCATAATACTTGTATTATAATTGGTTTCAGTGCATTGCTAAGTGCCTCCCAAACTTACAGTAATGGAAGCTATGAAGAAATGTGACAAGCCAAACAGAGCAAAACACTGAAGTAGACTTGAAAGAGCAGAAGCAAAAAAAAGACACTAAGAACCAACACACATATACAGAGCAAGCTAAAACAATACTGAATTATTAACAAGTCTCTTTTGCCTGCAAGCTACAAAGCCCGTACTCAGCACTGAGGTCTGCACATATTGTTGAGACTGTTGCACTAGCAGTCAGCTTCCTTGGATTTGCTCATGCTTTGCGGAACACATCCTACATGCCTCTGTACTTCCTGGAAGCTTTTAAGATTGTGTGCTTGCAAATTTCACATCTAAAATCTGAACTTGACACCATTGCTGTGGGCTCCCTTAATAGACAAAGGGCAGAAATAAGCATCTTTAGAATGCTGTTCACCCAATTATTTTGCATACCCTGCTCTGGAATACTGTGTATTATTTGCTGGGAAGCTTCATTCACACAAGTGTTTTTGTTAAAAAGCTAACCATCCAAGATGTCTCCAAATGCATAAGGTCAGTTTATTTTCAGCTAATACAGATGAGCAGGGCAGTTATTCTCATAGCCAACCTAAATTCATTACTACTTCTACAGCATACTTACAATACACCTACTTACAAGACACATCAGTCAAAGGATTTATTTTACTAAACAATTATCACGTAGAGGTTGCCTTTTCCAACCTAAGCCTCTTGTACTTGCTGTTCAATGTGCTTGTGTGTCCACTTAACAAATCGAGAATGTATTTTGATGGACTGTCAAAGCTTCAGCTGGAAAATAGACCTAGAAGGTCATTTTGGTTTCTTTGGTCATCACAGACAGTGACCATAAACTTCAGTGTCTGAAGATCAGCGGGTATCTATGCTGATCAATTAAAATGACCCATAACCAACACTCAAGGTTATGTACGGGTAGACTTGCAAGCAAAGCATGAACGATATACAGAATAAACTATTAATCATTCTGAAACACGTGAGCAAATGTTGATGAGCTCTCACAACACATGAAAAGGCATATGTCTTCTCTCTGAGACACCATCCTCAGTGACAGCCTGCCGCATTTAAGCTAATGGAAAAGCTCCAACCAATTTCAACAAGACAGATTTTATATCTCACATCCTCTCAGTATGAGACACAAAAGGAGGGAGAGTAGAGGGCAAAGATCTTCTGAAGCTGCAAACATCAGGAGCAATGCTTCCTTAATTAACCTACAGGCCTTAGTTATCTGACTGATGCAGGTTTTTCATAGCAAACAGAGTTAAACAGAGCCAGAAAAACCCTATCAGAATAACGCTTTCTGTCAAGAACACGCATCTTTCCCTGTGTGCCCAGTGAAAGAGTGACTGTATCTAGTTTGGACAGATTCTAGGAGGTGCTTTTTGCTGCTGGGAAACATTGGAGCTAAGCCACATCCCAGGGTTGGGGTTTTTTTGTGTTTTTTTTCTTTTTTATAGTTCACAGTAGAAGGTTATCAATCTGGTAATTTGTGTTCCAGCCAATTTCCTCCTCTCTGCCACATTTCTGTGCTAGCCATCTCTGCAGGGTGCTTCCTCTGGGCTATACACAGAAAGCCACCCGACTGCTCCTCAGAACACTCTTACCAGCAGAACACATACCTGCTTCACAAGCAAAACTCCAAAGCGTGTAAAGCTCTGGGTACTCTGAAAAACACCACAGGGGAATGGAGTGCAGAAGCTTCCTGATGACCGAGATGAAGATAGGGATTATTCACACCCATGCACAACCTTGTAATTTGGGATGAAAAATTTTGCAGCAGTCATTTCAGACTTTCCCTCCTGGTTCCACTACAGTGCCAAAAGATAACTGCATCCTGTAATGCATTTGATGATTCTGGGTTGTTCATAGAATCATAGAATCACCAGGTTGGAAAAGACCCACAGGATCATCAAGTCCAACCATTCCTATCTGCCACTATACCATGTACCACCCTGTCCACCCATATTTTAAATACCCCTGGAGATGGTGACTCAGCCACTGCCCGGAGTGGCCTGTTCCAGTGTCCAATGACCCTTTCCATGAAACATATTTTCCTGATATCCAGTCTGAACCTCCCCTGGTGCAGATTGAGGCCATTCCCCCTTGTCCTGTGACTTGGGAGAAGAGGCCAGCTCCCTCCCCTCTATAACCTCCTTTCAGGTAGTTGTAAAGAGCTATAAGGTCTTCCCTCAGCCTCCTCTTCTCCAGGATAAATAACCGCAGCTCCCTCAGCCACTCCTTGTAAGACTTGTTCTCCAAGCCCTTTCACCAGCTTCTTTGCTCTTCTCTGGACATTCTCCAGAGCCTCAACATCCTTCTTGTAGCAAGGCGTTGCTCATTATCTGGTCTCCAAATTGTGTTTTCCACTGTAAGCTATTTTCAAAAGAATTATCTAAAATCTGAAAGAATGCCTGGGCCTTTTTTTTTTACTTCATGCTGTATTTCAGGAGTGAATAGGACGGTGACCCAAAATCTGGCTTTAGAGTGTAAATCTGTAAAAACGTAGCTAGAAATCTTTGTGACACTGATGGGGCATAACATTTTAGTAGTTGTAGTAACTACCCCCCCAACCTCTTAAGGGTTTATGAATTAGCTAGCAGGTTAATGGTATGAATGACGATTTTTCACTTGGTGTGCAGATGTTAACTGAAGGAAGAGAAGCATTTTACATGCACTGAATTTAGGTGTGCAGACATATACAAGGTGCAGGACCATGGCCAACTGAGATTCAACTAATTGCTCAAGATACTCACCTCATCTATGTCACCTCTGTGAATATGTCTTAATTCTTAGTTTTCCTCACTGAGGAGATCTATTCTGTTTTTATTTTCATCATCACAAGTAAAGGGTTGGATATAACTGCTACTCTCAGGCTGCCCTGCTCCACTGGTACTGGGCACTTTTCTGAGCGTCACATTTCTCAGAATTTATTATTTAACCATCTAAAGACAGCAGATTTATCCTGCGTCTTAGGAGCAGAGTCAGAGTGTCTAATGATCGGTCTGTGTTTACAGTTTCTTAGCTACCTTTTAACTACCTACTTCCAGCTATATGGTCGTTTAAACCACTCATTCAGCAATAGATGTGAATCTCTCCTATGATTCTATTTAGACTCCATGAAAATTAAAAGTTACACTTTATAAAAACAAACTCCAGAGGGGGGAAAATGAATCTCATCATACCTGAATATGTTCTGAGGCCACCCTTTAATTTTAAAATAGTTTTCATTTATTTCTTCCCTGCAGCTCACAAAGTAAAGATCTCAATTTACCTCAATCTCTGCTGAGAGTTGTAAAATGAGGTGTGTGTACAACCTCACTGCAGAAATATGTTCGTTTTTTTCCCTGTACTTCCCAAATTAGCTCATTTATAAACAGTTTTGAAAACAAAAAGGTCAAAGCCAAGAAAAAAAGTATACCTTAAAGAATATGTTGGAGAAACCAAATGACATTCACCAAATAACATCCATGCACCTTGTAGACATGTGTGTTTATTTCTTGGTTAGATTATATCAGCTATACCATCTTCCCTAAGAATGCATTATGCTGCTTTGTAGAATTTCTGTTTCACCCATTGATAGACACTTGCTGATCATCGGTTCTTAATTCTGAATTTATTGTTCATAAATAAAACTCTCTGTATCCATGGTATAGCTTTCATGAAACTGAACCTAAGTTAACACATTGCAACAAAAGCAGCTATGGATGCCAAGAAGATCACACCAGTGTCCACCACCACCAAAAAAAAATCTGTGACCAAGAGCATCCCTAACTACAAATTTTAAGAAGAAATTTTAATACAGTTACTTACATCTTGGTAAAAAGTCACTCCCACACATATGTAAAATTGGACAAGCGGCAATACTCAATTACCCTTTGCACCACTGCTGTCCTAGCTTTAGCAGAAGGTGTTTCATTACATTGTCATCTCTGGATCACACAAAATCATGAAGTCACTTGACTGCAAGGTTTCCAAGACAATGAATTATTAATTGCTTTCTGCTATAATTATGTCTTTCTAAAACAAATCTTGGAATGATTAAAACATGACATAGAGATTGGCTTGCTTCCTGAGTTCATCAAGTGAATGAGCCAGAATTTTGTTTATTCAGGGCTAAAACCTCCTAAAAGCTGAAAAAACTCCCTTCTCTTGGTGTTGAGGATACACTACCAATTTGAAAGTGTCTGCCACAAAGCAGCAATTGAACAATTCAAACTTAGTTTACTGTAGTGCTAAGATCTACTTGTAGCTCATCTTCTCATGGAGAGCATTTCATTTTTAATTTAACCCAATTCCTTTACATATAAATCCAAAAAGCTAGAGAGAAGTGTATATATGATTGCCTACTCTGGCTTCACATTCAAATGTGGTAGAAGCATAGAATCATTAAGATTGGAAAAGACCTCTACGATCACCAAGTTCAGCCATCAGTCCAACACTATCCTGCCTGTAAAATCACGTCCCGAAGTGCCGTGTCTGCATGTTTTTTGAACACCTTGAGGGATAGTGACTCCACCACTTCAATGGGCAGCCTGTTCCAATGATTCACCACTCTTTCAGTAAAGAATTTTTTCCTAATATCCAATCTAAACTGTCCCTGACACAAGTTCAGGCCATTTCCTCTTGTCCTATCACTAATCACTTGAGAAACGAGACAGATACCCACCTCACTACAATCTCCTTTCAGGCAGTCATAGAGAGAAATGAGGTTTCCCCTCAGCCGCCTCTTCTCTAGACTGAACAGCCCCAGTTCCCTCAGCTGCTCCTCATAAGATTTGCTCTCCAGTCCCTTCACCAGCTTCTTTGCCCTTCTCTGGACACTAGTAGAAGCACTCTCTGTATTCTAGTAGAAGCTTAATGACACACAATAGACTCCTGAAAGTCAGTCTGATGGTTTTATATGATGAATTATGTTTGCCTTCAAGTGTTTAAGAGCTGTATGTCTGTTGTGTTTACAGTCTGAAGGCCAAAGCCCTCACCAAACCCACTTTTTGTTTTCTAAATGCAGTTCTTGTTATGTTTGTAGAGTCAATGCCATCTCGCACACCCCATTAAAGGAATATTGCATGCATAAATTTTTTTTGCATGTGTATAACTATGAACTCGGCTCAACTTTGCCTTTAGAACGAAAACAAAATAGAGTTGAGCTTAATACTGTAGTGCAGTGAAGAGCAGATGTGCCCTTTATCTTACTGGGAAGGAATATATCGTCAGTGCTTACACAGCCACTGGTCAAAGCTCCTTTGGCTACCCATATCACACCTGACGTAAATCACAGAATCACTAGGTTGGAAAAGACCCACAAGATCATCGAATCCAACCATTCCTATCAAACACTAAACCACGCCCCTCAGCACCGCATCCATTTGTCCTAAACACTTCTAGAGATGGCGACTCAACCACCTCCCTGGGAAGCCTCTGACAGTGCCCAATGACTGTTTCTGTGAAAATCCACACATGGTAACCACATTTGACTTCAATCACATTTTTCTGTCCCATTCTCTTTGGAAACTTGCTGTCTCCAAGTCAATTCTTCAACTTGGTCCTGCTTTATGAATTGCTGTTCCTCATAACTTAAGCATTGCTTCATAGACTGTCAGCAAATTCGCACACAATCAGAAATTAGACTTGGAAGAAATTTTTTACTTACACTAATTATTTATTCTCTGTGTAGGACCTGAAAGGTACTTCATTTAAGATGAATGTAGTTCTTAATTCAAAGAATTCACTGTCTTAAGAAAAAGACATGTATCTCACCAATCTCTATTTTGGTGTTTACCAAAATACCTGAAATACTCTAGACTCTAGTTGGCTGTAATATCACTACAATTCTGACTGCTCAGAGTTATCATTTATGTCACACTGGGGACATACTTTGTCTAGGCTCTGGCAGAAATCACATGAGACACATTGTGAAACAGGAATAAAAATTCTTTTTTAGGTATCTTGAAAAGCAACATCTCAAGAGGAATTTGAAAGAGTGGTCAAATAGGTTTGGTTTACTAGGGAAAGATGGAAGTTATTGAATATACACAAATGGATCACATACACAGAAAGAATTCTGCTTCCATGACGCAGCTCTTCACTGGAAAAGTATTGAACAAGAATGAATTTTTATAAGGATGGATAAATGAAAAAGACCAGAGTTTTTTTTAATACCTATCGTTATGTTAGTCAGATAAATCATAAATTTATTTTGCACTGTGGGGAGGACAGATTACATAAATGTATAATACACAAAGCATCTGTTAAAAACAGGTCAGAGGAGGTCTTTCAATATTATCTGAAACCAATTCTAACTTTTAATGGGATTTTCCCAAAAATGATGGGATAAAACACACTTTCATCTTGATTACCTCAAATCCTAAGTTTTAGGTTTTGAACTTGCTTTCATAGTTAGAGCATTCCATGTCCTATACCTCCCCTGAGGCCTTCTCTCAAGTGTTGTCTAATCCTGTTATCCCAGGAAAAACAGAAAATCCTGTCTCAAACTGATCAAGTCTCTTCATAGTGTGCTGCACTACTGCCAGGCTCACTTTTCCCTTCTTCCTGCTTACAAAGTCCTTCTTTCTCTAATCTGTGACTGTCTAGTAAATGTTTACTATGTTGACATGAAGCAGGAAAGTACTTTCCCCTCATTTCCTACGAACACAGAACAAGGACAGATAATGCAACTTCACTGGGCCACACAGGACATTAAAGAAAGAGGGGGAAAAAAAATAATAGGGCTTTCAAGTCACAGCAAGTCTTTCAATTACAAATCCTAAACAAAGTTTAAACACAGGAAAAAAATTAAGTCTGTATGAGGTTATTCAAAAGACTACTGAAATAATTTGAAAAAGGCATCCTAGAAAGTATTTTATTTGACATGTCTCTTACCTAGAACATCCCTTTTATGCTCAGGAATGAGAACTTTCCATTTAGACTCATCCGGGTCACTGAAGTCAATGTTGATTAACTGGTAATTTGGAGAATGGCGGTTTGTCTTGAAGGTGAATACTGTTCCTTCATTGGTGACGTACTCATATTCAGCCTCAAAGTTATCTATCAACTTCACCCACTGAAGAATTCCTGAAAAATCAAACATACAACATAAATTCTTCATCTCCTGAAACAAAATCTTTTAATACCTGAGAGCAAGGTCTTCCTGACAATTGCTGTAGGCTCTTTCTTGAAAAATGGTAGCGACCAGAAGAGGTACACCTATGGGAAGAGCTGAGTATAGAATCACAGAATAATCAGGTTGGAAAAGACCCACCAGATTATCTAGTCCAACCATTCCTATCAAACACTAAACTATGTCCCTTAGCACTTTGTCCACTCGTCCCTTAAACACCTCCAGGGAAGGTGAGTCAACCACCTCCCTGGGCAGCCTCTGCCGGTGTCCAATGACCCTTTCTGTGAAAAATTTTTCCCAATGTCTGGCCTAAATCTCTCTTGGTGGATCTTGAGGCCATTTCCTCTTGTCCTGTCACCTGTCACTTGAGAGAAGACACNTCAGTCCGCTGTCAACCAACACCCCTAGGTCCTTCTCCTCCTGGCAGCTTTCTAGACAGACTTCTCCCAGCCTGTAGTTCTGCATAGGGTTGTTGTGCCCCAAGTGGAGGATCCGGCATTTGGCCGTGTTAAACCTCATGCCATTGGACTCAGCCCAGTGGTCCAGCTTGTTCAGATCCCTTTGCAGTATGTAACTATATACTGAGTATGTACCAAGTATTAAGAACTTACAAAATTCTCTGGATTAACAGGCTGCAGCACAAAAAAGCCAGTTCACAGACATGTTAGCATACTGTTTTTGAGGGATTACTAGCAAAATACATGTAGAATACTGACACAAATATGTCCAGCATTTCACTAGCTTTCCTAAGGGGCTGCTGGGAAGCTCAGATATTTGCTGCAGTGGTACTTCTACCACACCGACTACCCAGGAGCTAAAAATGCCAAGCATATCAGGCTCTTGTCAACAGAGCTCACACCTGCACAATCTTACAGACTTCTTGGAATAGCGAGTCCCAGCTGAGTTAAAGACTTTGCACTAAGCTTCATTTTTATTTATTATTTTGTTTTTAACATTTTAACTACTGCTTAATTATAACAAAGAATTCTTTTTTTTCTTTCTTTCTGCAAAAAGTTACTTTTTCTTAAAGTGGAAAGTTTTCCATCTTCCTTAAAAGGCTGGACCTTCCCACAGCATGGAAATGATACTATTTGAATGATAACAATAAACTTCAGTATCAGGAATTTCACGGTCAATTTAGAAATAACATTCCTGCAGAACCATGTCACCAAAAAAAGGACAACTGCAGTTAACTAAAATGTTAACTTCTGAGTTTGTCAACAATGAAATTGTGTTTCCATTATCAGCCTTCTAGAATATCACACTCAGTAATGAAAGTACACTTTGCTCAAACATTAATTACCTCAATTTACTCACTCTGTACCCAACTTGACTAAACCTTGAGTTGGGACTGAAAGACTCCACTACTTTTTATTTACATTTTACTGTTTTGCAATGGGCATAGAGGCTAGTAGAAAGAAAAAGCAGCAAGATTAGATCGAGATATGTAATTTGCTTGCTATATCTACAACCAAACCTATCAACCAAACTTATGAATATCATACATTAGTTATGCTGAAAGGTCATAATCCTATTGATAAGTGAAATTAAAGCTTTTGTATCTTAATATAAAATATGGTCCACTCTCTCCTTCTTTATTAAAACTACAGATTGGGTCTTTACTTCATAGTATAAACAAACTGTGCATAAATCTGTTAATAAAACTCTGTAATACAATATTTGCACCAATAAAACAGCACATCAGCTTATTTCATAATATTAAAAGCTAAGCAGAATAATGGAAGTAGTTCATAGCTGAGCTTAATTACTGTAAGTTTGAAAAAAAATAATACTTGAGGAAGCAGTTAGATGGCTACTGTAATTTAAAAATCATTAAATGCAATAAGAGAATGTAGCCAGGCCTAGTACATTCACAAAGTTCATATCTCTTAATTGCTGTTTTGGTTTAAGGAAAACTTTCCTGCCTCTTCATGCAAAGTGATAGATTAGCCAATTAAATTCTACTTTTCATACTGATGTAATACAAACTTTTGAGATAATCCAGTCAATTTACTACCCTGTTTCTGAGTGAATCAAATGTACGTTAATCTTAATTTTCACCGAGGTCAGATGTTTTCTTCTTCTTGAGAGATTTTATGTGGAAGAAAATCCTGCCAAGTCCCTCCAGTTGCTCAGAGGTCTACAGAGAAAACCTGCTTTGATGCTCAGTAAAACAAAGAAAATCTAGCCACTAGTGAACTCTGGTATATACCCGTGAAACTGTGTTAAGATCTCAAGACGCATGCACAAGCATTTTATAAATAAAAAACTTAACCATAGCATAATTCCATGACAATATCAGAACATTTATATTTTAGTATCTGACAGAATGAAACCATCCTACTAAGGGAGAACAAGACTTCGGAAAAAGGAATCCCCAGACTGTTGAAAAAAACACCCAGTTTTTAATGGTATATATGCACAATAACAGTATTCTCCACGATCACAACAAAAGTTGGATTCTGTGAAGAAAAAGGACAGTAATGTGGGATTACATAATTAGGGACTGACATTGCTGCCTTGCAACATATTCATCCACTCCCAAATGAACAGCTAGGAAAACAGAAAGGGTTGATACTCCATAGGGATACATGAAGTTGTTATTACAAAATGAAGAGCATTCATCTAGTTAAAGTGGATGTAATATAGTCTTAGAAGACGAATATTGCAAATTATGGTACTGAGGGAACTGGCGGAAGTGCTCACCAAGCCACTTTCAATCATTATCAACAGTCCTGGCTAAACAAGAAGCTCCCCAGTTGACTGACCACCTGGGTGTTGGGGAAGGTTGTTAAGCAGATAATCTTGAATGCTATCACACAGCACATGCAGCACATTCAGATGGACAGGCCCAGTCAGCATGGGTTTATGAA
Organism: Piaya cayana; assembly: GCA_013389865.1. NCBI lineage: Eukaryota > Metazoa > Chordata > Aves > Cuculiformes > Coccyzidae > Piaya > Piaya cayana. Next base: position 273,268 of record WAAB01025368.1, read on the forward strand.
AGGCAGGTCCTGCCAAACTAACCTGATCTCCTTCTATGACAAGGTGACCTGCTTAGTTGGTCCGGGAAAACCTGTGGATGTTGTCTACCTTGACTTTAGTAAAGACCTTGATACCACTTCCCACAGTATTCTCCCATAGAAACTATAGGTCTGTTGATCTGTATTCAGTGCTGGTGAGGCTGCACTTTGAATGCTGTGTTCAGTTTTGGGTCCCTCACAAGAAAGGCACTCTGCTGGAACATGTCCAGAGAAGAGCAACAAAGTTTGGTGCAGAAGTCTTACAAGAAGCAGCTGAGGGAAAACTCAGGCTGTTCAGTCTGGAGAAAAGGCAGCTCAGGTGAGAACTAATTGCTCTCTACAACTACCTGAAATGGGATTGTAGGAGGGAGGGTGTTGGTGTCCTCTCCCACATAAGAAAGGACAGGACAAGAGGAAAGAGCCTCAAGTTGTGCCAGGGGAGGTTTATGCTGGATAGTTGAAAAAATGTCTTCACCAAAAAGTTTGTCAAGCATTGGAAAGGCTCCCCATGGAAGAGGTTGAGTTGCATTCTTTGTTGGAATTTAAAAGACGTGTGGATGTGACACTTTGGATCATGGTTTAGTGGTGGACTTGGCAGTGTTATGTTTAAGGTTGGACTTGATGATCTTAAAAGTTCTTTTCCAATCAAAATGATCCTATGGCTCTATGAACTCTCTCCAGAGTATTGTCTCACAGAAGTGGTTAAATATGATGACATCTAGTCTAAACCACCACAGTAACAAGGCAATTACAAGCAGCTGAAAGAGACCATTACATCAGGTACATATGCAATATTGTACAGAGTATGTGCCATAGTTTTTCAGTGAGGGGAAGACCACCCTTTGCAATAAGATAGATATCAGACACAGAGGATGCAAATTTACAGCTGGTTACAGCTGATCCAGTTGTGGCCCTGTGACTGAAAGGGATGTTCTAGCTTTATCTTACATCACCCTACTTAGCTAGAAGTAACAACCTGGTGACTAGCATTGACAGTCCACTGAGTCCTAATATGGCTGAAAATTCACATAGCGGGGAAACAGTTTATCCCCAGGTCATATCAGCAACAGCACAAGAGAGGGGCAGGCCCATGCCATCTACTAGTGTGGCACAGCACCCCTGCCAAGCACTCTGACCATGCAGCTGAGTTGAGCTAACGTCTAATCACCACTGAAAACAAGTTACTTTCATCCCATTACTCCTAATCTGCTGCTTCTGTTTTGCTCATCTGCCACCCTGGTAGCAACCCAGTTAAACAAATTTAATGACTCAAAACTAAATAAAAATGTGCTCTAAAACAAAGTTTTCTTTTTCACCACCTGAATCAGCTCACTCCTCAGGCAGAGGAGTGCCACTATGTACAAGGCAGTCAATATATACAAGGCAAGGGCAGAGAGAGGCTAAAACTTTTGTTTAATCTATATAAGCATACAGTGAGGCAGATTTATTACACATGGGAAAAGAATGAGGTTAAAGATCTTGACAGTTTACTGCATACTGCTGCTATAACTTAATCCTTTCACCTGCCAGCCCTTTCACTAAAACACATTGCCAAAGAGTTGCAGATGCTTTTGCCTATATACTTCATATCACCCGGTTACCCATCATAAAATAATTGCATTACAATAGTAACTGCAGGTAGAGAATTTATAAACTTTATTCAATGGACAATAAAGCCATGCCACACAAAAGAAAATCATAATCCTACAGAGTTAGGTCTTCTTGTGCAATGTTTAGGACAAAAGCAACATAGAGTATAGAGACAGAATGTTTAAACAAAATTTTTGGATCTGTAGAAGATGACAAGGGAAATTCTATCAGTAGTACCACAGATTAAGCCCTCAATATTGTACTGGCCTCTGAACACAGCACATAATTTATTGGTCTGCTGAGAGCTTCCTGTGTGATGAAGCGGGTTTGTAGCTGAATGATGACAACTTCAGGAGAAGGAAAAGCTAATTTGAACGAACATTATAAATGGCAAGAATGATCACAGAAAGCCTGTTATCAACCCCGTCTCACAAAGGACAGAGCAGCTGAGAGTCACTGTTCATCAGTTCACAAAATGTTCTCAATACTTCCTTCCATATTTCACATTTCATGGAAAGACCAAACAATCCATTAATGGTAAATAACTTTTCAACTGTGCTGGCCAGGAAGACAAGGCTTAGTAATCAACCAATGATAGGGTTTTTTATCTAATGTTACGAAAAAAAGTTTTCAAAAGGTAAACAGTCTCATTTGGTTTTTTCCATGCACTCTAGCAGTCAAAATTCCCAGACGAAGACACAAATAAATTTATATATATATTTATTTATATAAATAAATTTATATTCCATTCTAACTTGTCAGTTGTATTTTTCATAAAACAGTTTTTCTGGAAACAGGGCAGTGCTAAGAATGCCCAGGAAATGTAACAAGAGGTCTGGCTTGTAATGTAGGGACAGGCTTCCTACCTGAAAGAGTCACACCAAATTTCATTATGGTACATGCATTAAGCAGGCAAACTTCTACTCAAGGAAAGCTCAAGATCCTTCAGGTCTTAGATTTTACTCCAAAACAATTTTTCAGGGAAGTGCTGGAATATAAGCATATAATGTGTCTGTCTCTGAATCGTAATCTGAAGCTTAACGAGAACTGAGAAAACATACAAATCCAGCCACTCATCTTCAGCCTTAACAACTTAGTCTCCAGCTTAGCTACAGGTATGACTTTCTAAACAGAATTAATTTTGAAAGCTGTTCATCAGTTATTTGGAACTCAGTCTGCCTTCCATCTTGAAGATGATAATTTCCTCGATCATTTCAATAAGGAAGATTTCTTTTTAGAGTGAAAATGCAAGTCAAAACAAAAATACCTCTAAATCTAATCTGCTCACAGAAAAGTCTTATAACCAGTGTAATTTATTTTTTTGAGATCCACCATGAACATCCATGTGCAAAACTAACTTTAGAGCATATGGCTTTTATGTATGTTTTACACTAGAATTATAACACAATCATCTCCTAATTGTGAATATCTGCATTCAGTGATACTAGCATTGGAGACAGATGAGAGAGGAACATGTTGGTGTAGTTCAATGCTTTTCTACTCACAGATTAATCAACATAGACATCTATACAACAGCACATCTTAGTAGAACATACGAGGACAGTAACTTCACAGCCTTAACACTTTCAGCTCCAAGAGATGAACACTGGAAAAAAAAGCCTTATAAAAGCAGAAGTCCAATGGGTACATACACAAATAAGCACTTTTAACTTACTTCCATTCATTTTCTATGTTTTCCCTATTCCTTTAAGGGAAGAACACATTTTACTGAAATTTTTATAGAAATGAATGTCTGTCTCTATCTCCTCTTTGATCTCTGGATTTCTTTACATCTTTATTTCTGGAAGGAAACAGAATCATAGAATAGTTTGAAAAGACCTTTAAGATCATCAAAAGTCCAACTGTAAACATAATATGCCTGAGTTCACCACTAAACCACATCCCTAACACCACACCTACATGTCTTTAAATACCAGCAGGGAATGCAACTCCCCAGTTAGCCAGGACTGCCGATAAAAGATTGAAAGTGGCTTGGTGAGTGCTTCCACCAGCTCCCTTCATACACTATTGTCATTACCATCAAGCTCTAGACAATCAAAATACTTTTGTCAGCAGCCCATGCTGTGTGCATTGGTGTGGATGCACTTCAGTGGGGCTCTTGATCCTGCCACCTTTTTCGGGGATAAAACCTAATACCTACATGATCATCCTCAGGAACATTCTCAAGAATTCTTGTCTTTACTGCTGCATGGATCTCCATTCCCCACCTCCAGTGTGACAGCAGACTGAAGGACCTTGCTTGCACAATCAATAGCCAAACTCTACAATTTAGCACTCCGTTAGTGGATTATTATTATTTTTCTCAGTCTGAGTAAAATGGATTAAAACCACTCATTCCCTTAAAATTTCAGGTTTTTGTTTTCCACTAAATGGCAAGCTCTTAGTCCTTAAATTTTGTTTTCTCAAAGAATCAACTGCATCCTCTATAGATTCTATTTTTGAATATTAACCTACCGGCATAGCCTGGAATATAACAAAAATGGCTTAAAATCTGTAATACATATGTACACATATGTTTATATATATATTTATACATATATGTGTAGATGTACACACACACATATTAAGTTTTAATCACTAACTGAAAGTCTGTTTCACTTGCTAGAGGTACCTGGCAACCTCTATTCCACCTGCACAAACCTTAATCATAGGATACATAAAGCCTTTCATTACAGGGAGGAGGAAGCCCCACACAAATTTCATGGTGTAACTAAAAAGGAAAGGAGAGCAGGAGAGATCACAGCTATACATGGATGCATTGTGCCCATCCCTCCAGTCTGCCTCAGTGGCTCTATCCTTAAAGCAGAAACGTACCCAAGAACCTCGGTGCTTAGGAGATTTCTATAAGCTAGAGTATCTCTAACTGAAATAGTTTTACTTCACCTGCAAACCTCAAGCCACCACACTGATGTTAGTCTATTGTTTCCTGCTTCCCCTGTCAGCAGCTGCATCATCTGGCATGTTCGCTTGATTTGCATCTTCCAGTGGCTCAAGACTTCAGAAATACTCAGAAATCATGACTCAGATATCCTATTCTATTGACATGACTCCTTCCGAGTCCTCCAACTTTGCTCTACCAGCAGCTTTACTAAAAAAAGGAGCAAACAAAACACAAAAAAACCCTGCAACTCATCCAGCTGCAAAATGTAAGAGACTGACAGACAGATCCACACTATGTTTAGAATAACAGTTCAGATAATTATCATCCTTTTCTGGTGTCCCAAAATCATAACAAACAAAAAATCAAAAGGGTAGTGTTGAATATGCTGACTGACAGAATTTTATAACCTGCAAAAGTAACAATTATGTTGATAGGCTGATAAAGGCTAATATTTTTATTTTTACCTCTGCTACTTGTACCAGTCACCAGCTTAACTGCTCAAGGTCACATACCTAAGGGTGCAGCCATCATTTTAAAAATATCTGAGTTTTCATGCAGAAGCATGCTTTCATGGCTGAATACTGGCTCACTAAAGCAAGTCAGATCCATCAAACTGTTATTTAAGAGACTCAGACATTGAAAATCCATACTTTCAAAGGTGTCCACATTTCAATATCATCAACAATAATTTTTATGTTCAACAGAAGATAGATAATCTCACAGTACACTGCATGCTTCAAACTGGAAGTGACTGTTTCAGGACCCCAGTTCATAACTGGGAAATGAATGGCAGAACACAGCTCTTCACTGATCTACTTCTACATTGGAATCTAATTTCTTTTTGAATCATACAATAATCAACTTGCTCTCAAGCTCTTGCTGTGAGCCAGTCAACTAAAAGAACTCAGGGGCTTTTGCCTTTTTCTTCTTCATTGCCACAAATATTTAATTACGTGTCTCACTCTGGTCTCCAAAGGCAAGGGATATTTTTAAACAACAGGACTCTCTTTGAAAGTAAGACCTCTTAATCTCTTGGGACCTGATTTCATTTACAAACAACTGAGGCGGGGAATACTGGAGAGGAGATATTAAGATGTCCCTGGAAAGAATACAACTTTGTTGTGTTTGTACTGAGAGAGCTCACAGTATTACTCAACCTGCAGATGATGGATGATGGCTACTCAATGGTCATCAGAGGTTAGTGTCTTTTCAATTTAAATAATGAATAAATGGAAGGAGGCAATATTTATTCTTTTGAGTTAAAAAGTTCAGGCACGGCAAGATATATCAAAGGTTATCCCAGAAGGAAGGAAAATGAGCACTTTTATGAGCAGAGATTTCTCCATCAGTTTCAAGGCTCCTATTTTACTTCCGCTTGGATGATCGCTCAAATGACAGGAGAAGAGAATATATATGCTTTGTTTTGAGAGAATTATAGCTTATGTCCTCATCCAGCAGAATATAGCAACAGAAAAACAGGAACTAAAGGTGACTGAACACACTCTACTGCCACACTTTCTCTAGTATACACAAAGAAAAGCACTAATACATAATCTAAAAAGTAACTTCAATGTGAATGCTACTTATAAACGTAACATCCAGTCACGCAGTAGCAGCATGAAGATCTCCTTGCAGAGCTACAGACTGGGTGAGGTCTGTTTGGAGAGCTGCCAGGAGGAGAGGGACCTGGGGGTGTTGGTCGACAGCCAGCTGAACATGAGCCAGCAGTGTGCCCAGGTGGCCAAGAAGGCCAATGGCATCCTGGCTTGTATCAGAAACGGTGTGACCAGCAGGTCCAGGGAGGTTATTCTCCCTCTGTACTCGGCACTGGTGAGACCGCTCCTTGAATACTGTGTGCAGTTCTGGGCCCCTCAGCACAAGAAGGATGTTGACGCTCTGGAGAGTGTCCAGAGAAGAGCAACGAAACTGGTGAAGGGGCTCGAGAACAGGCCTTATGAGGAGCGGCTGAGAGAGCTGGGGCTGTTTAGCCTGGAGAAGAGGAGGCTGAGGGGAGACCTCATTGCTCTCTACAAATACCTGAAGGGAGGTTGTAGAGAGGAGGGAGCTGGCCTCTTCTCCCAGGTGTCAGGGGACAGGACAAGGGGGAATGGCCTCAAGCTCCGCCAGGGGAGGTTTAGGTTGGAGATTAGGAAGAAGTTTTTTATGGAAAGGGTCATTAGGCACTGGAATATGCTGCCCAGGGAGGTGGTTGATTCGCCTTCCCTGGAGGTGTTTAAGTTACGGGTGGACGGGGTCCTGAGGGACATGGTTTAGTGTTTTGTGGGAGTGGTTGGACTCGATGATCCAGTGGGTCTCTTCCAACCCGGTGATTCTGTGATTCTGTGAAATTATTAGCAAGCTAGTTAATTGAATTGCTAACGATTTTCCTCCAATTAAGAAAAATGGCACTGAAAGTAAAACTCTCTGGAATTGCCATTTAAGGGATATGAAACAGTTTTCTAAAGTAAACACTCTGTTGAGGCTTTCACACATTTTCAAAAACTCAACTGATTCTTTTCTCCCTATTTGTTAGGGAACTAGGATACAATGGCCATGTTTCAATAATGATTTTTGAAAGTCTGTTTTGTTTTCTTTTTAAAGTTACTCACAGAATTCTTTAAAAAAAAAAAGAAAAGCACTCTCCCTCCTACCACATTCCAACTGTGCCTGCATTATTCTTTTTCACTTATTCATATTCCTTACAAAGCTTTTGATCCACTTTTTTCAGTCTACTCAGCACACACTGACTCATTTCTTTGATGTTACTGTATATAGCACTGTTCACTGCTTTTTATTTATTTATTTTAAAGAGAGCCTTATAAATTGCAAGACTAAACTAAAATACAAAAAGGCCAGATAATCCTGTTTTCAACAGGAAGTGGAAAAATACCACCATTGTTTTTCCACCTGCCCTCATGGCACATACTTGTTTTCTTCAGTGTGGGGTAAATAAAGAACAACCTTTTAAACAAAGGAATAAAATAAAAATTATTACGGCCAAGAGATCTCCTCTTAAATTCCTTCTTGCAACCTGTCTTGGACAGCCTAGTATAAAACAGTTCCAGCGAACAACAATTAAGCAACCAGCAAATTGTGAACTCCAGCTTTTTCTTAATTTTTATTGCACCTTTCCAAGCCATTGATTCTCAAATATTTCACACTAGCTCCTCTTCCCATATCGTGTCCTCCCACCACCTCCCACTGTTCCCACCAGATGAACTGCCAGTCTCCAATCAGCCTACGACCTAAGCATAGGAACCCCTTCTTCTGTCTTGTCTACCCAAACTCCTTGCACATCAAACTTACAGAAACCCATGTTTAGCTTCTAGCCAGTGCAATCCCTTCCAATACAACAACCCAGGCTGTGCTCTGCAACTAGCCATCCCTCTCAACTTTTTTTTTTTTTGCATTCCAGAGGTCACAGCAGTCTTTCAAAGTTTCTAAGTGCCCAGAGGTTATAACAAGACCTAACTCTTCTGCTCCCAACGCTGCCTTATATGCCTCCCTTTTTTCCCTCTGTACTCAATGCTTCAGCTTTGTAGGACAAAAGTGAGGCGCTGCTCAGGGCTCTGACTCATAAATCAGCTTTCTGGTGCTCACAAGAGGATCCTGATTTTGTCATCAGGCTTCCTAGATGCTACCATAATACAAAATAAAGAAAAAGGTAAATTTTAAGAACGACTTCAACAAGACCAAATGGCTATGTCACATTGCTTTAAGTTCGCCGCCAAGGCTGATCAAAGACCTTTAATTTATTTCTTGTTGAACATCAACAGATCTGTGCTAAATCCCCTCTTTCCTCCAACACCAGAATAAAGAGCCAAGGCTGACAATCTAATTAAAAAGAAGCAATCTTATTTCTCAAGAAAAAGAAACAAACAATTATTACCAGGGACAGAAAGAGTGAGACACATGCTACAGAAAATGTACTGCCATATTTTAGTTTGGATTTGGGTTTGTTTTTGTGAGGTGTACAATAAGGTTTGCCAATATATAACTTTCTGATTAATATGCATCCAGCTATTTGGCCAGTATGAGGCATTTTCAGTTATAAAAATAACAAGCAAAGTGACTAATGAGAGAAGTTTTCTTTTTTTAACTGTTTCGACATACAAATAAATTTGAGTGCTGCCTGTATTCTGCAAGATAAGTTTGATAAAATAGCTACTAAAAAAACCTCGTGCCTTACAATACTGAGCTACTGGAAAATACATGTGCATGTATTTTAAGAAATACACAACATTAGATCACTTTAAAATGTTTGCTACAAAAGTCAAGGCTTAAAAATCCTACTTGCAATTTGGTAAGATAAGTAGGGAAATCTAGAGTCTTGAATGATGAACAACCTTCTGGACACGGACCCACAGTGCTATCCTTCCTGACACAATGCACGGCTGTTACACCTCTGCTACTGTATTAGTTCACTCAATGGCTGACAAAGAGTGGTCAAATCCTGACAAGAATTTCATCATTTTAATTCTCCCTAATCTTTCTAAACCCTACCTCATAAGGAACCAGAGAGGCAAGCATAAAGGGAAGTCCCCACATCCACAGCTACCTTATGCAGAGTTTAGCAAGAGAGCTCCTCCAAAAGCTTAAAGAACAGTCCAGCTGTCTTCTCCCAGTATTGTCTTACCACAGTATTGTGAATTATGACTGCAGGTTTCTAGTCTCGAGGAATGGAGTATTTGCAGAGGACTTGGATATGATATAATAAAAGCTTATTTTTTAAAGGGCATCTAGTTAATTGTAAAAACAAGACTTCAACTGGCAAACCTTGTCATTTCTAACTCAAAGGGTTTTGAGGTAAAAACTAAGCTACAAGCTGGGTTAACCTGGAATGATTCACAAAATGCACATGATAGCAGAATATCCCCCAAACCTCTCATCTTTTCAGACTAATTTAAGAGTCTCATAAAAAATAGCTATGTATTTGTCATAAGTTACTTATCACAGTGATTTTCTACTCTAAAAAAAGAGCATTCTTGGGACAAATAGCTCACAATGGCCCATTTTAAAACCTAGCAAACAACTTGAACATTTGAAGAGGAAAATGACTCAGTCTGTACACAGAAGGAGAGTGAAGGGTGAAGGGAAGCATGATGAACATTTTTGATAAAAAGGGAAGCAGAAAAGATGCTCAAATATACCCAGTAATGTTTGTGGAACGAAACAAATACTGCTGCCTTGATTATCTTCCAGGGAAAGTAAACTGACAAGTATTATTACAGAAGATTGCACTGCAAATTCAACCAGCCTGTGGTTGTTGATAAAATATCATGAGCGATCACAACAAAGGGGGAAGGGCTGTCAGACACACTTGAAGTTTCAAGTGTAAAAATAAGCAAGTAAATTCCTTTAAATTTCCAAAACGTTTAGAAATAGTCTATTCCCATTTATTAGATGTGATCTCCACCTCAGAGTCAAGATAATTTCCTGCCCAACATAGAGCAACTTAACTTCCACAGCCACTGAAATACATCAAGAATCAATGAATGCAAAAGATACAACTGCCCTCAGTACAGCAGTACTAGTAAAGCATTATATATTATCTTCTCACTTACAATTTAAAGGGAGTACATACAAAGGGAAGCTACAACTCCTGCTCTGCAGGAAGCTGGTGAAATGCATTAGCTCAATATTACTAAAGCAATAATGAAGTGGCAAATATTGGGGAAATCATGTTTCACAAAAAGATAACTTGTGAGAAAGTTAAGTCAGAGGTTCCCTCTACATCAAAGCAATTTACTTTGGGTTGGTTGACACCTAGAATACCCTACTGATATGCACAGAAGTGACAGGGGTCCCAGCAGATGATTTCCACTAGGAACGTGTTTTCCCTGAGTACTTGAAACATCACTCTCTAGAATCTGATTTGATTAACATAATATCTAGGCTAAGAAGTTCAGCTGAAGGTGAAGTATGGAGTGAATACAAAGCCTCACCCCAAGAGACAATATCCATGGTCAAATAAAAGACACCATGTGTTCCCATGCTACGGCCCTATGAGAAAACCAGATCTCCTTACATATTTTGTGGCAGTTCAGACAGGGAGCTACCTTTGAGCACGAATGCCTACATCCCAAGTAGTTTCAATCTTCCCTCTTCTCATCTCAACACTGCCTATTTCCTAATTTCAGAAGATCAGTAGGCAGGTTATTACGCATTTTTTTCTGTGGTCCCCGTCTCTGTCTGAATTTTACAGAATGGACATGTAGCTCAGGTCTGCACAAACTTACAGATTGTTAGCAAAAAGGGGTGAACTTTTTACTTCGTTCTGCTCTAGTTCTTGCTGAATATTCCCCTTCAATTAATCCGGACAATCTGGATCTTCTCTTTCAACCTCTATGATGGAAAAGCTGTAGATCTGCTTATTTATACGTATTGTCTAGATATACAATAAAAACAGCACAGGCATGTAATTGAGTATAAGTATGGAAGAAGGTCACAATTCAAGCAGGCAAAAATGGCTTCACAGCTTTTTGTTTAATTGGCATATGTTTACCCTGTTGCACTCATCTTTTCAAAACAGCCAGAAACGAATGTATTTGATTTTAAGAGGAAAGTTTTTTCTTGCCAAAAAATATGCTTCATTTAAATAAAAGTTAAAAGGGAAGACTATGCATTCCTTCCTTCCACTGGAAAGCAGACGGCAAAAATGTATCTGAACTCCTGTAAGCCTGTTATGAGCTACCTTGTGTGGCTCAGTAATTCCCACAGTAGCTGACTCATCCCTGAATTCACAGCCATCTTCTGAGTTGTGTCAGACAGATTTTTGATAAGTGTTTTTCATTACCATACATGAAACATTCTGTTTCATTTTGCATTCCTATTTTTTCTTTCTGTCCCCAACATGGAACCCCTTGCCCCACTTCTCCACTCCATCCTGCAAATTTAAGCAAAATAATTCAATCAGATACTGTGTTGTTTGAGGGATTTTTTTTTGTCTTCCTGAGCAAGAAAACAAAACTTAACTTCTACAACATAGGTTAAAAATTTTTCAAAAAAATTCTGTACCATGTTTCTAATATGCACTAAGGTAGAAACAAATCCCATAATTAAGTTAGCCAATATTAACTGTAGCAGCCCTCCTTAAGTATTTCTCTAGCCCTCCTATTTACTGCAATGAGAAACTTCAATGTAACTTTCTAAAGCATGTAAAATGTAAATATATTCATAACTACGGGAAATTAGTTAATACCAGACTTGAAATATTACACAAGAGCATAATCCCCTCCTATATACTTGTCTGCTGAATTAGGCTAGTTCAGCTAAAACAAAAACCTCTGAAGAGTAATACAATAATGAAAAACTGTTTCATAATCTCTGTACATGACAGAAAATTGTATAAGCTTATATGAAATCTGCCACCTCCCAACCTCTAATTACATCCCATGTAATATTGCCTTATTGCATGGAGTTTTTCTAATTTTTTTTGCAAGACCATCTGAAAATGGGAAAAATGACAAAAGCAGTTACTCTTTCTAACTAAGCTGTATAGGACATCAAAGGGATCACAAACTATGAATCATCTTATATGCCTTTCATAATGCCTTTCATTTAATACAAGGGCTTCAACCAGAACATTACCATTCAGTACCACAAGAGCTAGCAATGTTACATGCCTCTAAAATGTCTGGTGTAGGAGTAGTTTAGTACCTCAGTGTCTTTGTATTAAAGGAAAGCTCTATTTTTTGTTTTGCCCAATCTAGAAAACAGAAGATCCACCCATTCATGCGTCAGCCTTCCTGCTACAGCCAGAATGCTGTTGCAGAGCAACACACCCAAAACACTGAATATATGAGCTTCCACAGTGGTAGGGCGGCTTTAGTCCTTACATACATATACGCGCAAGCACTTATTTTTACTTGCCACTCAAACAGTAATTCTGATATATCTCAAAGAAACAGGATAAAGGACAGTCCTGTAAACAGCCTCTGTTAGATTTTAAAGGACAGGTGCAAATACTAGCAGTGTCACAGGGAATATGGATGTCAGGGGTTTATTATAGAAGGAGTCAAAAAAAGGGAAGAAGACAACCTAAGCACAGAATTATTACAATACTATTTGTAATACCAAAAAGTCAGTTGTACCTCTTCGATTTAGAGGTGCGTTTTGTATATGGAATCCCTTCCCTTAATTATCAGCTCTATTATTTTTTCTCTCCTCATTACAAAAACCATAGTCCTATCTCTAGCATTTGACAGAAGCTTTCTTTGGTCAATCAAATTCAACAATCCACTACTAGTTTAGTCAATATCACCTTAAAATGGCGATAAATAAATAAATAAATAAAATACAAAGGCTATCTTCTCAGTTTTCAGTCACCAATTCAGACTATTTGTACATCTTTCGCTTGCAAGCATCTCCAGGATGTAAAGACATTTTAAGTGAAATAATCTGAACCTCTCCTCTTTCCAATCTAATGTTATTTCACCTCTTCTTTAAGGTCACTAAATTGGAGTTTCACTGTCAAAGCACCTTGTCCTTCAAATATACAGAAAATATCTATATCAGAAGTGTCATCTGCTAGGTCCTAAGATACCTATAATAACCTAGCATTTTCTTTCAATTTTCAATTTCCCTTATTCTCTCTTTGCCAGTCAGTTCTATTTCTGAAATAACTAATACTCACTTATAGGCCTGCAACTAGATCTCTTTTTTCGAGATCTTCTTTCACAAACTTTCTGTATCTTAATCAGAACATTCTCTTCTCTCACCTCAGCTTTGTACTTCTTTCAATTGCCATGAGAGGAATGTTCCCATTTTAATTTTTGAAAGTGGATCTCAGTTTTGTGGGTTTTCCCAGCTCCTTCCCTCCTTTTATTTTCAGAAACATGACAGCTCACAGTTATGAGCAATCAGCCGAGGTCCAGACCTATCCAGAAGCCTACTTGTATTCCATGTGTACTGAATCATCCCGAGGTCGCTCATTTCACACCGGTTCTTTATGCATAATAGCTATAGGTGGAACACAAGAACCTCAGCTAATAGTCTAAACAGGTAAATTTAGTCCATCTTTTCTAACACATCTAGGGTTCTGAAAGGGATTGTCACTATACATCCAACACAGAAAGGCAATGACCAAATTCCTGCAGTATAGCACAATGTGATAAAATTCGTTAACTGCCTCATCCACACTTTGGATCTCACAGCAGTCAATGATGAACATTTATGCTGCTTGTTGCAAGAGTATCAATTGAATCTGTTTATTAATTGCATTTAAAAGTGTTATTAGGATAATTGGAACCCAGTTGCCCTGGAAATCAGATGTCAGTTTTGGAGATCACTACTGATTAAGTGGCATGCTATGAAAATGTGCCACACTATTCTCTGAAGAGGCCAAATATATTTTTCTTCTGTTCTCTCAGTGCTCCCTAACACTTGGTGTTTTTCAGCTCGCATTTTCATTTCCTATAAAACAAGAATAAAGACACTTCAGGTTTGGACAAGGTCAAATTATAATTATGAACTTCCAAAGCACACTAAACACTGAAAAAGTAGACTAGGTCCAGCTTTGGAAGAGACTATAAATTACTGTTTTTTTTTACTGTTTTGAAGAACCAGACTATTAGACAAAGTATGAAATAACATGTTAATGAATTCTACTACTGTATACACAATGCAATGAAGACATCTCCTAACTAATCAAACTCAGTCTGGGTAAGATCAACTTAATATACTCATCTGTCCTACAGAATTAATAATCATTAGGCTTAGGAGAAGGAAAAAAAAATCCTCATTTCATTCAGGGAATGGTGACGATGACATGTTATTGTTAAGAGAAATTTCTTGCAGCCTTCACTGAATAGAGCAACTTGGTTCTTTTTCGCTAAGGCTGGATTGTTTTCAAGAAGCTACTTTTTCCAATTTCTACCAACTCATTTAAGGTTTCAGCAGACCCTGTGACTGTGAACTCTTTCCAGAGTTCCATACCTCTAAAGCAAGTGTAAATCTCGAGGACTGAATCCTACGACAAGCAAAGGCAAAACCCAACCAACCAAACACCTATTACTACTGCATTAACTCTGTCTAGAAATTAAGACCATTATCAGTCCAGTAACAGTTAAATGCTGAAGTGTGACACTAAAGTTGTCAATTTTACAGCTGCAAAACATATCTCACCATAATAAACAAGCAAGAAGTTACATACTTGTGGTTTCAATAATATTAGTTTGAAGGAAACAGACCTCCCCCATCAATACTACTAACAGGTTCAATAACTAAAAGATCTGATGCATCTTAGGAAAGAAATAAACCACTGATTTTTCAATGTAATAACTGGGACACAGTTGGACCTAAACCTGATACAACTTTTTGGTAATTATGTCTAATGCAACTGTTTGGTTAAATTTTGCTGTCTTGTCCTGACATTCTTCCCACTGAAAGACATTATGCATTTTTTAACACAAACTTTAAAACAAGTATTAAATAAGGAAAAGTTGTTTAGGGAACGTGCACACACATGCACACTACTTCAAATGTACCCTGCTATTTTCACTCCTTCCTCTACAAACTTGCATCTAATCTACAGATTGAGGAACTGTTCTTCTCTTCCTCTAGTTTTTGGCTACTGTAGTTCCCAACATGCAAGAGAGACTTTTGCACCTCACATCTCAAAAAATTGTACTTTTTCAGAAGCAGAAAGCGTTAATAACAGCATTACATTTTGTTTTCAGAACTCAATTTCTTTGCTTTTGAATTACCAAAATATACACAAGCATAAACAAGTAATTGCACTACTTTTTTTCAAATCAAATTATCCCATGTTACCTTTCTTGAATCAAGAAATATGGATATTTATCTCCCAGTAAAAATAAAAGTTTATCTAGCTCAAGAATAAGCTATTTATCTAGAACCATAAGGATCTTTATTTCACAGATATCCCTGTAGTTCTCCTACAGGCAACCAGCTGGCATTTCAGCAGTCAGTACTGAGGCTTCAACACTGAACTTCATGACTTCTTCACAGTCATTTGTTAGCAAGGAGGGCAAATAAGAAGCCTTTATCACTGCAACCATCACCTCTACACTACAGTTAATTCCACAAGACCTCAATACAAAATAAGGAAAATAAATTCACTTTTCAGTGGTCACAGATCTTGACTGTAAAAAGGTTCTTTTTACTGAAAATTGTTTAAACAACTAAGGAATTTGATTTCTTCCTGTCAAAGGAAAAGAATACAATACTAGCAATCAAAAATTAAGAAAGGCACCCTTAAATTAGTTAACAAGACACTTCAAAACAGGGTTTTCAGGTAATAAGTCACAGATGAGAATCAGTCCTTTGCATTTTAATGCAATTCATAGAATCATAGAGTAGTTTGGGACCTTAAAGATCATCTAGTTCCAACCCCTCTGTGATAGGCTGGGACACCCACCACTAGATCAGGCTGCCCAAGACCCCACACCCAACCTGGCCTTGAACACCTCTGGGGATGGGGCAGCCACAGCTTCCCTGGGCAGCCTGAATTCCAAATAACAGAAAATGCCTTAACTCACGGTTTCAGACATAGCATTTCAAACTATGCCATAGTATGTTTACATTGGGACAGAAATTATTTTAAAATAAAGAGAAGTTCATGATTATGTGACTGAAACATCATTTCACAAACATATGCTACAGAGCAGCTTTAAAAACAACCTGCTGAAATGTGTCACTCTAGATTATGAGTTTGCCACAAACTTGCTAAGAATCAAAATCTCATCCATTAACTTTTGCCTAGCAGTTGCTTTTACTCCTGCAAAAAAAAATGCATGGTATAAGTACCGGGTGCCGTATGAAATACTACTGCCTGTTACTTTTTGGAAAGGCCTCATAGGTTTTTCCATTTGATGTCCTCTGAAAAGTCTAGAGAGTTTTGAGACTTGAAAGATCTAAGGTATAAAAATAAAATTTTCTAAGGAACTAGCATATTCTTGGACAATCTGGACTAAAACAGCAAGTAGGGAATTTTAAAAGAAATGTACCTGAAAATCTAATTATTCATCTATATAAAGTACCATCTAGGACACAGGAAAAACACCGGCTATCCTACTTTCCTTTCCTTTATATTTTTTTTTTTCAAAACTAAGACGTAAATAGGTCAACTAAAAAGTCTCAGATTAAACATTTAATAGTTCTGAAGGAGGAAAAAGGTAAGCAGCATCTTAGATATTACCAAAGGCATGATGTCTACTAACAAATGGTGTTCTAAGCGATAGAAGGATATGTAATATGTTTTAAAACTGCAGATACTTTTCCAAGACACTCGATTCTCTTAGCACACAAGGGGCTATGGTTAGATATTAACATAGACTCTTGCACCGAACAATGCATTCTACAGACAGCATAACAAGAGCCAGTATTTTTGCATCCCACTGTTTCACTAAGAATGTACTTGTCATGCACAATTTTCTAAGCATCACTTAAGATTAACCCATCTGAACACAGCCTGAGGTATTACTGAGCAGTCTGTACAAACTGGCAGTTAAATGCAAGTAATGTCAAGAAATAGATATGCCATTGAACTCTATTATTCTAGAGCTGCTTATTTACTTGTATAGAACAGCTTCAATAATGAAATTTTGCATTCATTTATCCTAACTTCACAAGCAATCTCTTTTACACTTGCTGTTCCACAAAAACTTGAACTCAAATTACATTGTGGTCTAGATTGATAGAGCCAACTTGATTGCTCAAGTTATTGCCTCTAGCCACCACTGGCTGAAGGACTAGTGGTTCAAGGTGTTTACATGTATACGGAAGATCCACTCTAGTAAACACTCCAGGTGTTTACTGTTAGGTCTGTGCTTACTAACATTGAGGTAGAAAGACAGGAGTGAAGATGATAACATTTGTACTGATAATGCACTGGGCAACTTAGGGAGACAGCTATGGAAAGTTTATAAACTAGATCACTTGTGCAAGCAGATCTTTCAGCTTTCAGCTAGATCTTTCCTTTTATAGGAAAAAAGGGAGAATTTGGAACAACTCCCACCCACCAACAAACAAATAGGAAGTCAAGTAAAAGACTGGTTCAGACGAAAAAACTTTTTAAAGAAGCATTTCCAAGCCTGGAAAAGTTTAAACTGTAGGTTTACCTTATACCAGGTAGTACAAAATAGAAGCTTTATTATCTCATCCACGATCTATCAAGTAGTGTTCTCTTCAAGGCTTTCCAGCATGTCTATAAATGGGAGGGTGAATATGGGAGGAGCACTATGTGTTTTATGTATTGTATCTCCAGGTGGGAAGTGTTAACTTGAATGATGATACAATTTATCATTTGCAAAAATACTTCACTGTACTAAACAGTTTTGTCTACACAGTTTTAAGTTTGTAATAAATTCACATGGAAA
The DNA here is from genome assembly GCA_013389865.1 of Piaya cayana. Classification (NCBI taxonomy): domain Eukaryota; kingdom Metazoa; phylum Chordata; class Aves; order Cuculiformes; family Coccyzidae; genus Piaya; species Piaya cayana. The sequence goes on from WAAB01025368.1 coordinate 291,118, forward strand.
GCACCTGTAATAATTTTGATTAGGCCTGCCATTTTCTACATGCAAGAGGACATTAAACAGCTACTCACTTGTCCAAGACAAGTTTAAAAGTATTTAAGAAATACCCATTATAAAAGGAGAGCCCACAAAACATAATTAACAATCTCCCAGAAAGGAGTATGAAACTGTTAACTATAATCACTAATACTTAACTCACCCAAATGAAAAATATTGTACTACAACTTGTTGATGAACAAAGGAAAGACCACACACAGTATAACAAAGGCAGGGAGAAACAGAACTACACACCCAGTACTGCAGAGCTGCTATCAGTTATAGTCATGCTTATAAGCCTGAAGTTTTCTGTTTACGTGCAAAAGAATAAGTTTCTTCAGATGCAATATTTAACAAACAGCTACTGCAGTAATGATTCTATTTCTGAATTTTTTGAAGACATAAGCTGCAGAGAATCAAAAAGAGCTAAATTGTGTTCCATGCAAAGCACATATTGAGGAAGAGATTTCAATAATTCCATACTCTGGAAATACAAAATCACTGATCAGTAAAACAACTAACTATGCCAATCAGCAACAACAGCCATATGGAGCAAAGTACAATATTATCAGCCCGTACCATTGAGGCTAAAAAGCCAAAGGCTAATCCAGTGAGAAGGCAAGAAGGAGCATTTCATAAACTTGCATTTGAATCATGAGTAGATAATACTATAATAATAATAACAATGCTATGAAGCAAAGTTATATTACTAAAATATTTTATTCATTTCCTGGTACTAAATGGAGGGAAAAAAATTTTACCTATAAACCAGGTACTTTTTTTTTTTTTTTTTTT
>WAAB01025368.1:291953-353669 GCA_013389865.1 Piaya cayana
TTTTTTTTTCAAAGAATTGAGATCAGCACTTGAAGGGAGACACATGAATTTTTAAATTGTAAAAAAAATTAAACATCAAAAAGTACTAATATTGTTGAAAGAAATGGAGCATACACTGCTAAGGCTGCTTATGTTCTCTCATTTTTTTCCTTGTGACCTTTTAAACAAACTGCAGAACCAAGAATGGAGCTTTCCATTTACGGATACATAACAGAAAATGGGATACTAGCAGAAGTAGTGCATGTTTTCTCATAATCTCTGCATTAAATGGAGCATGCTAAACAATCCATATATTTAAATATAAATATTTTAAAATAAAGTCTTACACTGTCTTAAAATGAAAGAAAACTTACAAAGCAAGAAAATGCATACCTGATATACCCTGAGACTCTGTCTGCAGATCACAGTACCACAGTCTGTTCACTGGATCACACCCTTCTCGGATAGACAGCAAGACATACCGACCATCATCCGACACCTTTAAGAAGTTACAGAAAAATCAAAGACAATTGACCTTCTGGAAAAAAAAAATCCAACTTGAAAAGTTAGTCCCTAAATCCCTAACAAAAACCAATTTTATGTTATAGTTAGTTGAATGAACAGATGTGTATGAAATATGAGAACTTGCCGAAAACCACACTCATGCCTTATATCAAGAAATAATGTAAGTTTAGTCTGCTGATATTTCAGGAGATAAAAAACAAACAGCATTGTCTGTTTATTTCCACCATGAATTTAAAAAAACCGGTTTATGATTATTAGAAGTATTCCATCTAAAAAAGGTGTCTAAACAATTCAGGGTGGGTATCTGCTCCACTGTGGACATCCATAGGCTGCAGGAGGGCAACCTCTGGAGACAGTCCTGAAGGGCAAAGGAGTCCAGCAAGGCTGGACGTTATTCATGAAGGAAGTCTTAAGGGTGCAAGAGCAGGCTGCTCCATGTGCCAGAAGACAAGCTAGGGGGAAAGACGACCAGCCTCACTGAACAGAGAGATCTGGCTAGAACTCAGGGGAGAAAAAAAAAGGAGAGCTTATGACCTTTGGAAGAAGGGGCATGCAATTCTGGAAGACTACACAGATGCTGTGGTTATGCAAGGGGAAAGTTAGAAGGGCCAAATCCCAACTAGAACTTAATCTTGCTGCTGAGGTAGAGGACAATTAAAAATGCTTCTATAAACATATCAGCAGCAAAGGAGGGCTAAGGAGAATCTCCAACCTTTACTGGATGCCAGGGGAAACCTAGCGACAAAGGATGAGGAAAAGACAGAGGTACTTAACACCATCTTTACTTTAGTCTTTTATAGTAGGACTAGTTGTTCTCGGGGTATCCAGCCCCCTGAGCTGTAAGACAGGGCCTGGGAGCAGAATGGAGCCCCCACAATCCAAGAGGAAATGATTAGTGATCTGCCTCACCACTTAGATACATACAAGTCTGTGGGGCTAGATGAGATCCACCCAAGAGTACTGAGGGAACTGGCAGGGGTGCCGTCTAAGCCACTTTCCATCACTTATCATCAGATCTGGCTAACAGAGGAGGTCCCAGTTGACTGGAGGTTAGCAAACGTGACTCTCATTTACAAGAAGGGCTGGGAGGAGGATCCAAGGAACTACAGGCCTGTCAGCCTGACCTTGGTGTTGATGAAGGTTATGGAGCAGATCAACATGAATGCTACCACACAGCACTTACGAGACAACCAGATGAACACACCCAGTCAGCATGGGTTTAGAAAAGGCAAGTCCTGCCCAACTAACATATTCTCCTTCTACAACAAGGTGACTCACTTAATGGATGAGAGAAAGGCTCTGGAATTTGTTTCTCTGACATAGCCTCACTGTTCTCTTACTGCTATTGTACAGTGGTTCTTGCCTTTTCTTAAATATGTTATCACAGAGGTGCTGCCAGCATTGCACCTGGCATTGGTGTTGTCAATCTCACAGAAACCACCCCTGTAGTACCCCTAGTGCCAAAGCCTTGCCACGTAAGCCTAACACAACAACTAATACACAGCACTAACCTGACATTTCAGTAACTAAGACGGGGCTCAGTGTGAACAGTCTAAAACTAAAACCCACTGACAAGAAATAAAAAAACCAAAATAAAACCGACTACACCAAAAACACAAACAACATTAAAAATATCTCATAGTCAATGCTTTCAACACAGAGTTTAATGTTGAATATAAACCGCTGTTTAGTCTTGTAATCAATTAGACTGCCAGACTCCTACAGAACTATAGTAACTCCAGAAGAATCCTCCTACATCAATTGAAATATAGATTTATATAGCTCCACAGAAATTTCTCAAAAAATGAAAAGGCAGCCACATCTAGTGACATAAGCATCCAGTTTCTCTACAGTCACTGACTATAATGTCAGCATCCAAATCCAATGTTAAACTGTGCAAGAGCCACCTTTGTAAAAACACAACAGTGACCAGTGGCTTTTGTCCAACAAAAAGCATTAAGAGTTCCTTGTCATGACAACAACAAAACTCCTGAACTTTTAAACTCCTTTATCAAGGTATAAATTCCATGTAAAAAAATCTAAACCAACCTCTCTCCACCCCTAATCCTACTGAAATGGATGGAGACAAGAAGTGACATGGGAAGGACCAGTGACGTGCATCTCACTGAAAATCAATAATTTCAGATATATGTATTGACACAGGCATATTAGCAGATACAGAGATGTACTAGGACTGCACCTGCTCATCAAATGAAAACCTGTGCTGCTGAAACTGCTAATACTTTAGTGAAAGAGGCATTTATCTTGGTCAAGTCTTTATTCTGATCCCTGTGTAAACACTCCTTTTTTACTGTGTAATCTGTCAGCTACAGAAGCTACAGAAAAGTTTGTCACTAACTTCTTAACATGGCCCCTCAGTGTGTCATATAGGCCTACATAAACTGACTGCTGCCTCCTCTCACGAGGAGACATTATGGTGAGGTCTTCTCACCACGCTTCCTCTCTTCAGCAACTCCAAAATTGACAGCATATGAGCCTGTGAATATCTTAGCTATGCCAAAATCTGAGTTCAGCAAATGTCTCTAAATTCATACTTTTGGTGAATTAAGCTCTGGAAGATCACTTTGCTGATGTATACACACCTCTGCACATACCATCACAGTACTGTGTACAGAACAGCAGAGTTTAATCAGAACAATACCTGCTGTTTGAATGGGAAAACCAAAATTGTTCCTCACAATGGTGGGACAGTGAAAACCATCAAGTCAACACCTGGAAAACATGCTTGCTCTGTAGAGCTGCCCTGCCCATCTGTTTTTAAACCAGAAGTTGAATACTCACCTACTTAATACTGTTATTCATAGTATGACATACATCAGAAAAAATTACAAGTGGTAGAAGTTAGATTTGGATTTCTGTCTGCCTTTATCTGCCAGAAGTCCATTACAGAGGTGAAAAAAAGCTGGCAGCTTAGTCCATCTGAATGACAGTCACTTAATTCACAGCAGATTTTCCCTCAAGTTCTCAAGTGAGGGAATTAATAAGGTGTATTTTCTGTCACAAAGCAGCAAGAAATTTCCTAGCCACCATCTAAGCTGGTAATTTTAAGGATGATTTTGCTTACTATGGCAAACTAAATTATGCTTATGAGGTTTTCTTTTTTTTTTTGCCATTTTCATTAGGTTTACACACACAAAAATCTAATGCTGCTGTTGAATGAATCTTATAAGCTACAATCACATCACACATTTGTCAATGAAGTTTCTCTGTTTCCTTTTGCACATCCATGTACACACACCATAAAGTTTCCAAAGTGGTATCTGCTGGTGCATAAAATTATCAATGAATCTTTCTTTCTACTCTGGCTTTGCAAACATATTCTGTTCCCTGGCAACGCTTTTGAAAGTGCGAGTCCATCAAGGAATGACAGGAAGGAACAGGAAGTCATCAACTTAAAAGTTCCCTTGCCCAAGTGAGTTGTTTTGAGCATTTTCCAAAATTACCAGATTCAGATGTTTTATTAATAGCTTATACAGAAGGCTATTTCCTGTTCCCATTCTTACATGACAGAATCTAATGGAAATTTAAACCTCTAGTCACAAAATATGAGTCCGAGTTCTGGAAACTTTCCCTTTTGCCCCAGACACATCTTCAAAAAAAATGTTATTCATATATTACAATTAATTCTTAGATTTACTTTGGTTAATATTCATAACAGTAGTTGTGTAAGATATCTGTAGAGGTAGTTACACAAAATAAATTTCAGAAGAATTATTTCCTAACTATATTTCTATTCAGAATCACAGTTTTGAAGACATAAGAAGGGAACTTAGTAGAACACAGAGCTAAATCTCAGCATATGAAAGCTAACAAAAAACTCCTTCAACAAAGACTCCCCAAAACAAAAACAAAAAAACCCTCAACCAAATTAGGGTTTCCAATTTGTATTTTTTACAGATGTTTTGTCAACAATGAATTATACTACTTAAAAAAAACCCCAAACCAAAACATATAGCTGAAAGCTCACAAGGCAAACAGAAAAGAACACATAAGATATCTACTGGACTAAAAAAACCCCCACACTGTTATATGAAATGGCTAAGATAGCTTTAATAGGGCAGCCTGCAAAATTGAGATGTCTTGCCTCCTCCTTCCAAGATGGAAGTATATTCAGATACGGAAACCAAGTCAGGTGATCTTTTTTGAAAGAAGCATCTTCAGTGGATGAACATTAACTGCAAGTGTCAGTTTTAATTAAACCAATGACTGCAATATGTTGCTTAAACAACTGTTCACACTTCTAAAATCACCAAGTTTCATTCTCTTCCTCACTAATTCAGAAGACAAGTTAAATAATCGCAAGTGGTATATACAAACATAAATTTCAGATAAACTCCTGAATATGCCACAAAATTCTTGCAGTCATAGTCAGAACCCACATAAATTTATTCTTTGATGCTGTGAGTTAGTGGTTAACAGAGGAGTGCTCACTTTACCTAACAAAGAAAACTTGTTTGCAAATTTCTGATATCATTGCAAGGGCAATTCAGAACCTCTGATGACAGCAAAACTGAGTACATCTAATGAATTCACCCTTCAATGTTCCCAGCTGGAGTAGTGAAGAGTTGATAGCAATTTATGTTTAATCTGAAGCAGGAATTCCCAAAGCATATTGGTGGTAGGATGCCAATTAGGTCTGTCTCTATCACTAAAGCTGTTCTTGCATCAGAGAGTTCTATAACCCAAAGGAATCTGACAGGAATAGGACAAGACACTGTTTACTGTAGTATGATAAAATGTTTATTATTATACTGCAGATTTAGACATCTGCATGACAAAGTTACAGTTCGATGAGAAAATATTGGCAGAAGTACCAGCTTATGCTGTTTCTAACTCTAGCTGTTTCTATTGCTATGATGGCTTGTACCCATGCAAGTTCATTCCTCTTGTCAGGCCAACACAAGCACTTACCATTTGTGTGGTAAACCAGACCAGGCAGCTAATCCAGCTTAAAACATAGCAAGTTAAAAAAATTAAAAAAAAAACCCCAAAAAAGAGAGAAATCCAGAGTAAAACAAAACAAAAGAATCCAGGAGGAAAAAAAAAAGGAATAAGAAAAACACACAATAAGAAAAGAAAAAAAGAAGTTCCTCTGATAAATTAGTATCTCAGTTCACTGTGCAATTAACACAAAGGCTGAGCTAACATGCTGCACCAAGCAGCTGGAAACAAGAACAGGGGCAGAAATTGCTTAAGACAGCTCAGATGACAGTACTGATGAATGTGTAATCACAACCTGAATGCCACTGACTTTTCTATATCATAAACAGAGAAGAGTCTGGGTTTCAGAATGGCAAAAGGAAACAGGATTCCCCAGCTATCTTTTGGGTTATTCTTATGCTGCTGCATCATCTTCATAAGCTGAACTGCAATCCTTGCTCTTGGCCCACAAATTTAGGAACCGAAATCAGCACTTCACTCAAATCTTAGAATGCACTCATGGTTCAGCATAAGGGAGACCACTGTAAAGTCAGAAGTGACAGGGTGGATCAGAAGTAAATTCTTCTGGTTTCTGACACCAAGCTGAAAAGGAAACTTCTCAAGAATTACTCAGAAAGATCTGGAATGCTAGTCAGTGCACCTTTCTCACTAAATTTCTGTTGTTTCAAATAACATCTACTGGTAAAGATAAGGAAATTATGAAGTAACTGAATATCTTAAAGTTATATCTAGGTTGTGTCAAAAATAAGCAGAAATCCTGTAGCCTTTCAACTAGAGGTTTTAGAAACATTCAGCACAACAATGATTTTATTGGTATAACCCAGCACTAATCCCTAATGCAGCAGTGAAATAATCCTTTGTTTACTAGAGCTAATGCTGGTATATGGTTTGCAGTTTCACTGCTGCCATACAGCCACCTAACAAATTTGAATTTATCAGAACTATTATTTCTGAAATATTTGCTGTGATGATCTCAACAGGATACAAACAGAAGTATCATCATGATAGCTGTGCTCACAAGTACTATTCTCTTTACTCTTTCAAGGATCAAACTCTCAGAAGTATAATCTTTATAGAGAAGTTAGTGGAATATTTATTTGGTTTTACTAGCAATTTTTTTCAATGTTATACGTTCACTCCATTTTCATGAAGAGTAACCACTGCTTAGAAAAATGAAGTGGTTTACCTGTAACTCCAATATATCAATGGATATCAAAAGAAGAAAACTTAAAGCCTAATGAGTAAAAGAAGGTTTTCAACCATATGTTTTTCTATTTTTATTACAAAATGGGGTTAATTCATTGTATAAGCCATATAAGTAGCCCCAGTTATGTGTTTTGCACTTAAAATAAGAGTGACCATCTATAAGGATCCACAGTAAACGTCAAGTTAAATATTTTGTCTACTAGCAGCACGTTTCAGACTAAAAATTCATATATAATTAAAAAACCCCAAAAACGAATGAACAGAAGGTTGTCAGGTTTTCTGACTTCCTGACTTTATGTACTACTCTTCAGCTAAAACATCAATAGGAGAGACAACATTAAAGTGCTTTTCTTCCCAGCAAAGTGCATGACAACAACCCCAGTAAACATTAATGCTAACTCTTTGAATACTACCTGCGTAGTCACCGTGGCAAGATTCAGGGTAAGGAGGCGCTCTCTATTTTTAGTTCACAAGTACATGCCCTGTGCATGCACAGTACTCTATTAAGGCAGCTATAGATACACTGGTCTGAGATTATTTTATAAATTACTGTTCTTCATACTCTAGGGTCCTTTGCATATGGAAGATGGTAGCTGTCATTGCTATCTAATGCATTTCCAATAAAGCTGAGCAAATGAATCACATTAAAAAAATAATCAAAGCTTACAAATCAGGACAACAGGTCAAATTGGTAACTGGAATTCATGTACCCAGGTATGGGAATAACCAAACCACCTAGAGAAGGCAGAATGGGCAGCAATAAAGATGCCACCATGCAATGCATGGCATTAATTAACTAGAAATTAAAAACTCACAGCACCAATAGGCCACATTTTAAATTCCTGCACTTTTTACTATACACTAAGAATACAACAGTTTATACCATCCACAGTGATTAACTGGATTTTTTTTTTTTTTTAGTCATCTAGGAATGTACCCAGCCACCACAACAAAACAGAGCTAAACTTTAGGTACATGGTAGACAAAGATTTTTGCATTACACCACTGAATGCGAATATGATTTGACCAAGAAGAATCTACATGGAAGAGATATTTCAGATTGATGCAGAAATTACCTGCCTTGCTTTATGTATCAGTATTTTACAGCTTTGTATCAGTTGAGTAAAGCAAAATACTGAACACAAAACCCACAAAGTACAATTCTTCCACAAAGAAAAAAAGCAAAAATTCCTGTAGAATGTGTTAAAATATTTGGTCACTAAAACATGACGGTGATTACACTGCCTGAACAGCCTCAATCAAGTGCTCTAACATCATAGCCATACACTATGGCCATGCCCTGGTGCCATTAATTTCTGTTTGCACAATGACAAAGTCAAGAACCCCCACTGTAATCTTCCAGCCTTTCAAATTCTGCTTTTATTAACTCACTACCAGAAAAAGTTAAGCTGTTTCCTCTCCTAGAACAAGAAACAGTTTTTCATAGTGTAAAATGACCTGGAAAGGCTGGTTGATGAGGTGCTTTTTGGGGGGTGGGGGTGGGGAAGAGAAGGGTCTGTGATGTATATGTAATGAAAGGAACACAAAACTATGTTCTGACAGTATCTTTGCACCAACGCCAGAAAGTCACTGAAGCTTACACGTAGCTCCTATCGCATTTTAAGTTCTAGCAGACTTTTGAGAAGATGAGGACTGGGACAAGAAGTGACTACTCGGGACCATCTACACCCCTATAATGCTGCAAATGGTTTGTTTTGTTCTCTACTTGCATCTTACTGGTTTAAGCAACTAGATTTCAAAGACCTAATGATGGCTGATCACAGGAATACATAATTTCAAGATCAGGTCAAAAAGAAACTATTGGCTACATTCGGAGGAGCAGGCCTGACTCACTCTTTGTGAGAGGTGGACTGATTATGTGCAAACAACTTTGATATGCTCTCTCTCTGATCATTCCCCAGGTTAGAAAAACTGCCCAGGGCGATAATTCAGTTTCCTCATGTCAGGCAAGTTTTTAGTCTCTGATTTCAGATACACCTTGCTAGAATAAAGATTTCTATTCTGACCATATTATTCTGAGCTTGGGGTTGAAGTAGACCTATGAAGGCCAGAGAAATGTGAATTTGACACTAGTCAAACAGTCATTGTGCTTATGACTGTTTCAATTGTAACAGGACATGAAACTGCTGTGTTCTTTTGAACAAGGCTATACATAACATGCATATTTTACATGCTTTCTCTTTCTTAACTCTAGCACAGAGCAAATCAGCGGCCTTCTGAGGTTACAGACAGACATCACAATCTTTCCTGTAGCTTTCAGCTTGCTTTGAGTGCAATGAAAGCACCAAAGCCTCAGGAACCTGGCTATGTAAAAGAGCTACCAAAGCCCCACATGCAGTCAGCAAGATTGCCTGCCTGCTTCCTAATAGCAAAACTCTCCAGACCTCTTGCCAGGGCTGGAAAAAAATGGAAAAATATTCACAGAAGGTGTCTATTCCAGATTCAGCCTTGACAAAGACAGTGTTAAGGATTCAGAAAAATTACCACAGTGCTGTTCAGTCCAGCAGTGAGTCTCACTGGAGCAAACTAACAGTGTTTTGAGCCTTTCTTGTTTATGATGCTCACTCTTCCCCTATGCATGCTGCTGTTTCAAGTTCCTGAAGTGAAAACACACCATAGCCAGCATATATCTGGCACAGCTTACTCCTTTGTGCTGGATTTCATTTGCAAAATCACCTCCCTGGCTGCAAACCACTGGTGTTAACTGACAGCTTGAAAGATTAAAAAAAACTATTGTTAATTCAGGGACTATGCACATAATTTCCTAGACAAGAACATGAAAAATTGTACTTGTTTTACTGCTGGCAGGACTGGGATAAAAACGCTCCCCTCAGCCCTTCCTTTCTCTCCTGTTTACTTTCCTGCCAGTACCATAGGGACTTTTTAACACTACCAAACTATGAAAGGCTCTTATATAACTTATTGTTTAACTCTGAGAATAACAGTCTGGCTGTGAAAGAGAAATATGTTAGTTTCTAGAGGAAGCAAGAACATGTCACTTAAACAGGGAAGCACAGGAAGCTCCTTTTTTCCAAGAGCAGCTGTGACAAGCCAAGGTTTTAAAAATCTTCATCCCAGACTGCCCTCTACTGAGATGTTATTAAAAACACCCTCCATCCCTGCTCTAAGCATCTTCCCCACCATCCCAGAAATACATACACTTTTTCTAGACTAAGGAAAAGATTTAAGGGCCTCTTTTTCAAAACTTACCCATCTGTAAATATAAAACTCTGACTAACAATAAACAGACTTTTTTTCCCCACAAGCAATCCATTCAAGAGATGAGCTGGAAATGCATCTATATTTCTATGCCAACATCATTTTCAGCACCAAAGATTTTTTTTTAACTCAAGCATACTTAGGACTGGTGTTGATAAGGAAAAAACCTGACGCTACAATCCTGCACATGGTCTTGTATGAAGCTGAAAAAACTTTACACAACTCTTCTGTCCTAATCAGTGATCCGGTTTCTTCTCTCCACTGAAAATACACAATGCACCAACTTCCTCCAGTGCAGCCCAAGATCATTTTTTAAAGTACCATGCCAGCATTATCACTTTTGCAGTCTCTGAAGGATCACCTTGTCAGGTGCTTTTCACTTGCAAGTAATGGATTTTGCTTTCTTAACCCAATGGCTGAAAGACCTCCAAACTCTGCTCTAAACCCAAGTATGGAAGTACAAATTTTGTCCCCACTATACACAGACATTTGCTAGTTGAAACTACACCCAACCACCATAATCCAACTCTCCTCACTGCAGCTTTTGTAAAACATAAGAGAGTCCAAAATGTTCTCTAATGTTCTTTTTACAAAAAGGCCCTGTAGAATTAAAGCTTTATTACATTTCTTTATTCGTTTGACAGGAATGCATGAAAGCAGGATTTCATATAATGTAAAATACATATTTGCACAGCTCAACAATCCGTGGCACTGCATTAATACTAAGTAAGAATATTCAGGACAGTGCCAGTAACCCACATAATTTGGTTTATACTAAAGATATTTTAATTTTTAACTCATTACTTTGTGGTCGTCCACTTTCTCAAAAACATACTTAAAAAAATTGACCAGAAAATTTGTCTGAATGGTCTAAAAAGCCTTTTTGACCTATTGCACAAGGATGAAACCACATTTTGCGACTGTATTGTTTTGGCTTGGTTTTTTTAATTGCAGAGTATTTTTTTCCTGACCATTAAAACCCGTTTTTCATTAGTGTCAGGATAACAAAGCCTCATTTCACAGCTGAGGCTCACAGCACAACTTCAGAATGTCAGCTGTTTTAAAGTACTTTCACTTAGATAAGCTCGCAATTGTTTACCAAGCCCTCAGAATCACAGAATTGTTTGGTTGGAAAAGACCATTATGATCATTGAGTCCAACCGTAGCTGTCCACTATTAAACCATACCCCTGAGCATCTTGTATAGTCTTTTAAATACCTCCAGGAATGGCGACTCAACCACTTCCCTGGGCAGTATGTTCAAATGCCTGATAACTTCTTCAGTAAAGAAATTTTTCCTGATACCTAATCTGAACATCCCCTAGTACAACTTGGGGCTGTTTCCTCTTGTTCTATCATTTATTACTTTGGAGAAGAGACCAACACCCACCTCACTACAACCTCCTCTCAGGCAGTTGTAGACAGTGATAAGGTCTCCCCTCAGCCTCCTTTTCTCCAAGCTAAACAACCCCAGTTCTTTCAGCTGCCTCTCCAACCCCTTCACCAGCTTTGTTGCCCTTCTCTGGATACGCTCCAGTGCCTCAATGTCCACCTTGTAGTGAGCGGCTCAGAACTGAACAGAATATTCAGAGTGCGGCCTCACCAATGCTTATTACAGGGGAAGGATGACTTCTCTGGTCCTGCTGGCCACATTATTTCTGATACAGACCAGGACACCATTGACCTTCTTGGTCTGATCTCTCTGGAGAGCTTCCCTACCCTCAAGATCAACACTTCCTCCCAGCTTAGTGTCAACTGCAAACTTACTTGGGGTACAATCTCTTCATCCAGATGGTCGATAAAGAGATTGAACAAAACTGGACCCGGCACTGAGCCCTGGGGTACACCACTTGTGTCCAGCCTCCAGCTGGATTTAACTCCATTTACTATCATCACTCTTTGGGCCCGGCCATCCAGACAGTTTTTAACCCAGGAGAGGGTTAATCTGTCCAGGCCCATGGTAGCCAGTTTCTCAAGTACAATACTGTGAGAAACAGCGTCAAAGGCTTTACTGAAGTCCAGATACAGTACATCCACAGCCTTTCCCTCATCCATTAAGTGGGTGACCTTGTCATAGAAGGAGATCTGGTTAGTTTGGCAGAAGCTGCTTTTTATAAACCCTTGTTGACTAGGCCTGATCACCCGACTGTCCTGACTGTGCTGCATGACAGCACTCAAGATGACCTGCTCCATGACCTTCCCCAGCACCGAGGTCAGACTCACAGGCCTGTAGTTCCCTGGATCAGATCTTCTCTGACTCTCCTCATAAATGGGCGTAACATTTGACAACCACCAGTGAATCAGAACTTCCCCAGTCAGCCAGGACTACTGGTAGATGATGGAAAGGATTTTGGTGACCACCTCTGCCAGTTTCCTCAAAACCCTTGGGTGGATCCACATCTGGCCCCACAGACTTGTGAATATCCAGTTGGCTGAGTAGATCTCTAACCACTTCCTCTTGGATCATTTGAACTTTGCTGTGCTTCCCAACTCTGTCTTCTGGCTCAGGGGGGCAGGGTACTTAGAGAACAGCTGGCCTTACTATTAATGACTAAGGCAAAGAAGGCATCAAGTACTTCAGCTCTATCCTTATCCTTTGTCATTATTGTTCCCCCTGTATCCAGTAAAAGACAGAGATTCTTTTCGTCCCTCCTTTTATTGTTAATACACTTGCAGAAAAAAATTTTACCTTTTACAGAATTGGCTAATCCAATTTCTAGCTGGGCTTTAGCCCTTCTGATTTTCTCTCTGCAAGTTGGATCACTGCTTTATCACTCCTCCTTAAAACAGCTGTTCTTAAGAAAACATCATCACCTCTGGAAGTTTATGCCTTCTAGAAGTCAAGAAAAAAAGTCATAAGACAGTCACACGTATTTATTAGACAAGAACCTCCAGTAGTGAGGTTGATTTCTGCTCACTACCATCCTCACTCTCCCAATACTGTTTCAATTCCAGTGGTTTCAGAACTGGTAGCTGAGCCACATTCTATTATTTTCGTGTTCTGCAGCAAGAGCTATTGGTGTCAGTGACCTCTTCCCACCTCAAAGACCTTCTGATTATTTAATACAAGGGCTATATATTATCTGAGATGTTTTGTATCAGGCAAAAAGATACTTCTTTTACATTTAAGGCTGCCTCAAGCTTTTCTTTCACAACAGAAGAGCCAGGAGATGCACGACGGCTGCTTCAATGCACCCTGGCTAGGCAAACTCTGCTATTAAGTATGCTATAGTATGAATTCTCTGCCATGGTCCTCCTCATATTTGGCTCTCTATTTCCGATTTCAAAATGTTCCTTCCCTGCTTCTTCATCTTAGATAAGAAAAGGCTCCGTTAGTGTGCTATGATCTCAAAGAAAGTTCTGCTACCTGTAAGACAAGTCTACCTCCATGTCTAATACAGATGGTATCATTTCCACTGCATTTAATACCATCTAAGACTGCCAAATCTCACTACCCTAAAAAGCTGTATAGCCTAATGAATCAGACTGCAACAGCACTCCCCCACGGAAAATTAATTTGCCTTCACAACAACATGTGTAGTTTACTTCATGACACTGCACAGCAGTAATAATAATAATACGCATCATTCATGTGAATCAGTGGATACATCATTACAAGACATCTGTCGCCAAAAGAAAGCCCATTTATTTATAGAACTAGGGAAAAATAAGGATAATTATTTCCAAATTCCATTTTATTACCAAATAAACTGAACAGAACCTACAGATAAATCTTATCTGTATATAGAAAGCTCAGTGTGGTAACCTTCCTGGGGAGCCTTTCACATTCTCACTCACTGTCATATTTTGAATCCCTCTGTTCAAGTCTTTTGAAAGAACCTTTCTTTTCTGGCAGGGCACAGAAAAGAAACCCCCAACACGTTCATAAGTTGATATGTTGAAGAGCGAACACAGACTGATGATCACATTTTTAAAAAAAGAGAAACTCTCAGCAAAAAGGAATTCTAGTAACTGAATACCCCAAATCGGAGTAAAACCATTTCATTCTATGAAGAGTGTCACACCAAAACACACCCTGTATAGAAACAAAATATAACAATTAAATATAGCAGCTAGGAGAACAGAAAGAATTACAACAGGTTTTATCCACTGGAAAAACATCAATTCCTTGATAAACCGAATGAACACCACTACATTCCAACAGTACTTAAAACAGCACACACTGTCAAGCACTGTGAAAACTTATATGAAGAATAAAACACACAGTAAATACAAAACCTCAGCTTTTTTGAATGATTAATGTAAGGAAGAACAGAGCATGGTTACCTATCATCATGGTTCAAGGAGGCTTTGCACAGCATACTAGTAGTTCAACAAAATAAGCTTAAGAAATCAATTCTAGCAGTTACTTGTTCCATCTCCAATAACACATTCCACACAATATTTGTGCTGATAAAACCTGTTGTATGGAAACATAAAAGTCTCCAGCCATGCACACAGTATTAACAGATTTTACCCCGCATGCCTGCATTCTTCAAGTAAGTAGAACAGATGTATTTCATTTTCAGGAAAAATAACAGAAAAATAATTATTTTAAAAAATAAAAGTGTCAGGAAATAGTCAAGACATGCTCAAGACTGGAATAAGCTTTTTGTGCAGGAAGTGAAGGCTGGGGATCAACACTAAGAACAAACAAGAACAGTGACACATTGCCCATCAATGATCCTTGTCTGTCCTGGAATTCACAACAGGCAGAATGTCCTCAATGAAGAAATAGGGCATCTGATTTTGTCATTACAGGACTGAGGACCGATTTGAAGCAGACCAGTCTTATTTTCAGCAATTCTTAAGTCAATGATACTTAGATCAATGGTCAACCCTGTAACACTAACAAAATGTTTTCTGCTTTATAAATATTACAAGTTGTTAGAATCTGAGAAACTGAACATAATTAGAAGCTTCAGGGTGTTCATCATACCTCAGCTCCACCCATCCATTTTGGTTCATCCGGAAATTCAGCACATAGGATATCTTCTGACTGGTTAGTACCTAATACATGATAATGCAGCTTTTGGTGCAGATTAGTGGAAGTCTCAGTACCTAGTGAAATGCAGATATTTAAATCAATTAGCTCTCAAAGAAATCCAACAACAGCCAGATAAAACCCTTAAAAACTTTTGTATAGAATCACAGAAAAGAATCACAGAATCACCAGGTTGGAAGAGACCCACTGGATCATCTAGTCCAACCATTCCCACCAATCTCTAAACCATGCCCCTCAGTACCTCATTCGCCTGCACCTTAAACACCTCCAGGGAAGGCGAGCCAACCACCTCCCTGGGCAGACTGTTCCGTTGCCTAATGACCCTTTCAGTGAAGAATTTTTTCCTTATGTCGAGCCTGAACCTCCCCACGCGGAGCCTGAGGCCATTCCCTCTTGTCCTGTCCCGTCACTAGGGAGAAGAGGCCAGCTCCTTCCTCTCCACAACCTCCCTTCAGGTAGTTGTATTTCTCTGAATAGACAAGTAACTGGGGTAGCTTATGGAGCACATAATCTTGTGTACCATCATATTGCATGTGCAGGACAAGCAGGTGATCAGAACCAGTTGGCATGGGTGTGGAAAAGGCAGGTCATGCCTGACTAGCCTGATTTCTTTCTATGACAAGGTGACCTGCTTAGTAGATGAGGGAAAGGCTATGGATGTTGCCTACCTTGACTATTGTGAAGCCTTTATGCTGTTTACAACAGTGATCTCCTAGTGAACTGGAATGCTCCTGGCTTGAATGGGCACAATCTGGCTGGATGACTATGCTGAGAGAGTTGTGGTGAATGGTGTTAAACCCAGGTGGAGGTCAGTCACAAGTGGTGCTCCTCACAGTTAAGTGTTGAGGCGTCCTCTGTTTAGTACATTTATCAAATTTGTGACTGAGGGGATCCAGTGCATTTTCAGTAAGTTTGCAGATGACACCGAGTTGAGCAGGAGTGTTATCTGCTTAAGTAGAGCAAGGGTCTAGAAAGGCATCTGTACAAGGTGGATCAATGGGCTGAGACCAACTGTACGAGGTTTAATGAGGCTGTGTGAAGTCCTGCACTTGGGCCACAATAACCCCGTGCAACACTACAGGTTTGGGGAAGAGCAGCTAGAAAACCGCCCAGTGGAGAAGGATCTGGGTGTGTTGGTCAACAGCTGGTTGAATATGGAACAGCAGTGTGCCCAGTTGGCAAAGAAAGCCAATAGCATCCTGGCCTGTATTAGAAATGATGTGGCCATCAAGATCAAGGAAGTCATCCTTCCACTGTACCATGCATTGGTGAGGCCGCACCTCAAATATTGTGTTCAATTTTGGGCCCTTCCCTAGAAGAAGGACACTGAGCTGCTAGAGCATGTACAGAGAAGGGCAACAAAGCTAGTGAAGGGTCTGGGGCACAAGTCTTATGAGGAGAGGCTGAGTGAACTGGGTCTATTTAGTCTAGAGAAGAGAAGTCTCAGGTGAGACCTAATCGCTCTCTACAACTACCTGAAAGGAGGTTGTAGCAAGGTGGGTGTTGGTCCCCTCTTCCGTGTAACAAGTGATAGGATGAGAGGAAATGGCAAATTGCATTACAGAAGGTTTAGATTGGATATATGGAAAGTTTTCTTCACAGAAAGGTCTGTCAAGGATTTGAACAGGCTGCCTAGGGAGGTGCTTAAGTCACCACCACCCCTGGAGTTATTTAAAAGATCTGTAGATGTAGTGCTTAGGAACACAGTTTAGCAGTGAACTTGGCAGTACTAGGTTAAAAGTTAGACTCGATGATCTTAAAGGTCTTTTCCAACCTGAATCTTTCTGTGATTCAGCAGAGAGAACTATGAATGCTTTGAGTCTACAGTCATTAACCTGGAAACAACCACCATGCTCAAAACCAAAACAAATCTTCAAACCACACTGCAAACCTGCTCAGTTACCCTTTGCTTTTATTGGTGATAATACATCCTCCAAATCTGAAGATTTATCATTTCAAGCTTTGCTTTCTAGAAGCTGTAGGCAGGCTAAGAAAAATAACAACAATCCCTGCCATCCCCTAATGATGTTTTTGCTCCCACTTCACTCTGAGCAACTAAAGGAAGACTTATTGCTAATTAATATGCCTATATATAGACATACTTCCATTTGCTTAAAATAAAAAATGAAGTATTTTAAAGCATTGCATGTAGTGCTAGTTGATTTTTTAATTATTATTTTTCTTGCAACTTCTGTTTCTGAACTACAAACATGTTTAAAAGTTAAAAAAACACAAGGTGGATATCTAATTTGTGAGTCTGGCAAAAAGAGAGGCTGCAAAAGCAAATACAGGGGCAAAGCTCACTTTCTTTCCAAGGTTTAACAAAGAGCACAGCTCCAGAAGAAACTTTCCAGTAACAGTGCTCATAATAAGAGCTGCTAAAATCCTTCCCTATTGATGCTCCTCAACAATTTATTCCCCTTTGGGTGCTGCTACTTGAGTTTTGCGAGCACAAGTGTTTTGCGTTGCTGTGCTGTGAAACACAGACGAACTAATCTGGTTCAATAACAAAAAACTTATGCTTCAGATTGCTATCCATCAGGTCAACCTCTCAAGGCTGTTCATCTATGCCCACAAAAATGCATACGGGGTAAAGATCTAAGTAAGCTGTCTCCAGACATCAAATTCCAGCCAAAACCCTTATTGCAGAAGAAGAAAAGGAGCAAAAAACTTTTAGGAGAAAGACAGGGACATGTAGACAAGAGCATACACACATTAACTGAGTATAGGCCTTGGTCATACAAGACATCCGATATCTAATTGTATAAACTAGTAGAGCTAAATATTTCCTGCACAAATTTACTGCAAAGGTCATTTTGCTTCAAAATGCATGCAATTAATATAGCCATACTTACCATCACTTTTCCCTTCTTGTTTTGGATAGCAGTTATAGAACATGCCTTTTCCATCATGGGTCCAAGCCATGCAACTGAATTTAACTCTCTCCAGTGTATCTGGAAGTTCCTCAGGACCTTCTACTTTCATAAACTTAATAGTAACCCAATCTGAGCCACTAGAACTCAGGCCATATGCAAAGTATTCACCATCTTCACTGAATGCATAACCTAGAAAATTAGAACCAAACAAAATCAAGTAAGAACCAGCTCAAGGAATCAATATTTTCAAAAAAGTGTTACTTTGCCACATAGCTTTTTATTATTTACTAAACACTAGCCAAATTCCAATGAAAGAGGGGAAAACAGGAAGTCAATAAAATACTCCTGTTCATCAAACATCGAAAAGAAGGTCTATTTTCCAAGAGACGGTGCTGCTACCTCTGCTATTATCTGGGATTTGCAGCACTTTTCCAGTCTCTGTGGACTTCTCAAGTGGTTCACAGATCTGAGTTTAGGCATGCATACTCAAGTATGTATGTTCAGTAACACCATTTAAGCCCAGCATCTGAAATACGATTTGCACAATAATTCTGCTTCCCTGATTTTGGGGTGAAGAGGTGGAGCCTGAAAATACACAGGCAGAGAACTTAAGGTGGAATTAATAGAGAAACAGTACCAAAGAGGTGAATGTAAACTGAGATGCAAGCAATGCATCCTGAAATAAAGCAAATACCACTTCAATACTGGAGTCACTGAAAACTAGACCCTGCAAAGCCATGAAACTGGAAGTAACTGGAAAAAACTGCCATTATCAAACAAATTAATTAGTCACTAGTATTCTCAGATAACACCTCCAGATATATGTGGCTTTATCCAAACAGAGGAAAACATGATTCTGAAAAAAATTCAGATAAGTTTCCATCATAGTTGATAAAGATCAAATTCATTCTTGCAAATCCACTCAAGTGAAGAGATTTTATTATTGTAGGCCTGTACGGACTAGAAAGTAACTACTGAAAAAACCAAAATAGCTGCATGTCAGAGAAATCATAACTTTGAGAGACACCGCTGTACCACCCTAATATGTTCTTCCCCCATAAGAACACAAAAGTGGCCACTGCGATTCAGAACAAGATTGCACCTAGCTGTCCTCAGGAATAACAACAAGGAAACGCCTACCAGAGTAACAACAATGCAAGCACATTTAGTATTTCCTGCAAATATTCTTATAAACTCTGATCATTTCTAGCTTAAGAACCACCACCTTCTTTTGTTTGCTCTGGGATCAGCTACCACTGCCTTCATTTGATATCCCCTTGTTCTTGTAATAGAAAAAAACCACTAATAATCCACCTATTCACTCTCTCTGTGTTAGTGCATGCCACAAATGATTCTTCAGATCTTTATTATACCCCTGCTGAACTGTCCTTTTCCAGACTGATTGGTCTGGCAACACTCAACTGTTCCTGATCTTGGCTCTGTATCTTTGACTGTTCCTACAACCCTTCTCTATACTGTATTTCAAAGCCCCTTTTGAGCTGAGGGGACTGAACTATATTTAGAATTAAATGCCAGTGCATAAATCCCTGAGTTGCTAATGTAATGATGTCTTCTGTTTTGTCCTCTATTTCTTTCTTAATCATTTATGACACTTGATGTGCTTGTTTGGCTGCTACTGAAAACTAGGACAACACTTTCATGGAACAATCTATTATTACAGCTTAAGAATTGTTCCCAAGTGTTCAAGGTCAGCTCAGAGTCCATTCCAGCCACTGCTCTGCAAACGAGGTTAGGATTGTTTGTCCTGTGTGCATCATTTATTTATCTGCACAGAGACTTTTACCTGTTAATTTATTGCTCATTCCCTATCATCTTCCTGCAGTTCTATCACAGTTATACTTCAGCCTTTACCTGGAACAACTTTGTATTGTCAACCACACTACCACCTCACTGCTCACTCCTTTTTCTAATATAAATGAACACACTCAACAGTGCAAGTCCCTGCACAGTCACCAGCAGAACTCTGCTGGTGATTTCCAGTTTGAGTCCTAATCAGTTATTCTTGTCCTTGCCTTTCAATAAATTATTTATCAACAACAGATGTTCCCCTTCTTGTTCCATAGCTGTTCTTTCTCTAAGTGCATTTGGAAAGAGATTTTGTCATAAGCTTTGTAGAAAAACAGAAAGATTATATGAACCAAATTTATTACATCCACAGTTTAAGGCAGGACTGCTCATTGAAAAAAGCCATATTGATTCTTTTCAACTAGGTCACACTTAAAGCAGAATTCACTAATTCTTGCCTTTGTTTTTAGTAACTGGCATTGAATAGACTTAAAGGACTTCTAGGTCCTGGACTTTCGCTTCTAAAATAAGCCAACAGGGAGTGGGAAAATAGCTAACACAAGTAAAAGCCCTCATGAACTCAGGTAATTCTGTGATTCTCCTAAAAGTTAATGCTACATTCATTCACAGTCTCTTACTTCAACTTGTTGGCTTAAGTTAGAGATTCAAAATAAAATTTTAAGATAATATAAGTACATGAACATTTTTACTTGCTATGGACAGCCTGAAGATCTGTTCATATTTCAGTGGAAACCTCTTACAGAGTTGTGAAAAAAGACTGAGAAATTAAACCAAGTTAATTGTGAATACAATATAGATTTAGAAGTGTTCCTCTGAAACACTATACAAACACAAATGTGGCTACTGTGACTGCTTTGATTGAAACAAGCCATACTTCTGCAGGTAAAAAGCTGGAAACCATTTCCAGCTTCTGCTGAAGACTGAGACTTATTCAGCAGGAACTGCTATCTCACTAACCTCGTAAAGCCACAGTGCCATCATCAGAAAGCTTATTTGGATCAAGAAATACTTTGGCATCAGCATCCAAGGAGTCTTGTACATATAAAACTCGCTGGTTCTGTAGTCCTGTATTGTAGAAATGAAAATACCTAAAAGAACAGAGGAGGGAAAAATAAGTAGAAAGAACTCAGATTTTCTGTTAGACAAGCAGGGAAAACATGTACGAGATTGTAATGAATTGAATAAAAGAAATAAATATACAAGAGAAACACAAGCTTCACAGTACAGTAAGAATTATAGCTTCCTCTGTGGACATCAGGGATTTAACTATCCTCTGTAGGTAGCTTTCTCTCCCACCTAGTGCAGAAGAAGCCCAAACACTAGTTTCTAGGTCACTTAAAATGATGACTCTCATCCCAATGTGATATAGATTGTACAGATGAGCCTGTCGGATGCATCCAAAACATCTTTTAAAAATAAAAGTTGCATTTGGTATTTGCCACAGTGCATTTCAAACAAAGCATGAAGCTCCTGTCATAAATGCTCTTCCCAGAGGACAGTCAGCTGCATCAAATTAAGACTTTCTATCACACTATATGCATCAGCATCACTGCCACATGTACTTCCGCAATATCAAGTCTTATCAGCATTAAAGATAACCACACCCAGGCATGTTTGCACTGTACAGGCAGAATGGGTCAGAGAACCCAGGGCAGTCACTGACCAGGCCTGCTCCAGAACCAGATTCAGTATAACTACATCTGCATGAGCATCACATACAGACTAATAAGCTTTGCCTGACTTGCTCAGCAAGGCTCATTTCCCCAGATGCAATACTATCCTACAGCAGCTTCACTGCTTCTAGGCTTAACCCTCACACCTCTATACATCAGTGACAACTTAAATCAACATCAGCTTGGGTTCACTGCTCACAATATAATTTTTAAAAAACCCATACACAGCACAGGCTTGCCCTCCCTCAGTGACAATTATTCACATCCTGCTCACAGCGTGGGACAGATCACTAATGAGAAGCAGATCTTCCTCAATGTCTGTGCAGAAATCTTAAGGCAATGAGATATCTTCTGCTCTTTCCTGTGGGTCACAGTGAAGATATACCTGGCTTTTCTGGTTGTTCACTCAAAAAGGACCAAACAAATTGAAAGTACTGAAAACAACTGTCTGCATTTACCCTGACTATGAACAGTCGGCTGTTCACACTACCTCTCATTCAACTGCTAAAACAATCTTAAGATGTTACTAAGTTATTCGGCAGTTTCATCCCTTTACTCCTCTCCACTAGGAGATTGTTAGCATTTCTGAAAGAGGTCACATAAAACTGAGCAGCAGCTGCGGTTTCCAGAACTTCCATAAGCCACATAAGCACACCTCTTTAGCTAGCTACAGAATTAAAACAGGGATGCAAGTAGACCAAGTACTGGAACACAGCATGATTCCTTTATTTCTTAGACAGCAGTTTGCATCAGTTGTCCTCCAAACAATTTTCCCCCTACCCTTGCAGATACAGGAGCCATTTTTCACAAGGGAATTGCCACTGCTTTTCACTGGCTATGACTAAACAAAAATCGTAAAAGCTGCTCAAAGCATGTCCAACGTAAAAGCAGTATTTTAGTAAATATTTAGAACAACATGTTCATGACAAATTTGTGCTGTTTTCAGGACGAGGTGCCTTTAACTGCACTGACAGTGATCAACGCTGACGGGAACTCCCCAAAGTTTTACTTTTACAATAGTTGTCTGAACTTTTCTAAACTCTCAGTTCTTCCTATATAAAGACAATAAAAGCACAACAAGATAATACGTCCAGGAACTGGAGACAGTCAAGCACTGAATGCTCTGAATCAAGCAACATATATATATAACATTGGCTTACTTTTCCTAATTACCAAGTATAAAGGAAAAAATACACATATAATTTTTAATTTGCTTTCCTAACTAGTAGTTGCTTTTGACTTGCTCCACACTCATCACCATGTACAAAGACATTCCTTACATACCTTTTTCCTTTCTTGAAGTGGCAACTGTACTTAGGATAATCGTAGAGTTCAGTCATACGTTCTTTGAACAGTCCTCTGACAGGACACTGCTCAAGAAAGGGCACTGTAAGCTTGTTCTGAGCCTCCACAAATGCCTGAAAGAAAACAACCCCCAAAAACACATGAACTCAGAAATGCATGATTCTTACAGAAAACACTAAAATCTGAAGCAATGCATCACAGACATTTCTTCCCGCCATATAAGTTGTGAGGAGTCACACCTGAAGATTCTTATATACTTATTTGTACTATGCCACAATATTGTAATCAAACCGATCTTACATCTTGAGTAACACCTTTGCAGGGTATGCATTGGGGTAACCAGTAGTTCAGCCAAAGATAAGCTAGATTCTTGCCACTCCCCTCTAAAAATAAATTAAAAAAAAACAACCCAAATGTCATGCTTTTATAAACTCTCCTTATATTTGCCCAAATGTCACAGAAATGCTAACTTATAGTATATAGTTAGGAAATACCATCTTCCCTTTCTTCACCACAAATATACCATACTGCAATACTCAATAAGAAATAAATTAGGAGATGGATAAAGAGTAGAGTCCCTTTTGTCTGCAGACAAAGCCTTAACTTCAGGAACTGTGAAGGGGTAAAAGATGATACAAAATGCCTTGTGCAGCTTTGGCTCATCCTGTTAACATAACACACAGGATTAGTCCCAGCCAGTATTTCTTGGAAAGATCAAAATACAGTCCACAGATTAATTCTTAGTTAGAATACCCAACCTCTGAGAAAAGAATTTTGAGGAGTTTGGTTTCTTCAGAACACTCCTCCTCCTAGTCTCATACACTTGAGGACAGTGGCCAAAACCATTACCACTCCAACTGTCTGTTAGAGGCTGCCACTCCCATAGCATGCAGGGAAAAACATATGCTCTGCTGGTGTTTCACTATCCCTACTTATAGCACAGTATATTAACATAAAATGAATAACTAAGTGCCTTAAGGGGAACCACAGCTGCTAGACAGCAGACATACAGGCTTTTCTGTCTCTTACATGGAGTAGGAAGGACGGGACACTATGTGTGGCAATAATTCACAGCCAGACATCACAATGATGGCTGCAGGTAACACTCTTGGGCCCCAGCCTCTCATCTCCAGCCAGAAACCCTGTCTACCAATCTCTTGCTTATGCAGGTCTCTTTCCCAGTTGTTTTGAAAGACGCTATTGTCTCTACCTGTCCTGAATCTGCCACACAGCAAGCAGATCAACACCTGAGCCACACTCCACCACAGGGCAACACCCAATGGGGCAGCAGGACTACAATCCATATTACACAACTTGTGTTTCACAGTTCTTCAGAAAAGACAGCTGCTGTATGGAGTACCTGGTACAAAATTACAAATTGCTACCAACGTTTACTCACCTCTTAATTCTTCAAGTGAAAAAGAGGAAAGAATAGAACATAAAACTCTTCCAGCAGTATTTTATAGACATTTCACATGGTGAGCAGCGAGCACACAGGGCAGAGTGAAAGACTCTCTTCCTCCCATTTCATATAACTACAGAATCATAGAATTGTTTAGATTGGAAAGGCTTTTGAGTCCAATGCTTAACATAACACTGCCAGCCCCACCACTAAATAATGCCCCTTGTTGCCACAGCAGTGCGGCCAAGAGTTGCATAACATGCCAAGCTGTGTTTTCAGAGACTTGCTGGGCCAAAAGGTAAATGAGAAAGTGCATTAATTACGGCCAGTCTCCACTTGAGAGGTGTTTGTTCGTGCCTAACCGAGCATACAGAAACTGATAACCTTTAAAAATGTGAGTGTAGAATTAGTAATGCCCTGAGACCACCTGGCAAAGTACTAAAATATATTAATTGAACACATGGACTGGCTACACACACGTCACCACTGAAGGATGGGAAAAAAAAAAGCAGCACTACAACAGTGAAAAGTAACAGATACAGAAGGCTAACAATGATGACTTCTCAACCCTTACTCAAAAATCAGACAACATATCAGTGAAGATTAAGTCAGAAAATAATCCACTCAGAAAAAGGAAAGATGAATACACTGCCAAGGGAAGGCCAATTTTTGCTACTGTTCTGCCTTCCAGGATCATACTGGCACAGACAGCTTTAACATCCAGCACGGCAGCACAGCACATCCCAGCGGTAAATCAAAACAGCATGCAGCCTCCACATCGTACCACTATAACAGTTACACCCCTGTCACATTAGATGAAAGAACTTAATCAAATCTACCCAAGAATTATGTACTTCTGAATTTGTTTTCTCTAAACAAAATAACACAAATTTCAAAGACCACACATACAAAAAGCTAGACAACACATGCAACACAAAAACTATTTACTCAAAGTGCAGTGATATTTTCAGAGAAAAGAAATCTTATAAAAACATGCATAAACCCATCCACTGTACTGGATGGGGAAAAGCACTTTCCAGTTGCATTCACTGGACAAAATGGCACACACTCTTGTTTCATCTATCCTAACACCACTGAAATGGAAACATTCTGCAACAGCATTGTGGAACTGTGCATTACTGACTTCTAAATGCTCAGTCACATCTGACACATCTGCTTTAATTGCTGGCATTCAAAGAGGAGACAAACTTTTCTTCACATGTATTTGTTTCACAAGAACATCCTTACATACTAATTATTATACTCAACTGAATTCACTAGTAATTTTGCTTTTACAGAAACTTAACACATTCTTCCTATTTCCACTTAGTATGCACCAAAGATTCCAAGACTATTTGTAAAAGGGAATGCCACTGCTATCTGAAAAAGTAGGTAGGAATTAGAGTTTTTTTTTAAAAAGTTCCAAAAGGAGAATCCAGCTCAGTTTCCAACTCTGCTTCCAAATGTTTTTCTACACTTTCAAGCACGGGGTTGCAGACATGTTCAAAAAATAATACATAATTGAAATATTGCTCTTGGTAAAGTACAGCAAGAGAAGTCAGTAGAAACTCTCACAGTAAACAATTCCACCCACCTTACTGAGCTAAGCAGATGCCACCTAGCCTATAGGGCTAATGGTAACTCTAAGCCTATACAGAAAGGTTCTTATTTTACCTGTAGAAATCAGCATCTGACCATCAATCACAAGCCTTGAACTAGGACAGAATTTGCTTCAGAAGGAAGGACAGAATAAGCATCCAAGTAAGGCATATGCTTATGTGTATCTCAGAAAATAAGGCAATTTGAAAAGCAAAAGAATTTCTAAACTGTTGTTCTAAGAGTAGAGATGATTTCCACGTATGGTGTACTTCCCAGGGAGAAATCTTAGGATATAAATTGTTTTAACGCTATCAGACTTTCTTATTAATCTGTAAAATATTTACAGATTAATAGTTACCCCTAGAATCTTCATTTATATATATCTTCTCAGTAAAAGGTAGTTCAGTTCAACTCCTACAATAAGCTCACATAGAATTTCTCAAGTGTTACAAAATAAAATTAAGCAGACTTCTGATGGCTTGACTCTTAGCATCTACTTTGGTATTTGGCAAAGAAAAATTCAAAGTCCAAACAGAAATTTATGAAAACTACAAATCCATTTTTTAAGAGTTTGAATTTTATAATCCAAACATACTAATATACCTATGTTACTAATATTACACAACTAAATTGTGTATTCTACATGGACCCTGCTCTTTCACCCCATGTCTATCCCTTACATCTGAAACAAACTATGCATTTCTGTCTGCACTGTCAATGAGTTAAGGTTCTGTATATGACTGACATATTTACAGTAGCAAAAGACTTTGTTGCTGTCTAAAAAAGAGGTTATTTCCCACAAAGTGTAAAAACAAACCAAGAAGTTGTGAAGTCCAACTAAGCCAAACCCAAGACAACAGTAAAAGTGTGGTTTTGCAGTTGTCAGCAATGTCATCACCAGAAGTCTTCTCTCAGTGTAGCAGAACATTTCAGCTATGCTGGAGATGCTCCTTCAGTCTGTCTTAAAGATCAAGTACCAGTACCTGAAGGGGGTATACAAGAAAGCTGGGGAGGGCCTTTCTACAAAGGCTTGTAGTGATAGGATTAGGGGGAATAGCTTTAAATTGTAGAAGGACAGATTTAGACTAGATGTAGGGAGGAAATTCTTCACAATGAGGGTGGTGAGGCACTGGAACAAATTGCCAGTGAAGCCATGGATGCCCCATCCCTGAAAGCGTTCAAGGCTAGGCTGGATGGGGCCTTGAGCAGCCTGATCTACTAGGACACATCCCTGCCCATTACAGGGGGCATGATTACGTGATCCTTAAGGTCCCTTGCAACTCAAAACATTCTATGATCAATGGCCAAATACTAGCAGAGCATGAACCTGGCTTCCATAGCTAGGAACTCCGTATCTAACCAGGTTCTCAGTTTTCATTTCCTAGAGAAAGGAGTTTTGTTTGCTTATAGCTGCATGTCTATGCTAACCAAGCACACAAAAGGAAAAGAGCAATATAGTGAAGCATATAGATAATGAAAATGGAAATCTATGCTTCTTGAAAAACAGTTTTTCCACAAGAGAGTAAGTGCCTTGATGATCAGCTTGATCAGCTCAAAGACTGCATGTCTGACAATAAACAGTCCTGCATAGCCAACTGCAAATTTCAATAACCCCATTTTTACAGCAGATATGTACACTGATAATGGAATAAGATCGCCCTGGTGACCCGGCTGAAAGATTTCCAGACCTATTTAACTTTTACCTAGTGAAAATTAGGCTGTGGGCTGCTATAAAAGGAAAGATCCCATTCTTGAAGCACCTTAGATCCAACTATCATGTGGCCTTGGGGTGACCTAGATTAAGCACATGTACCAACAGAAAACTAATCCACCAAAGGCTTCTCTCCAAGAACACCACCTTGTAATGGTTACATCCATGCAAGGGAAGGATAGAAACATTCAAGTCAGAGCAAGAAGAGGAGAGAGGGCAGAGAGAAACCACAGAACCACCCAACTTAATGGAAACCTGTAAGCTACAGTGGATCAGCTACAGCACCACCTGCACTCTACTCTCACCATAAAAATACCTGCTTAAGCGAATTACCAAAAAAATCCCACCCTTCTATGGTCACATGTTTCTAAGCTGCTAACTTAAAGAGCCTACTAGGACTAGCTTGAAGAAAAATGAGTATGATTCTTCATACTCATAGCTGTTGTGGGGAATTTCTTTCAGCCTCAATCCTGTTAACCCTACAATGGGTATCAGGTGAAACTACTATGAAAATTCTAGAGTTAAAACCAATCTCACTTGCCTGTGCTTCATTGTCTGTGCTTCAAGAAATAGTAAACTTTATGTTTCACTGACACACATCAACACAGAAATTAAGCTAGGCCTACCTACTTATCTTCTGTGATCACACCAATGCTTGACACGACTACTTCTGCTAAGTCTGGAAAAGTGGAATTCCAATGTATTTGTATATCTATTTGACAGCACACACCAAATAATTTTGACTGTTTGTGTGTGAGAAAAAGATTCCTGATAATAAATGACATTGAGTCTTCACTCTTGGCATAAACCAGAACTTTAACTGCTACACATATTCAAATCAAGCAGCACGTTGCAAACTGGAACCAAATATGTGCTCTTCCACCAAAGACAAGCATGGATGCTCAAGGAATTTTCCTAGTTCTGTACTTAATATGTAGAAAATTAAAGGTAGCCTATTGTTGGAGGTGTACAAAAGGTATTTTTACTTCTCCTCAAAACAAATGGAGGTTTGGGATATTAAGGAGGGAATAAAAAGGGCAAGCAACTTGAAGGAAGAATGGGAAGGACACAGACAGCTACTTGAAGTCTTGAAAAGTCTACAAAGCATGCTACAAATTCTCTCTGGAGACCGAACAGTCATTCAAATGCCTCTAAATCTGCATCTGGTTATTCTTTGATCTGGTAGGTGCAGGATGGCAGGAACAGGTAGCAAGAAAGAATGGCCATCAGCAACCTCCACTGCAGAACACAAAGAAGTGAGTGACAAAAAAGACGAAGCGAGTTTAGCACTTCAAGATTATTTTTTCTAACCTCTTTATGAAAGTGGTAGAACAGCAAAATACTTTAATTCCCTTTGTTTGGTAACTCCTAGAACTTCAGAAAATGATGACCTACTCACATACACACAGCAACCCTCTCCACTTTTTGCATCGTACTACTACTGCACTGCAAAACTCTGCCAAGGGATGTATTTTTTAGAGTGTAGGCAAGTAAGAGACAACAGTATTTTCATTCCACCAATATGACAACTTGTGTCTGGTCTGCTGCATTTTTATGCTCCATTCCTTATTCTGCCTCATATTTAAACTACAACCTCTGAAGAATGAGATTTGCCCTCTTTCAACTGTTCTCACCCAACTTGTTTTTACATGGAGATCCAGCCCTCCATCATCATCCACACTAGACAGATCTAGATCTAGAACTACAATTAACACAAATTTATTAGCCATTACAGAGGAAACTCTTCCACACTGCCACCCACCACTTTGTGGCCATTGTCCCTGCAATTCCCTATGCCATGAATATCAGAGGAACTATTTTAAAGTCATACTTTTATTATTTTTCAGGATTCTCTCTTAGCAAAATACCAGTTCCAGCAGCACTACCTTGCTATACCAGACTGCAGGCTGAAAACACGGCAACACCTGTAAACTCTAATAAAACCCACTAAGAAAGCCTAATTTCAGAAGGAAAATGTTTTTAGTTTTGTGGTTTGTTTTTTTTTTTTAAAGAGGTCCAGAAACATACAAAAATGGTTTTGCACACCTTGTCATTGTACAAGAAAAGCAAGTCAAATTAGCTTTTGCTCTTTCCTAACTACTTTATTATGGTAGTGCATCTGTACTTAGGAGAGTGAGTAAAGTGCTCTAAAATCAAGAATGTTTCTCTTCAGTGTGACACCACCACCCTGAGCATTTAAATTGTCTAAGAAAACAGCTGCAAGATAAACAAGGCCTTAGTTTACCAAATTCTGTGACCTAGGTTATACTAAGTGTTCCAGTCTTTCTCCCATTAGCACAAAGACAGAAAATAATGGCATTGCTGTTGGCACCGTAAGATATCACATAAACTAAACTTACATTCATTATTTAAGTTTTAAAAAAGTATTGGCAGGTCCTTCAAATACAGAGGACCCATGCACCTAGTCCATAAAAGACAACCATGTCAAAACAGCCATTCTGGCACAAAGAAAGGTTACCTTTGTCTGCTCGCTATCAGGATCTTCAAGCCAGCAGTATGGGTCGCTGATTTTACAGCCGTGGTAATCCAACACCTAAATTTATAAAAGACAATACTTTAAAAAAGACATTAACACAAGCAAACTCCTTCCATCAAGGAAAGACAATCAAGACAAAGGGTTGTTTGGAACTTCATAAAACATGCAGTGCTAAGAAGTAAAGGTAGTGAAAAGCAACACCTTGCTCCCATTTGAGTTTCTAATATTACTATTCTTTGGTGACAGCACCAAGGCAGCTAGAAAAACACACAGCACCAGAAAAACGCAAAACAAACATAAATTCCTTTCAGAAGAAAAATCAGTAAAACAATATAGAAACAACAAACCAAAACCCCTAAAAAAACCCCAAACAATCCAAGACCTCCCCCAAAGCCAGATGTTCAAGTCAAATCATAAAACCTGATTACTGGATGCACACCAAAACGTCTAGTTATGGAACCATCCCTGGTTTAGCCCTCTGTACTACTGCTCTTCACAAGCATGTGAGCATTTACAAAAATAATAATAAAAAAAAGGGAACAAGAAACCCCCCCCCAACAATGACTGGTGACACCACTCCTCAAATACTGTGTTCAGTTCTGAGCCCTTCACTACAAGAAGGATGCTGAGGCTCTGGAGTGAGTCCAGAGAAGAGCAACGAAGCTGGTGAAGGGGCTGGAGAACAGGCCCTATGAGGAACAGCTGAGAGAGCTGGGGTTGTTTAGCCTGGAGAAGAGGAGGCTGAGAGGAGACCTCATTGCTCTCTACAACTACCTGAAAAGAGGTTGTAGAGAGGAGGGTGATGGCCTCTTTTCCCAAGTGACAGGGGACAGGACAAGAGGGAATGGCCTCAAGCTCCACCAAGGGAGATTTAGGCTAGACATCAGGAGGAATTTTTTCACAGAAAGAGTCACTGGGCATTGAAACAGGCTGTCCAGGGAGGTGATTGATTAATCTTCCCTGGAGGTGTTTAAGGAACGGGTGGACAAGGTCCTGAGGGGCATGGTTTAGCGTTTGATAGGAATGGTTGGACTCGATGATCCGGTGGGTCTCTTACAACCTGGTGATTCTATGATTCTATTAATCCAATACAAGAGACTAACCCACACGGCTGTCAAGACTTGAACAGTTCAGCCTTTCACTCAAATATGAAAGTAAACACTTTTTTTTTCCCATGTTGGCTCACATCAGCAAACATTTCAGTTTAAAAGAGATGTTAGTTCAGTAAACGATTCCTGGTCTAGTGCCTAAAGCAAAGGCCTTTGTGAAAGGAGAACTGAACTGAACTCACACAGCAAACCATACGTGTCAAGTTATGGCTGGAACACAAGAAGACTGACTATCTTAGAATCACAGAACGGTTTGGGTTGGAAAGGACCTTAAAGATCAGGTAATTCCAGCCCCACTGCGATGGGCAGGGACGCCTCCCCCCAGACCAGGTTGCTCAGAGCCCCATCCAGCCTGGCCTGGAGCACCCCCAGGGATGGGGCGGCCACGGCCTCCCTGGCCTCACCACCCCCATCGGGAACAATTTCTTCCTAATGTCGAACTCTTCCTTCCCCACCCTCCCACCCCATAAAGCCATTCCCGCTGTTGCAGCCCCTCCCCAGCTCTCCCACAGCCCCTCCGGGAGGCGAAAGGCCGCTCTCCTCCCCTCGCCGAAGAGCCTCGGCTCCCTCCTGCAGGGGAGCCCCCCCCTACAACGGGACATACATCCCCCCTACCACCCCCCGCTCCCGGAATTCCCTGCACCCCGCGGCGGCCCCGGGAGCCGTCAGCCCCACACCCAGAGCCCCTCGATCCGCGCGCACTCACGGCGGTCTCGTCGCGGTGCACCTCGGGGTACTGGAAGGCCTGCATGGCGGGCGGCGCAGGGGGACGGGAGAGAGCAGCAGCAGCGAGGCGAGCGGCTGGCGGCAGGGCTGGGACGCGGCCCGGAACGGCCGGCAGCAGGCGTGCAGCGCGGCACAGGCGGAGCGCCGCCGCCATAAGCCCCACCCCGAACCCGCGGCCGCGCAGCGCCCCCTGCAGAGAACTGCGGACATGGCAGCGGCGGGAGCGGGGCTGGGCTGGGTTGAAATGGTGCTGGGGCTTGGCTGGGGCTTAGGTGAGAGCTGGATGTAGAGCTAGGGCTGGGCTTGGGCGGGGCTGTGGGTCGGCTGGGCATGGGCTGGGGCTAGGGCCGGGGCCGGGGCCTGGACTGGGGCTAGGGCCGGGGTCTGGGCTGGGGCTGGGGCTGGGGCTGGGACCGGGACCGGGAGCGGGACCGGGGCCGAGGCTGGGCTAGGAGTTGGGTTTGGCCAGGTTAGACTTAGAGCTGGGTGCGGAGCTTTGTCGGGACCTGGGGCTGGGACTGGGGACGGCCTGGGACTGGAAGGGTGCTAGGGCTTGACTGGGGCTGGGCTGGGGCTTAGGTTAGAGTTGGAGCTGGGTGTGGAGCTGGGGCTGGGAATGGGCTGGGGCTGGACTGGGTGTGGAGCTGTGTTTGGCCGAGCTGGGGCTTGGCTGGGCTGGGCTGGGGCTGGGCGGGGGCTGGGGCTGGGGTGGGCCGTGGGTGGGGGGTGGGGGCGGAGGCTGGGCTGGGGCTGGGGCTGGGCTAGACCTGGGGTGGGAGGTGGGTGTGGAGTTGAGACTGGGGCTGGGACTGGGGCTTAGGTTAGAGTTGGAGCTGAGTGTGGAGCTAGGGCTGGGCTTGGGCGGAGCTATGGATCGTCTGGGGCTAGGCTTGACTCGGCTGGATGCGGAGCTGGGACTTGGATGGGAGTGGGGCTGGATTGGGGCTCCAGCTGGGAGGTTGCTGGGTAGGCTGGGGCTTAGGTTAGAGTTGTAGTTGGGTGTGGAGCTCGGGCTGGGGCTGGGGCTGGACTGGGTGTGGAGCTGGGTTTGGCCGGGCTGGGGCTGGATTTGGAGTTGGGTTTGGCCAGGCTGGGTCTGGGCTTGGCTGGGACTGGGGCCGGGACTGGAAATGGGGGTTAAGACTGGGACCGGGGCCGGGACTGGGACTGGGGGATTGGGACTGGGGCTGAGATTGGGACTGGAGCTGGGGTTAGGGCTGAGACAATTTAGTCCTGGCTCAAGGGTGACGGGGAGCCTTGGCTAAGTTTTCCCTTGGGTCCCTGTGATGATGGCTGCACCCCTGGTGTTAGGGGCTTCAGCCCCTTCCCCGTGGTGGCTCTGGTTTGGGTTAATGTGCACCCACTAAAGGCATTTTGGTCGGGTGACTTCAGGCTTACAGGCCAGGCGTTTAGTTTCCAGTAGGGTTTCCTGGGTCAGGAAAATTGAGAACATTTTTGTCCTTCCAGGTAGACACCTAGTGGTCCGGCTTTTGATGAATATATAGGAATGTGCAC
The DNA here is from genome assembly GCA_013389865.1 of Piaya cayana. Classification (NCBI taxonomy): domain Eukaryota; kingdom Metazoa; phylum Chordata; class Aves; order Cuculiformes; family Coccyzidae; genus Piaya; species Piaya cayana. Next base: position 325,110 of record WAAB01025368.1, read on the forward strand.
AGTAGAGGTGGGGTCCTTTGACTAGCAACATGGCTCAACTTATTTTCTTCCAAATAGTTGTTGCTTGAGAGTTACTGCCAACAGCCTGCACCAAGTTGTCCTGTCAGCCCGGGGAGAACAGCACCTCAGCTTATCTGGAAGAAAGTCGTGTGTGTGTTTATGTGTGTGGCACCACACAGTGGTGTTTAGAGGTTTGATCAGCCCAAAGAATGTTCACAGCTGAAGATAAAGTATCCACCGGAATATCAATGATCTAAACCATTTAAAAAATGGCACCAAATGCTTATAGTTACCAGCTCAGAAATGTGCCTTGATTGCTTACTCTTAATGAAAAGAGTTACCATCTCTATTTGGGCATCCTGTGGGGAGATTGAGGGTTGTGTCCATATGAGGAAATAAGCCAGTTCCCTAATGATCACTGTTTCTAAGCGACATAACTGCATTCATTAACATCACTTACATCCTAAACAATACCTGCGTGGCTCCTTGTGTCTTGTCCCTTCTCTTTTGGTCATTTTTCCTTTCTACCTTGTTTCTATTCCTTTGCAAGGCTGGAGCACAGCTGCCAGCTACACCTTGTGTTAGAGCACTCAAGAACATGCAGCCAGCAAGGTGGTTGATGGCAATACCTTGACATGTCCAAAGCTGATAAAAGCTTGCTGATTGGTTAAGTAAATAGTGGCAGGCAAAGTCTGGCACATTTGTATCTAGAGCTTTCTGGACAGAAGTACATATGTACTTCTGAACTGGTATCATATGGAGAATTATTAGCTCAATACTTTTGTAATGTGTGTGGCTTGCCTATGTGCTGCACAAACATACCGTATGTGCACAGTGTATCTGAGAGTTTTGAGCACTCTCGGCTGCACATTCGCTTCATACACAGCAAAGGCCCTGTATCTGATTCAAAGATGCAATTTACCTTTTTTTTCAGCCTGAAAATACTGTAAAGGTGAATGTATCTTACATTTGTCCAAAATTTCTGGATGTTTAGCAGGTCGGTCAGACTTGAACATATCTCTAACTGAGAGGCTGTACGTCCATATATTTTGGGCATTTCCATGTCTCCATAGATGAGGTTTATGCTGTAAAAGCAGCCAAGCTGAGGTGTACTGGAAGCTTCATTCGGGCAGATGTGCTTTCGACACATGAAGAGATCCGATGTGCCGGGAGAGGGCAGCCTGACTGCACACGGCGGTGCTGCTGGCAGCATAGTGGCTCCGGAATTTCAGGCTTCAGCAACCTTTTCAATCCAGGGCACAGTAATCCTGAATGGCCTGAAAAACATCCAGTAATCACAATAATTATCCATTACAATACCTTCCAATTCATTCTGAGTACAGTGAAGGTGTGAATGTACAAAGAAACCCAAGAGCCTGGTTGTACAAGATAAGATATTTGAGCCTGGGTGGTTTGTTTTGTTTTGTTTTTTGTTTTTTACAAGCAATAATTTCGTTTCAAAGGTGAGCACCATGACAGAAAGTGAATTTTGTCTCTACTGTAAACTTCTCCTTTGTTTATTTGGTAGAGAGGAGGAGGATCACACGTGAACAACAGCAAAGGCAGCACATCTACATTGTACAAATGAAAGGCAGTGCAGCATGCAGGCTGTGAAGAGAAGTTCTTGTGATGAAAGGTGTAGCAGTCTTCTCCCTCCTTCAGAAAACTTGTTTAACACAACATTAAAAGTGACCAATGCTAGGAATACATCATAATTGAAAATCTGAAGCTTATCCTTATTGTTTAGTGTTGTAGCAGCAAGTAAAATTCTATTAAAATTTTACCTTTTCTTAGGCCTAACAAACCCTAGCAGAGCCTAGATATGATATTTGCTGAATTTTGAGGATAAGATGATGAGTAAGCAAAAAGTTCTCTTTCTGTATTTAAAAAAAGGTGCTTCAAAATCTCTTGAGTAGTCTTTATAATCTCATTGCGATTGGATCATTTGGAAAACACATACTGGTCTCTGCTGATATTAATTATACTTTTGCTGATATCACATCCAGTTATTAGCAAATCTCTTTCAGCTAAGTCAGCATGTCCACAATGACTCACTGCAAGTAGTTTATTGACTCAATAGGAAGTGACCTCGTTGTCCTTGTCAGGCAAGATCTGACAAAAAATCTAGCAGCAAATTTTGGTTTTACCTTTACTTTTTGTCCTTTCACCAGCATCACAACCTGGCAATAACTGGAAGCTTTTCTGCTATAGAAAGAAGGCAGTTCTATACCTTTACTGCTGTTTCTTTCTATATTTTTTAGTTTAATGTACTCAAATGTAAGAAACCAATTCTGCTGTTCAAATATTTATCAACAGGTGTCAGCAGAACCTCAGCCTTTCACTGTCACAAGCATGTGCTGAAGTGTACAAGTAACTCGAATTTCAGAAGAACGTGACTCAAAGTGTCTGCCCTGCTGTATTCCTGTTTCAGAAGCACTGACTCAAGAGCCTCAGTCCTGTCGATTTTCAGTGAATCTTTGATTCCTAAATTATGATCATCACTTGTACAAATTTATTATGAAAATTATGTCTTCTTTACGGATAGTTGAAGGGTTGCTTGGGGTTTTTTGAGCAGAATTATGAAGCAGCTTATGTAACATAAACAGAAAATTCTATATGATGTAATTCTGGTCAATATTTGAAAGTACAATCAAGCAAAACAATACTTCATTGTGGTAAACTGCTCTGCATGCTGTAGGACAGGGTGGATGCATTGAAGTTAGTGGCATGCTGCAGAATCATATCTAGCTTGCCCTGGGGTTGTGCATTGGTATGCTTATGCTCCTGGTGCTGTGAAGTCAATTAAGCAATGTAGTGATGTCCACGTGGGGAGCTAGTATGAAACAATAATTACAAAGTAGTATCTCAAACTATTTCATGAGGTAGGCAATCTAAACCCTGATTATGCTGTGATAAATTTATCTAAACTGACATATGACTATCAACATGCAGATCATGGTATAACTACACCCAATTAAAAAGTACTTTGAAGGCTTTTTTTCCCAAAAAATAAAAGTTAAGGTGTTTCAGTCTGGCCTTTTCCTTCAGCAGTGACCTTCCTTGTGAACTGAAGAATGAAAAATTTCTAATCCTAGAAGAGGCTGATGACTAATTTTTTTTTTAACTGATGGTTTGTTTTTATTCTTCAGTTTTTAACTGATAGCAACTGATCATTAAAAGAAGCATTTGCCAAACACCAGAGACCACATAGACAACAGCAGAGATCTGGGCCCTTGTAGCCTTGGGTATATAGTCAATACTCAGCTTTCACCTAATTTGGTGTCTTTGGGTCTTTTAATAAGTTGTCAGAGAGAGACACCTCCAGAGTCTGCAAGGTTAGGTACTGCCTACTTATGCCCTAGATCACCACCTGGTGCCTAGATTATTCTTACTTCAGCATCTCTGGAAATGTACCATATCTTATACAATTCAGCTGGAACTCCATGGCTCATGTATTTTGCTGTTCTTCTGAAGAAAACTCTTGCAGAAAAGTCAGAAGGGTTTGAACTGTCATTGCTATGCAGTCTTTTACAGGGAGGACAGGTTGTGATATAAAGCCCCACACAGTCAATAAAAGCTTTTCTGTCTATGCTTTTCCTCACTTATTTCACTGATCTTTGAATCAACCCTTCCTCTGTCTGCTCGTACCAAAAATCAATCTGAAAAAAGAACTGTCTTTATAAGCATAATTTTCTGTCTAATGAAATGATATTCATTCTTTTCTGTGGAATGATAGCTAATCCATATTAATAACATGGGGAGAGAAATGCTTATTTTCTTGGTTTTTTTAGTCTTTCTGAACTACTCTTTTTTTGTTATTCTATCCTGCTAAAAGACTTTATAAGCTAACTCCTGTTTTCTGGCATCAAATCCAACTAAGATAACCTTTATACTGAAAAAGATGGCAGCATAAATAATTCTTACACGACAGTATCTGGAAATGAAGAGTAGTCTGAGCTGGAAGGAGAATTTTTATTCCTTTCAGTTCTGAAAATGTAAGGATAAACATTTTCTTGCTTTGGATGAAATCATCTGCCTATTGAAGTGAAAGGAACTTTTGTTACTGATTTCAAGGAGTTAGGAGTGTTATCCCCAATCTTGTCAGCAAGCAAAACAGAAGGCAGCTTTCTGTTAACAGCTTATGATTTCTTGACAGAATTTGAAATACACAAAACATAGCAAAACTGATATATTTTTCTTGGAAAGGAAAACAACTTCAGCTCCCTTAAAAAGACTCCACGTCTAGAAATATGTTCTGCAGTTATCCTTTACCCATGTTTAATACATTTCGAATACATGTGTTCAGATGGCTTAGAAATAGAGCTTTCTATTGTTCCTCAGAAAACATTTGGGTTGGGTTTGAACATCATAGAAACTATAGATCCCTGCAGGAAAAGTCCCACCCCCCTCAAAAAAAAACCTCAAAAAACCCCCAAACAAACAAACTTTAGTGTCAGTGCACCAAGAATGTGATTCCAGGTGAAGACTTGCTCCTGCCTTTGAGAACCTTGAATCATGGGAAAAAGTAATAAAGAAATTGTATGCAATTCAGTGACCACCAAGTCTGAAATACAAAGTATAGTGGACAATGTGCTACATTACATATTGTAGGGATCTAGCCACCCTTGTAACAAATAATTTAAAATATTACTACTACAATTCCACAACACAGAAAAAATACTAGGAAAAATAATTTCAATTCCAGAACTGCCCTGGCACCAAATTTTGGTAGGCTCTATATAATTATATTTGTAAAGAACCTTTTCTTTTTTTTTAATACTCAGGGATAACTTTAGCTTTTCTGCTGAAGGAGTGCAAGTTAAACCTAGTCTTGTAACTGAATAACGCATTCCCAACATTTGTATAGCTGAATGTGAAATCTCTGTGTTTCTTTTTATAGCATTGCAGCATCTGTGCAATTCAGACATGTGCCAAGGGCTTTGCTGTGCCCTGTTCCATGTATGCCAAAGTGGTACTGATGCTTGATACATTCATGATCCAAAGTTTACAACCAAAGCTGAAAACACAAAACAACAGGTAGCTACACTCTGGGACATGGGGGAAAACGGTATAACATTGCTGGTCACTGTGTGTACTGCACTTGCAGCGTGCCAGCAACCTGTTTTTTTTTTCAGACATTATGAAAAAGTAAAACTCCCGGGAAAATTTTGAAGATGCATAATGGCAGAGTGCTGTGTATTTTTACAGAGAACTCCTCCAAGGCTTGAAGGACAGTGTAGGAAGAAGATGTGGCTTTTGTGAAAGATTTACAAATGTGTGATCAGCATGGAGGAGAATTATGTTGTGCTTGATGATGGGGGAGCTGGAGGGAAGATAGGAGGAGAGAGGAAATCTGCTTACATCCGTGGGCACAAAGAGTGGGAAACATGCTCTGTCAAAACCAGAGAGAAGCATCTTTTGTTGAAAGGATGAAAGACAAACTGGTAATTTTAGCTGTATGTAAGTCTGAGGAAGGCCATAGCTTGGAAGTTTTATGTATCAAGATTTACACAGAGCCTCAATATGAGAAGCTAAGGTGGACAAAGTCCCAGTCTGAAGGTGCTGACAACTTCAAGGCCCAAGCAGCAGATGGGTCAGTGATATTAGCCACAGTAACTGGAAAAAACAGCAGCAGAGAGAGTTTAGAAGACAGATTAAGAGCTCTGGTGAGCCATACTGAGTTTGAGCCGATGGCGAGACATTCAGAAAGAAGGAGGCTGAGCTTTGGGCTTGGACAGAAGGGAGCATACGGGTGGATTTGAGTCACAGCACGAGCAGTTGCACTTGTGTTTACAGATTAGCTTCCCCGGAGAGGAGGTGCCCTGTTCAGAGGGAGGAGGGAAGGTGACCAAGGGCAGAGCCCTTTGGAGCCACAGCAAGCTGGAGAAAAACAAGGATGTGTTGTTCTCCTGTCCCAGCATGTGATTTTTTTGATATGAAAAGCTTTTAATAATTGATTTTAAACCCTACTACCAAAACTTTTAAGGGCACAAATTCTAATGTAGCTTGGAGCTGGTACAGAAGCCCTGCATGGCTTATTGAGTAAAAAGTCACTTTTGGAGATGATTTTAAGTTTCTTAAGTTACAACAATTATACTGAAAACCATGCTTTTTATGTATTTTGTTATTTCCTTCTCCTGGAGGAATGTGCAGGGGTTTCAAAGGAGCAGAATTTTCAAGGATTGGATAGATGTTAGAAAAAGTTTAACATTTTCTATACCTAGTAATTTTAATAAAATTTTTGCAAGCTCTTTTTTTAAAAAAAACCATATCAATCAGTAGGGTTTCAAATTCTGATATAAAATAAGGGGAATTGATACAAATATGAAAATCAGTTCCTGTTCTGAACATCATCTTCCTTCACCTTCAGTATAGGCAGAGGAGGCATCCTTTTCTCTGACTGGAACAGGTTTCTAAGCACAGTCAGGAAACATGGAACAAGTCAAAGAAATTGCAGAAATAAGTATGGCACCTTTGGGTGGAAGAAAATTCTGCAAAAATTCCTCACAAACTTTCCTCTAAATAATTTAATCTAATTAATTTTTACCTCCTGGTAGGAGTCCTATTCCAAACCCTGCACATGCTGCTGGAGAGTCATCAAAAGGCACAGGAAAAGGCCAAAGTAGAAAAAAGGATGCCTTATAACTTTATAGACCTACTATTCCAAAGCACTGATGAAATCATCCAGGTCAGAAGGACTTTTTATGAATCTTGGCAACAAAAATCAAATCAGCGTTTGTGCTAGGTAACAGTGATGTCTCCTGCTTCCCTTTGACCTGTTCCTCTAATATGTAGTGGTATTGTGAAGTCAATATTCATCAGCCATTTCTGCTGCCTACCTTCTGTAGAACCAGCAGGATACTGCTGCAAGTTATTTGATCCCATACAAAAATTATTTAATTATCCATGCATAAATGATCTAGAGGAAATAAAAGTACTTGGGAAAGAAACTTAAAGGAGAGAAATACAAGATTTAAAGTCTGAGAAACCACATCTTCTTCTGCAAGTAGGGTCTTGCTTGACTGGTAGACTTTCTTTGATCTCTAATTATCTTAGATGTTATGTTGTTGGTGTTAGTGTTGTAAATAAACCCTCTCAGAATTCACTAATTAAATCCTTTAATACCATTCATTTCCTCCTACCAAAACTTACTTCAGTAATTAAAAATATGATGGTAATTTATTCTGTCTGTATGACTATTTTGTTCAGATATTTATTTAAATAATTCTATTTTATTACAACTTCACAAAAAATTCACCTTCATCATTTAATTAGAGATGTATGTGAAAAGTCAAGAGGTATTCAGACTTAGGCTGTTTGTTCACTTTATTCATGCCCTTACTCTTGCAAACTTCAGGGTATTTACAAAGGTATAAAGGGTAATAGTTGTTACCACACCAAGTAAAACTTGCAAAATATCTCCATTTGCTTCATGATAAGCACGTTATCTAAATCTTGTAAGCACTAAAGAGATCAGAGGAAGAAATTTGCCTTTCTCTTGTGTAATGCTACATGGATTTTCTTTTTGTCTTGTAGAAGACTGGCATATTGCTGTAAACCAGCCTTTTAACAATTTCTGCACTCACTGTCCTTAACTTATATCATATAGACACAACCACATGGAAATAGACATATTTCTACACAGCTTTTAGGCTTTCTTTTTTACCAGAGGTAACTGAAAGTAGCTGCCTACATGAGGTCTTTGCTCATGCTGGCAGGTCACGATTAGAGCAGACAGGTTTCAGCCAAAGACACATCAGGTAATTAGTGGGAATAACAGACTTGCTCCAAGGCTCAACTCTTTGGAAAAAAGCACAGTAAAATTAGTAGCTGTGCCCCTACACCTACTAAAGAAACTGAACTGGCCTTTTAGCTTCAGGATAATAAACCTAAAAGCCTAATTTCCTGGAGGGTGCTGAAATAAATGAAACCAACCCCGCTCTTTCCAAGGACTGGAAAAGCTGGCAGTTGGTCTTCTCCAAGGGAAGCCAAACAAAACTAGTCCCTTGGTTCCAAATACAGGAGACTTCTCCCCTTTCTTCTCGCAGAAGAACACGGAGCTGAAACTATGGCTGGTAATTTAAAATAAGCCTTTTTCTTCCCTGGAGGCTGCCTGATACGCAAGAAGGACATTGTGCCAACCACTGGCTTGAAACAGGCAGTTGGACTGATGAGCCATCCAATTCCTATGACCCACTGCAGTCTGGGGAGGTTGAACACTCCCCTTATTTACTGCTGCTAACAACATCTTTTTGAGAGGATTAACTTACCAGTGAGGATCAGCAATCACAGGGAGTGAAACACCTGAGCCTGACACTTCACGTATCACATAAAAAGAGCTCTAACCATGTCTTCTCCAATGCCATCCAGCCACTTTGAACTCCCTCATAATCTGTCCCTGAATGAGCAAGATCAGATTTGGAAGGACAACAAAGAAACTGTGAAGAGAGCCTTCATCCCCCAGCTCCCTGGGAGTCTGTTTTAGAAACCACCCAACCAGCCCATGGCTCTCATGACTATACCGGTTGAAGTGGTGGGCTCATGCCTACAGGCAGGTCTCCTGGGGTACTTCTTGGTTCTGTCAATCTACCAGGCCCTCACCTTTCCTCACATACATGTGAAAAACTTCTTCACTATATGTGAGCAGAAATCTCATGATATCTTATGCTGTGTTAGAATAAGCTCTTTGAAGAGCCTTCTCCAGTGACTCAGGGAGGACCCCATGTGGTCTAGGAAAACAAGGAATCCTGGAATGGCACCCCGGAGGACCATTAGCAGGTCTGTGGTCCAGCATCTGCCAACAAAGCAGGTGATGAGTTACTAGCAGGAGTTAACACAGAACCAAATTTCCAGCCCATATACTTAAATCCTTCTCCCAACATCCAAGTTAACTCTGCAGTAGAGATATCTTGCATTGTTTTCCTACTAATCTTGCAGAATCCCATACTCGTGATATGCATGCACTGAAAACCCATTTACCTCTACATACTATGCTGTCCAATATGGCAAAAAAAGCCTAGTTTCATGGACTCGGGTCCTCTCCTCCCTTGCCCCTACCCTTACATACCTTCACACTCAGCACTTCCCCCATATACAGCATGGAGATCTTCCTCTAGGTTTGCTTTGCTTGCTTATCATGGTCTCAACAGTTAGTACTACGCAAAGTTAAAATCTGTTGAGCACAAGGGCATTTGACCCTGACCACAATGTGCTGTTCCTTTAACAAACAATTAAGGCATTCCGTGTGTGACTAAATTTGAAAGCAAACTAGGAATTAATCTGCTTGTTTTAAATAAGGATATAAATAAGAACCAGCCCAGCCATTGCCCGAGCGATAAGCCAAAACTTTGAGGTTCAATAAAAGTTCAGTCACTTCCGTAGTTTCTTAAGCAGAATTTGTTGGGTCTTTATTTAGGGAATAGAGTCTTAATTTAGGGAAGAAGATTTTTATTTAGGGCTTTGAGGGAACTCAATGTCCCCCTGAAGCTTCGAGTATGTGTCTCATTTCTATTTGAGTAAGTTTCCTCTGGGTATGGATGATAGTAAAGGAAGAGAGCATAGCCCAACCCATTCTTGTCTGGAACAAATACTATTTCTGTGGGTCTGGTAGTTCTAGTGCCCAGTAGCAATGACCAAAATAGTTATAAGAATACCTGGATAGCTCTGCGCTCTGTGTATCAGTACTATGGAAGGGAGTGCAGTAAAAAAATTCTCAGCATTTAAATCAGGCTTGGCATAGAGGCTTGGTGGGTATAATACAATATAGCTTGGCATTTAAAAACAGATTGACAAAAAAATCTATTAAAAAATTTAAAGTTAGTGGCACCTTACTTGATCGACTTTGTTAAAATGGTAACAGTCTTGTACAAGATGGTACATTGAATCCTTGAATAAGTTAAATTAAATACATCCTCAAGATGTTCATATATTTCTGTTACAGTTTTGGATTCTACAATTTAGGAAAATATAGAATAGTTTCAATGTTCTATCTAGGCAAAAATATTATAATAAATCTGCATGTAGCAGAAGAATTATTGTATTACTTTCTCGCATAAAATATTTCTGTTTGGCAGAAAGATAGAAGAATTTTTGTTCAGCTTAATAGTGTGAAGTTAACAAAATCAGTGATAAACTTGTGAGACCATGGAAAGTAACTATATCCACACATTTTTTGAGGTGATATGAAGTGCAGAGAGTTCATTTTCCAGGGTTTGTGGAATGAGATTACATATTAACCACTAACCTAACTGATAAGTCTATGGACAGAGTCCGTTTTCCTATGAAATATGGCCTCACTTGTCCCATGCATAATGTTTTATGAGAGCTCTAAAATTTATGCTCACAGTGTTTTCTTGCAAATTACTTTCCATGTAGGTCAGTAGAGCCTTTCCTAAAGGATTCAGCAAAATGTCTGAGGACTTTTGTGTAGGTGGAATGCAACCATACATGAAAACTGCTTTAAAGAGGAGTTTTACTTCAGAATACCAGATTGATCGAGTATTCCTATTACTGTTGCAAAATTAATTTGGGAGAACACTGCTTTCTGCCTAAGAATTGCATGCTACAGCCTATCACTGCAGTGTAAGGCTTAAATACTTCAAATACCATGATTTCAGAGAGGCTTGGTGCATAAGGGTCTTTGAAACCTTAATGCCTCCACCATAATATCAAGAGCAATAACAAGGTCAGGGGGATTTAATGATATTTCTGACACTTGTTTTTTTGAGAGATCCTTTATCTGAATAGCAGAGAAATTGTTAATTTCTCTGAAGTTGCTAATTTCATATTCTGTTTTATTAGGAGAAAAGGTAGGCACATTGTTATAACAATTTTTACAATTGTAAGATTTTTTTTTTAAAAGAAGGAAGCTTTCATGTAACATTTTAAAGAGACGTATCATGGCAATATCAGGACCACACAATTAAAGTCAGAAGATCCATTTGTTTTGTATAACACAAGAAAAAACATAATCATACAATGGTATAATTCTCTTTAAAAAAACTTTTTAAAAAAACTTTTTTAAAGAAAACTTTAGTGTCTCATGCTACAAGTGAACTAAAATCACGTAGCCATTATAAGTTTTTACTCAAATGCAAACAGCATCATCAATATTAAATTCTATTGCCCGGTAAAAAGTGTGCAATACTTTTTTTGTGAGTTTTGTAAATCAGGTGAACACATACTATCCACAAACATGTAAATAACTTTATTTCTGCATTTGTAGTATTAACAAAACACTTATTTTCAACTTCATCAATTTTTACGCCTGTTTTTTTTCAGAGATATGCTATGAAAGTGTTTCAAACATAATGATGTTGAGATTTTCTGTTATTGGAGAAGAAGAATGATAGATCTTTTGTTGTAATCAAAAGGATTCAAAGTATTTCAGTGACTGTATTTGCCAGACAAACATTGTACTGAATCTTTTGACTCACCCATGTGTGCCCCCTTTACCATCCTAATTTTCATTGCATGGCATATTGTATTAACCATACATTTTATATTTATATGTCCCTACTGTTTCAAATCTTTCTAATAAATAATAATGTGGATGATGATGATGATGATGATGATGATGATAATAATAATAATAATAATAATAATGCAGTAGTTTCAAAACAAATCGGCCATGTGACTCTCCAAATTTGTTTTTCCAAGAAATTTCAAATTGATAGCTTTTCCACAATGAAAAACAAAAGTCAAAATGTAAACATATTTGCCCTGAAAAAAAGTTATTTTGTAACTAGAAGCAGTAATTTTCTTTTAGAGTAATTTTTAAAATTCATTTCTTGTCTGTAAGATGTAAGAAATATCTTATGTTTTCACTCAGCTGGGGCAACAGTTACCTTTATGAAAGGCTTCAAATCCAAAACCTTTGGGAGATAGCAGATAGTACCTGCTTGTTGGGTTTTTGTTTTTTTGAGGAGATTCCTGATAATCAGAAAGTTTAGAGGTCAATGAGATGATCTGACCCTTAGTAAGTGAACCCCTAATTATTCAAAAGTACTAGCACTGTGAGGCACTGGGAATCTGGGGTCTTCATTATACTCTAAAACACGGTGTTTCCACTGAGCTCTGTTGAGAGATCCCTTTCCTCAGTCAGATCTTTGCCTGCCCAGCAATTCTATACTTTACATTCTTGTTTTACAGATAACACAAAACCTGTGAAATGAAATGTAAAGGTGATATTTGTTATTATATTGTTCTACCATAAATCACATAGTGCACATTATACATGTCTTAAATAACACTAGAAAATATTATATTCCACTTCAAAAAAACAACGCTGTCTAAAGCCCTCAGACACTGGCAATGTCTTTTGCAAACCTTCTGGAACTTGATCCAAAGCTAGCTCAAGCTAATAAGACTTTTTCCACTGACTTAAAAATATGGTTCCTCCTTGTGCAATACATGGAGGTGCATTTTACTTTGGGGCTTTTTAGGGAGCTGTACTGTTTGGCATTTTTAAACATGGAGTTTAAAGGCTAGATCCAAAGTCCACTGGTCTCAGAAGGCCAAATCAAGCTGAAAGTTCTATTCTGTGGCTATAAAATACTGCACCAAGGTGAACTCAAACTCATAAATCCTCCCATCACTTACCCAGCTGACTAGTTTCCTCATCCTTCCTTGCCCTTCTACTATAAACTAAGTGGTGCCCATGGCTGCAGAGACAGACTCTTGCACTGAGACATTTTGTTTATGGTTAGATTGAAAGACTGTGATCTGCGCTCCTAGTCTGTAATGATTAATGTTACAACAATGCAAAGGTTTCAGTTTCTAGACTCCCTTTTCTTTGAGCCTTATCTGGCTGAAATATCTCTGGCCTAGATTCTGAGAGATGCCAATTACTTTAAGAGATTTTATTACACATAAGCATGGTTAAAAATGAATAAGAATTGAGGATTTCATTCAGTAAAATTAGTGATTGACTAAGAGGGAACTCTGGCCAAGAACTCTGTTGAGTTAAATGCAACATTATTCTACTTCTGTATTGCTGTACACCTCAGTGAAATGGCTTAGCCTTATTGCAAAGAAACTGCCAGGTTTTTGTCTTTCACCCATTTTTATTGCAGATTCCTGCCTTTTAACTTCAGTTTGTATGGCTGCTCTGTCTGTTGCGTGCTAGTGTCCTCACAGGACCCTTTGTTTCCTACCTTTGAAAACATTCAAAACAAACAAGACCCTTTCTCTTCCCATAGACAGTACACGTAATATTAATGGTTATCTACCTGTGATAAGCAGAGCAGTATCACTTTACACGACTTGAAAGGGTCATCCATATTGTCAGGCACAATTAACTTGTCTTACTCTCACAAAACAGGCTGGGGGGAAGTAACTAAGAGGCCATACCTTGTACCAGTTCTGGTACAAGGGAACAGCCAAAAGATACCAAAGATACAAAAAGCTTCCAAACAACAAACACAAGGGGCTTTTTATTGAGATCACAAGAAGCTGTGCTGCACTTTCTTGATGTGATACCTTCTGCAGTGCTTATGTGTATATTCACTGGAGATGATGAGTGGTGTGTAAGTTTGAACAAGTCTGCCTGCAAGATTTAACTTGCTATTTCTCACACTTTTAAAGAAAGCAAATTATGGTAAAATTTTCTGAAAAATTAAGTATATGTCAGTTAAAGTTATTTTGAGGATCTATCCAGACTACAATAAAATATCTGTTGAAATCTCACAGAATGAGAGCATTTTTCTTTTTGTTTTGCAGCCTACCCAGATCAGAACAGCAAACTAAGAATGAACAGTGACTCCAGGAGGCTTTCACACCCTATGTACTAGCTCTTCTTCAGTTCTCAAAACTAAGTTTAAAAAAGATGCTGCTTTGAGGAAAAAATGTCCAGGTAACACATTGTATAGAGTACAATGTTTGTAATTTAGCATGTTAGAATATCATCTCTGAGCCAGCACTGAATCAGTGTCCCAATCGATGTTTAGGGTAGTACTGCACTACTGAGATGCCATCATTCAGATGAAATTATATTGACCGCTTGGGCTGTGGAGAAATGCCTAGCACTTGCCACAATAACACAGCTATTAAATGTGTGACGTGACCAAATGCCATATCAAAGTGTTGTTCTAGCCACATACATCATTCCTGCAATTAAAGGACATGCATTTCACGTCCTGTCTTAAATAACCAGGTAGGGCTGCTGCCAACAAGGTGGTGAGTTTCAGCAGAAGAATGACTGACTGTCAGTACATCACTGCTTTAGGATCTTTTGGGAGAAAGCATCCCAGTTAATGTAATTATTTTGCTATTAATAGCATGGTAAGTTTGTATGTGTTATTTTCTTTTTATGACTAATGTAAAAAATCTTAACAATGCCAGTTATGTTGTATCTTTTACCAGTTTAATATACATATATAGGGAGAGATGGCCAGAAGAAAGTTAGTGTTTCTTACTCAGGTAAAATTAAATTAGAAAAATAACTGAGAAAAAAAACCAAACAACTGCAGACTTATCATCTTCAGCAAAATAAAGGTTTTGAAAAGGAAGAGAAAGTCTTCCCACATAATTTCTGTCCCTTTTATAATGTATTATTTCCTGACGATAGAATCGTTTGTATATGTAGTTTCCCCTTGGAAAGAAAAGTTGGAAATGCTTCAGACTTCTATTTTGACTTCTTTCACAATGATTACAGATAAGCTGGCATATTTTGGTGAGGAAATCAAAACACCCATTCCTCTTGCTACCCTTTGGTGCAAATTTTTGCCAGCTCTATGTTGAGCTAATGCAGCCTGCTTGAGTAGTTGGGAGGTTCACAAGGGTTTGAAATAGGAAGCTGTGGAAAGTGTGTCTTGTCAGTAAAGGAGAAAGGAGTCTCAGTGAGGCAGAGGGGCCGTCTTGGAGTACTACTGAAAATGGACCAGCTCTGTTGGTGCTTGCAGCTGATGGCTGCTGTAACATGAAGCTTGCAAAAGGTCAGCGGCTGCTCTCTGCCTATCTGTGCCATCTCTTCAAATAACAGTGACTTCCAGTACTGCTTCATCTTCTTCCCTTTGTGGCCCCAGCGTCCCCTCCCTCCCTGTCCCTCTCTGGCACACATCCTTCAGCACCACTCTCTTTTTCTTCCTTGAAGCTTTTCCTGTTGTCATCACAAAGACCTCTATGTCCTTTATTGTACTGTGTCCTCTCCTTGGCTGGCTTAAAGGCTATCTCTGGCTCCAGAGATAAAGTCTGCTAAGAAAAGGATGGAGATTTAACTTAGAAAAATAAACCATAAAGGGTTAAGAAGAAGAAACATGCTGGTGTCTTGTTTGACTGACAAGTGCGCTGCTGCTGTAACTTAGTCAGATAGGTAAACTCAAAATTTGCCTTTAATCAACTACTTTCTTTATCATACCCAAACGTTGTGAATTTCCTGAAAAATCTATTTCTGACCTGTTCCCTTGAAACTTGGAAACAGTTCATTTGAGAGAAGCTTCCATATTACTCTGCCAAGAGAATTACAAAAATAGACCTGTGGCATTGTTATTTTTAAGGATTCATGACCCTTCATTCATCTGTTTGCTTTAGAGATTTTTTTTTTGTTTGAAGCCATTTTGTCTTCGTGACAATGAAAGTTGAAAGGGATGTTTTAAGTAACAAAAAAGTGGCTGTTTATGTTTGCAGTGCAAATTATTTCAGAAGGACCGGTATAGCTGATACAATGAGAATTCAAAATACGGCTATATGATGCTATTATGTGATATATCAGGTACTAAAAAAAAAGTACTGTTATAAGAGGCTACATTAATGTGAGCTGGAACTTAACATAGAAAACCAATTCCCTATACGCTTTAAGCTAGCAGTGTTTGTCACTAGCAAGGCCTCCTTGACACCTATTCAGATAAGGAGCACCAGCCTGGTAACTGGCAGGTGAAGGAGAAACAGGCTTTGCTATCCACAGACACCAGTCCTGTGCAATTAAACAGCTGTCTGCAGCAATATGTGCATTGTGGTAACTTGAGTTCCTTGTCTCAACTGTGCATGTAACAGGCAGTGTGCCATGCACGCTGTCATATGACAACATGGGCATGGCTGAGATGGAATTACAGCCTCTCCTCTCCCTTGCTTTGCTAAACTACTTTGCTGCAATATGGCAGAAACACAGGCAAAAATCTGCGACGTGCAGATCGTGTGCCTACCCAGAGAATATTTCACATTTGAAAATAACCAAGCAAACAGTACCGGTGAAGCTTATTAAAGTAACAGAAATACAAGCAGTGGACAAAATCTTACAGATTTTGTCATTAGCTGCTCCTTAGTGCCTGCTGACATCTTTAGTCAGGGTCTCAATGGAAATTCAGTTATGATTAATTTAAATAAGGACACTAAGGCCTGTTTAAAAGGAAAGTATTTATGCTAACATAGCTGGAAAATGAGAGAAGTAGTACGATTTCAGGTCAACTAAATAAACCAATACCTCCCTGGAGGAAGTCCTAATGTTTACATTTCCTCCACTTTTCCTTTACACTGGTACTACCAGAACAGCCTATTTGTTGGACGGGTCACATTATGAGTAAAGTATGATTGATCTGAAATAACACTGCAACAGAAATTGAGTGAGTGGATGCTGGAAAGCAATTTGATGACTTTGTAGCCATAGTAAATATTTTTCTTGGCTTTAATAGGTTGATTTGGGCTGCAATCCATAAATATTGTTGAAGTACTTCTCACCCTAAATGACAACAGGGCTAATTTTCTGTCACCACTGGCTAGCAAATAGTTTCCTTTTAATCTCAGTAGATGGTAACCTGACTTTGCTTATTTATGCCCATTCACTAGGGTACAGTAATGATGTGATATACAAAGGCTTTCAATGCTGCAGAAACTTCAAAAGGCATAAGACACTACAGTACATAGATTATCTGAAGTTATTGAAACCCTTTTCCAGCTTCCAAAAACTATTAGAGGCACAAACCAAGTTCCTCAGGTTACTGGGTGAAGACCACAGTCAGTGAAAACTTTCCTCTACTGTAGTGAAACTAAATTAATAAGGATGATGATCTTTGCAAAAGTCAAAGAGTTAGACTCATGAACTCCTGTTGGGTCTGAGGAATATTACAAATTCTGCCGACTTCTCCTCCAACAGCCTGGCATTCTGGGGCCCATTTCTTGGACCTTGCCTGCCCTGTAGGCAGTGATTACTGATCACTTACATTCAGAACAGAAAATAGAAGACATTTTTCAAGCACTGCAATAGCAGATTCTGAAATAGCCTTCCTAACAGAATTGTAGGAGAAATAATCCAAAATTACTTCTAAGATTAATATATAGATGCGATTAAATGGCAAGATAAAATGAACCCAGCATAGAGATTAATTTTTGAGCCATCAGTCTTTGGTTCTTTCCTATTTGGACCTTCTGATCAGCATTGAAAGTGGATGTGATCTCTGTTGCTCATGAGATGAGTTGTGTCACGTCAATGTAAGGCTTCATGTTTCTGCTGGCTACCTGCAGAGAGCAAAGATTCATTTTCTCTTCTTTGGCTTTAAACTCAGCTCCTAGTTTGTTGCGTTTTAAAAATAATTTCTTCTTGCTTCCTTTTGCAGCAATAAACATCATCCACAGTAAGACTAAGGATATTATGCAGGATGTACTGGGGCTCTAGCCTTGGGTACATAAAATAATGACTAGATTTGGGATCAAGAACACGTTTTCCCTCATGCCAAACTGATAAGGCCCATGGGGGAGGCACTGAGGGCTTCTTTACAGAGAGGCAAATAAATAGTTTCTGGCTAGCCTGTGAGCAAACCAAACAGCAAACATAAATGGGATGTTATCTGTGGTCTTGATTTCATAGAATCATAGAATGATTTGGGTTAGAAGGGACCTTAAAGATAATTTAGTTTCAGCCCTGCTGCCAGGGGCAGGGACACCTCCCACCAGACCAGGCTGCTTAAGGCCCCATCCAGCCTGGCCTTGAACACCCCCAGGGATGGGGCAGCCACAGCTTCCCTGGGCAACATGTGCCAGTGCCTCACCACCCTCATAGTGAAGAATATCTTCCTAACGTCTAGTCTAAATCTGCCCCTCTTCAATTTAAAGCCATTGCCCCTTGTCCTATCACTACATGCCATTGTAAAACGTTCCTTCCCAGTTTTCTTGTAGTTCCCCTTCAGGTACTGGAAGGTCGCTGTAAGGTCTCCCTGGGGCCTTCTCTTCTCCAGACTGAACAACCCCAACTCTCTCAGCCTGTCCTCATAGCAGAGTTGCTCCAGCCCTCTGATCATCTTTGTGAACCTTCTCTAGACCCATTCCAATAGTTCCATATCCTTCTTATGTTGGGTATTCCAGAACTGGACACAATACTCCAGCTGAGGTTTCACAAGAGCAGAGTAGAGGGGCAGAATCACCTCCCCGACCTGCTTTTTTTCTTACTGTCTTCTTGTGGCACTACATAGTCCCACAAGAATCTTCACAAACTTTTTTTTCTGTGGTATGCTGGGAAATATATGGCTTGTGGTAGATGGTGACATATGGAATACATGTGCTCAGCATCCTTTTAGTCATGCTCTCCATATCCAAGTGTTTGTGGTAGTCTTAGATTCCACATAGTAATGTACATATGAAAAAAACCCAACCCCAAATGGAAGGCAAAAAAGGGCCAGAACTCTATAGCAAAACCAAACAACTGTGTGCTTCTCCTCCTGGGAAGCGGACAAGAAAACAAACAGCATATGACTGACACTGACTTATGCACTTAATGCATTAATGACGATTATTATACTTGCGACTTCTCATGATCAACCTTTAAGATTCCAAAGCACAGACTGGAATAATGAAAGGCAAAGTAATATGAGCAAGTAGAAATTTCACTATGTAACACCATATATAGTTTTAGCATGCTAAACTAAATTTCCTACAATTATATACATAGGGAAACCAAAAGGTAAATGTCATTGTTAGTGTTCACAGTTTGTGTATATAAAATGTATTATTTATTGAACATTTATACTACAAACAAGTTTAAAGACACTCAGTGTAAAGTGTTACTGTCTACTAAAGATCTCTTCACTTAATGTTTGTAGAGTCCTGAGTGGTTTGCAAGTCAATTAAACACTGATGGAACAGAGATAAACACTTCCTATTCAGAAATGTCACATGACTCTTTCTGCTTCATTTCTTTGTCTCATTTAATGCACTGAAAGGCATTCAAGTGACACAGCGCTAGCTATAATATCATGGCATACGCTGCATAACATGCTGAGGCACGTGCAGGTGGGTAAACAGTATTGTAGTCATACCAACTGGCACAGAGAGCAGAGAGAAGCTGTCATGTATTTACTTTTAGGGCACACCAACATGCCACTGGAGTTTTCATAAATGGATTTTCTCTCGTATTAATCCCTAAGCAGCAGCATGCAGGCACATGCAATTTAACACCCAGTAGCTCTCCTTTCCTTGAAAATTAAGTATTCTAGCAACCAGTGTTGTTAGGACCTTTTAGGATTAGGTTTCCTCTTACTTTCTACAAACAGGAATGTCAGCAAACACTGTCACTCTTCTCTACATGATGCATCACTCACATTGTTCAGGATAATAGATGAAGGACTGGAGTTTCAGGAGTGCTTCAAGAGTTGCAGTTCAGTTATTGCTTGCAATTACTCAGACAGCTGAAATTTCTACCTATTATCAATTTTCTTTATGAAGAGGTCAAGAGGCCTTGTTTTGTTAGGAGCTATGTAGTTTCAATGAAATTAAAGGCAGTGCCTGGTGAGCAGAGACACCACATGTCCTTATTTTAATATGAGCCCTCATGAGTTTGGTTTCAAAACACTTGAAAGCTTCCAGATTTTTCTTTCATTGTTGGGGCACTCTGCTATTGTTGCCAGTGTATTTTTTGGTAATGGCAAAATCTATGTTCATAGTTGACTTAGAATTCATTGCTATCTTGAGCATTATGTTTCATTCAAGTATAAATACTGGAAGAAGTACACAGTAGCATTTAGAAGTATTTTGTGAGATAAACACTGAAAAAAGAAGGGAAGAAAGCTCAGTGCATTTGGAAACTCTTAGGCTTAGTCTTGGTGTTCAAGTAAATATTGGACTCACATGTTTCATACTTTTAGATAAATTAATGCAGCACCCTGAACTAGAAAAATAAGTCTCCAGTTCTCAGAAATGTGCATGCATTATTGTTGAATCAGAGCTTGGCAACAATACCACTGGCACACATGAAAGAAATGTCCTTTTTTCTTCTGTGGGGATGTTTCTGAACCTATGTTGTCGCTGCAGTAAACCAAGGATTGCTAGGTAGCCATTACAGACATGAATGAAACTTGCTGCATTTCCTAATCAAACCAGTGATATGGTCTGTTCCTATTGCTAGCTAATGGTGCTCAGCCTCCTTCCCATTGCGACTAAATCACGTGTGCAGCAATAGGTGCTTTAGATGGAGGAGAGACATAGACCTGCTTTCCACCTATGCTTTCACTCACAGAGAGCACCTTAATTTGACCTTGATTATTTCTATTAATTCATGGTCCTTTTTTTGTGTTGCTTTTAAAATGCAAAAATAGAAATTAGATTGGAATCAGGAAAATGTGGTTGAAGAGAACTGGAGATTTCAATTCACCTTCTGGTTTTGGGAAAGCAACAAGTAATGAAAAGATAAAAAGGCAAATATGTATAGAAAACCAAAGATAGGGGTTTGTGCATATGTCTTGTCACACTACTGTATGCAAGAGAAAGTAATTCAGGCTACAAGTCATGACAGTTCTCCTTGATGATAAAATTGCTTTGTCAACAAAAGGGCTGAGTATATAAATGTATCATATATCATCTCCCACTTTCTGTCTACTTATTATGCGTTTGCTCATCTAATTATAATAACCTCCTAAAATTTACAGCTTCTTCCAAGCTTTTTATGTAAATTTAACTGAAAACAGATTTTACTTGGAAAAGGAAAACAAAACCCACTATAATGTTTGCAACCAAAATGTTTCGACTTCAGACTCAGTTCTCCGAACAGAGAAGGAAGGTTCACAGTGAATTAGAGATGCTGCATTGCTCCACCATGAGTCCCTGTACCCAAGGCTCTTTGGCATATGGGAATATCTCATCTCTCCTCCTGCATGTCCTCCTCAGGAGAGCACAGCATCAGATGCTTTCTCATTTACTCTCCTTTTGGACGTTTGATTTGACCTCTAGCAGCTCATCCTGACTCATCTCCAGCAGGAAGGGTGGAGGTTTTTCTCTCCCAGAAGAACTGATCTGGTGCTTACAGGGCTCTTCTGGGATGCGGGAACTGTGGAGTCAAGCCCTCTGAGACTGAGGATACAAGCCAGATTTCCAGTTTCCTGGGTAAGGGGACTGTGGAATCACACACAAGGTATGCATGTGTCCTTTCTTCTTCATCCAGGCTTAAGCCAATTCAGGGCATGATATTACCTCCCCACGCATGGAAAAGTATTTGAGGCTCTGAAGCCCAGTTTCACAAGAGTGCCAATTCTAAGCAAAAGAAAATTATTCCTGATTCTTCTTCTATTTTCAGTGCTTATTATAGCTTGATTTGGAAGTCCTATCATGCTGAGTCAAGCACTCAGGTGGGAATTCATTCTTGGGTGCATATCTCTCCCCATTCAGCCTTCTAGGTACCTCCACAGCCAGGCACTCCAACATTCCATGCAGGTTATTCCAAGGCTGAAATTCCTCCTGGCACCTTGGCCTTAGCACTGTTCTGCTAAAGTAACAGATGATTCAGTACACTCTTGTTCTGTCATGGGCAACACATTCCATCAAGTGCTGAAGATTGCCAGAAGGTCACCTAGGAGGCCATTTGGGTATGGATGAGTCCAGACGTGGATGCAGATGGCCTCAGAGCTCCAGTGAGACACTCTCAGATCTTCAGTAACCAGGACCCAATCCAAAGCCTGTAGGAGTCAAAACAGAATGCCTGCCTTTCCATATGAAGTTGCTACTCCATTAGTTGTGTGGGAAAAAAGAGCTCTTCTTTCCAACACAGGGCAGCTACTAGAAAGCAACATTGAGCCAATACACTACTAAAAGGTTATAACAGACGAACAACAAGATTGTTGGGAAATCAGATGAAGTTCTTCTGAAATGGCTTGACATTACAGTGCATTAAACACAGAGATGAGAATACATATTAATGGAAATTATCAGAGAGCTTAGCTCAAAATAGTAAGTATTATAACATCTTAAAATAGGCAGCTTCTCCCAAGAATTTCACAAAGAGCCTGGATTTTTTGTCTGGGAGAAAGAGGAAGTATGAAATAAAACCAGAGAAAACTAATACCACTACAACATAATACTGCAAAAAGCCAGTCCCTGGGCAGCATCTCAAACTGCAGGTAGTGAATCCAGACTCCTTTCTCCACAGAATACGCAACATGAGTGAACAATGCATGGGATGAATTGCCTTTTGTGCCTTAAATCCTGCCCAGCTTAACTTTCTAAATTGCCACCATGGTAGTATCATGGCTTAAAATATATATTTCCTGATTCCTTGTGTGTGTTGCCCTGAAAGTTACTCTTGAGTCTAATGGAAGGCAGGAAGCTAGGTGCTGTTATTTTTTTCCATGTGTATGTAAAGCTTAATAGACTAAACTAGTAGGGTCAACAATGGGCAAAATTAAAACACTTCTAAAAATGAACTAGACAAGAGGAAACAATTACAGGGCTGCTATTTGGAGGAAACAGTCACTGGGTGGTTCAGTTGCTAACACAATAAAGGAGACAGCCCACGATGGAGCTTCTAAACACTTCCCAGTCTGGTATTCCCAAACTGTCCAGTGTTGTTTACTTGCCTGGAACAACGCCACAGACACATCCTGATAGGTTAGGAGTGATCCTCAGTGACTGCTGTGAGAAATAGGAAGTGGGCAGGGAGGGCAGCAGTAAGAAATGTCTGCTCATTTGAGGAGCCAAGCAGCAAGTACTTTCGTCTCCCTGGGTTATCTGAGGCAACCTCTTCAGTCAAAAAATAACTACAGGAGGTATCATGGGCTGCAGAAAGCATCATCAGATAATCTTCATGATTTTTCAGGTCTGCTTTTAAGATATCAAAGTGTTTGGGAGAATTCCTGCTGCTATACACTCAAATCATTTAAGTGATTTTAATTGATGGGGGAAAAAAAAAGACACAACTTTAAGAAAAATGCATCGAGAACTCGGAGGATATGTCCTGGTTTTTGTGCTGACACAGACTTAGGCTGTATCCTTGGATATCTCGGCTTCCTGCCTGAGCATCGTTTCCTTTCTCCTTGTCCTTTGAATGATACATTTCAGCTGCATGCGTTCGTGCAGGCACTGTTTCAGACTACCTGTAGGTACTGAGCATGGAACAGCAATGCCAGGTTTCCATCTGCATTAATGCTAGCTAATGAATTTATCTATCAAACAATAGAGCTGCACAGTAATCACCATTTCATTTTTAATGACAGGCATGAGCTAAGTTCTCTTATTTATAATAGAAGGGTAGTGATTAAAAAACCCAAAAAGTTGTTCTTCCTTTGTTGAAGGCACAGAAATTTCAGATATGGAAAATGCCAGACACTTTATGCCAATATCCATTAGTCAAACAGAACAAAGGAGAGACTTTCTCTGCAGTGTCACTTCTTTTACCCTCCCAAAAAGTTTCTAGTAAGTGAAGGTAATTTAAAAACTTTCAGTTAAAGTCTAAATAAAAAACAATGAAGTGCTTGCAAGCCTCTGCTCTGGAGAATTTGTTCAAGGCATCATATGTAGATCCTCTTTTCAGTCAGGTTTTATCATGTGAGGTGAGAGTGGTGTTTTTTTTGAATCCAGAAAACAATGCAGACCACAAGCAAGTAATCAGAAACTTACCACAGTTATATTTTTCTGCAAACATTTTAATTGCAGCTGCAAAAGATTGAAAAAATCTGCCTGATAAACATGCTTTTCTGCTCTAAAGACATGATTGAAAGCGTTCTGCTAGCAAGCCTACACAAAAGCTCATTAAATTAGGGATTATCTCTGAAGCTAAGTGAAAATAGAAGGCAGGTGGAGACATTGAAAGTAGGATATTATACCATTAACATTTATTCTGTTATTGCATCCACTTTGCTGAAATTTCTCATTTGTATCCTACCAGAAAATTACAGGCTGTCTGGTAGCTACAGCAAAAAAAAAGTGTAGCCTGGCATTCCTGCAGAGCAAAGGAAGATGCTGACAGCTCAGTGTCAGTCAGGGTGTTAATATGCCAAGGAAGGTGCAAGCTGCAGGTGAGGCTACAGAGAGCAGCGAGGTGCCTGATCCACCCTTCTCAGCATAGCCAGATGCCATCAGTGATGCAAGAGTTCTGCTTGGAGCCTCCCGAAACAGTGTATGTTCTTTCAGTGTTTCATTACTTCACACCACCCTTTCAGCTGCTAATGGCACTCCTTCTATTGAAAAGTGATCTAGCATGATGCACGTGTCCCACAGCACACACAACACTCACAGGTCTTTCTTTAATAGCTAGGAACTCAATGTACTCTCTAAATACAATCTGGCAACAGAGGTGGTGCAGCGCTATGCTGGCCCTGGGGCAGCTCCGGGAAGGGAGGCAGAAGAGGTGGAGGCTCTCCCACTTCTGCAGGGCTTCAAGAGCCGGTGGAGGGTGACCCAGCAGGGTCTACAGCTGTTTCCCTTCTCACTTGCTGCACTAGAATTCCTTGGGTGAAAGTCAAAAAGGGAAGAAGGCTGAAGGATGTTCCATCTTTCTGTCTCTATCCTACTCTGGTGGGGGCTCTGGGAGTCCCCTGGGAACAGAACGCACTTGCTGCTTTCCAAGAGGTGATCCCCGGAGAATCCAGGTCACAGTGGAGGGGGAACAAGAGCCACTAGGAGCTAATTTTCAGGCCTTGGTCAAGAGACTGAGTTAGAACTTTCCTTTTCTAGAATCTGAAGATGCATTTCTGCAAGGAGAGATTGACCTTGTTTGTTCACTTAGTTCAGCACAAGCTTTTGTTCCTCCTGAGAAAAATGGAGATTTATAAGAAAAAAGCTTCCATAGAAGAGGCCTTACAGTATCCCCAAGCTGGCATCACTTTTACATGAAAGCAAAATTTGCATGAGAAATGGGGATGCTAACTTACTGCAACTTCTCCCAGTCAGTACCCTCCCTATTTTTACCTTCCATCTCTCTTCCTTCTCCCTCATTCCCTCGCCACTGGAATTTCTCCTGTGATTCCTTTCCATGTAACTAATCTCTTCCTAATTAAATCCTATCCCAATAATCAAACTCCCATCATAATTAATCATTACTGTTCCTGCTTTTAATGTTTTAGTTTTCCCTTACCCCATCCCTAGTTTGTTTACATACACTAAAAGAGTATCTGTTGAAGTGAGGAAAGCCCATTATTCCACATTTCTTCAAAGCCTAACTCTTTGACCTCTTTTCTCTCCCTCTCACCCCCTAATTGGCCCTAAGGCCTTAAGTCTTATAAACATAAATACAATTGCATTTAGCTTTGAAGCACGTGTCAGTGGCATACAATAAGATGCCTTACAGAGAATACCTATAGGCCATACTTCATTATTTTAACTGTTTTCTTCCTCCTCTGCTCCTGTTTTCATTGTCGCTCTGTTTTTGTTTGCTCTGTCCCATTTTTTTCATCCAGGACCTCTTCCTGCTTTACCCCACCCTTGCAGCCTCACCTCAGAGGAATGCAAACCAAATAATCATTCAAGGCTGATGAACTTTAAAACCCATGACATTCAAGTGGGTTGGAAATTAGACAAAACAATTTCACCCATCCTTTGTTTAGGGCCCTGACAAACAGCTTGCTGCAGCTCCTGGGTTAGTGTGCAGGAGGATGTGCTGCTGCATGTCCCCCTTTCATAAGGGAAATGTTGGAATGTGGCCGTGTACCAAAAAGCCTGTTGTAACAAGGTTTGTTAGAAGGGCACCCTGGATCCCCCACATGCATCTCATATGCAGAGCTTTTCAGCTCTCCTTCTTTGATAGTGAGCACATGGAAATTGCAGGATGAGTCTTGTTGATTGCTTAAGTGGAGTAATTTTTATAGGGTAATGAATAGACTAGTCAGCAAATCTGCTTGGCTCAAGTTAAAAATCTGTCCAAAAAAACCACACAGAACTTTGTTTGCTTGAGCAAGAAAACAAGATTGAAAGGAGTCCCTCATTTTCACTTTCTTAATTTTTATAAACCATTTCCTAAGGCTGCCTGAGAAAAGCATGTGCCTTCCCTTTATTTTCTTCAAAAGTCACTTCCAGGTTGGGTTAAAATGTATTTTATTTATTTTGCAAGTCATTTAGAGTAAGAGTGGAGCCAAGGCACTGGGTTGAGATTAAGAAGGAGGTGCCTTCCCCTGTGCCCCCTGAATGTCAGGACTGGAGACAGCACTCACCGGGGGGTCCCAGGGCCTGCAGCACCTCAGACTCCGCACAGGGAGGGTGCAGGAAGTTCAAGTGCAGGCAGCCAGTAGAGCCAGAACTTTGCTGCTGCATGAAAAAGCATCAAAAGTCAATCTCTGTTTATTGTTTATTCATCTCTCACTCTCTCTCTCTTCACATGCAAAACCAAGGTTGCAATTCTCACAATAATAAAGTTGGAATTTCTTTTCTGGAAAACCATGAATATCAGTTCTGGTTATGGCACTTATAGGACATGCTATAATTGTTCTCGGCACTGGTGAGACTGCACCTCGAATACTGTGTACAGTTCTGGGCCCCTGACCACAAGAAGGATGTTGAGGCTCTGAAGCAAGTCCAGAGAAGAGCAATGAAGATGGTGAAGGGGCTGGAGAACGTCTCATGAGGAGCAGCTGAGGGAACTGGAGTTGTTTAGCCTGGAGAAGAGGATGCTGAGGGGAGACCATATTGCTGTCTACAACTACCTGAAAGGAAGGGTCATTGGGCACTGGAACAGGCTGCCCAGGGAGATGGTTGAGTCACCATCCCTGGACGTATTTAAAAGACAGGTGGATGAGGTGCTCAGGGACATGGTTTAGTGGTTGATAGGAATGGTTGGACTCGATGATCCAGTGGTTCTTTTCCAACCTAGTGATTTTATGCTTCTTGAAAATAAGCTAAAAAAGTGAAAACAAAATATTGTAAAATACGGGGGGGGAAAGTGCTTGAATCCAGCTTCCCTCTGATCTCTAGGGGCATAAATCTAATTTTTCATGCTATTAATTTCAGATCATGATAAGGGACAGATCTTTTCCTTTATTTGGCTGAATTGTGACAACATTCTTTCTTTTGTTTTTGTTTTTCTATTGCCCATCAAGCCTGATCCAGAATCTACTAAAGCCAGTCAAAAGATTCCCATTGTCTTAAAACAGGCTTTGGATCAGGCTCTAAGTAGCCTTGGGCAAATGAATAAACTAAAATATTTAAATTGTTGCGTGTTGAGTCTCAAACTATACGTTGTTTTTGTTCTAAGTTTAGAAAAGCCATGAATAGCTTACATCTCTTAATTTAGGAAAATTTAACTAGTTTGTATAAAAAGCCCTCAGCAAGTTAAAAACCTACCCTGGGAATGCTATACCTATATCCCGTTAAGAAAGAATGGGAGAAGTGTACAATCTTTCCATTAACGCAATGTACATTTCAAACATCACAAAAAACATATCCAGAAATCTTCCTCCAGCAGAGTCTTTGTATTCAGTAATAGTCTGCTATAAGTCTACCTATGCCATAGCAACTGGTATATATGTGTAATATATAAAAGTGTCTGCATACACAAGGATGCATATTAAATACAGCTATAAGCAACTATAATTTTTATTGATGTAAATAAGCTATACTAGCTGAAGGACATTTTTGCTGATATATCTACATTAGAGTTCTTTTGGCATGACTATGTGCTTCAGGTGAATTTTTCACACTTCATAGCAAATCTGGCAGGACTTTTAAGAGTTATTAAGTTGTAGGCTGGATAACATTTTAGTTGGCAAGACATAAGCTTCTTGACTTGCTTTGCGCTAATGTGCTACAGTAGAATTTACCTAATGAGCACAATTGAGAAGGCACTTGATTAAGTAAAAATCCTGAATCCAGAACAGATCCAGTGCCAATCACAAGTTTTTATAAAGACTAAACAATGCAGAAAAGGTACACAAACAAGTGCAGACATTTGCCTTTTCACTCTCTGTATAATCAGAGCTGACTCTACCCTACCTACCTCACTCCCTTCTAGAAGTCAAGTAGCCTCTTTTTTATTGCCACACACTCCTCCATCAATAGAGTTTATTAGCCTGGGCTTGCTGCCATGATAGCACAGCTATGGCTTTCAGCATGGACCTTGTGTATGTCTGGCTAGCTCAAATGGAGCTACATAGGAATCTGCCATGTTTCTCTACTGTGTTGGAATTTTAGTCCAAAATTAGATGTCTACCATGTAGGTATCTATGTCTGAATTAGTTCTTAAGGTTCTTTTTAGAAGCAGTGAAGAGAAATGGGCACATCTGAGATGCAGTTCAACTCATTCAGAGGTATGTGTTTAAAATAGGACAGAGAAATTAGGTGTGCAGGTGTGTAAACTTAAATGGGGTGACTTCCAGCCCCTTTCATAAAAAACTACAGCTTGGACTTGATAACACATGGAAGCAGCTCTGATTTCATAGAATCATA
>WAAB01025369.1:0-57540 GCA_013389865.1 Piaya cayana
TTACACCACAATATACACTTCTTTTTCCAACAAGGTCAGGTTCTCATGATATTTGCCAACTTCAACGAGCAAAAGATCGTGTTCTCATAGA
Organism: Piaya cayana; assembly: GCA_013389865.1. NCBI lineage: Eukaryota > Metazoa > Chordata > Aves > Cuculiformes > Coccyzidae > Piaya > Piaya cayana. Next base: position 92 of record WAAB01025369.1, read on the forward strand.
TACTGTTTCCCTAAATGTCCCACAATGGACCTTTCCTCTATTATCTCTGATAAAACATATTTTAAAAAGCCCTTCTTATTATTTTTCACAGTGTTGGCCAGCTTCAACTCTAACTGAGCTTAGATCGCATAAATTTCTACCCTACAGTGGTGAACAGCATCCCTGTATTCCTCGCATGTCAACTGTCCTTGTTTCCACCAGCCATACCATCCTTTTATGCCGCAGTTCTAGTAGAATATCCATGTTCAGCCAGGCTAACATTCTGCCTTGCCTGCTTGACTTCTGGCATTGTGGAGTTGCCCGGTCCTGTGCTCTTAGGTGTCTCATGCTTTGAAGGTGAAATTGAAGGGTTTTCTTGTTATGCATGAATTACACTGACTGCTGTCATAGGCAGCTGTTAGGGATCTCTAAATCTATGACAATAACAGAAGAAAATTCAGGGTAAGACATTTACAGCGAGCACTGCATTTCCTTTGCTTAAGAGATTTTGATAATTGAAAAATTTCAGTGGATTTACAGTTTTGGAGCAACTGGCTATGATATATTAGCTTTGGGTTGATTTGTCTGTGCACTGTGAGAGAAAAGCAGTAAATGTTAAAAGTGAAAAATCCAAGAAGTGCACTTTGTTAAGGGCAAAACAGGTAACTGAAGACAAAATAATAATATTAAGACCTTTCCTTAAAGAAGATAAATGGGTCCTGGAATTATTATAAAGTTGCAACATATAATATTGACTGCTTCACTTCTTTAGAAGAAATTAATCTTTTATTAGTTTCTGAGGCACTACAGAAAGGTTATTTAGAAAAGATGAGGAAATGTTCCAGCAGCAACTAAGTAGAAACCTGCAAATATCCAGGTATTTGAGCTCTCGTTTACTTCAGCAGATAATCTGGACAGGAGAAGTTAGTAAACACAAGTGCACTCTGAGTATTTAATTTTGAGAGTATTGTTCAAGTAGAGTGTATTTAAATGACATAGCAAAATAGGTAAAATACACTGAGAAATAAAATTTAGCAACCAGAAAATAATCACAGCTTTAGGAACACTGGATGTACTGCACATTAAAGACAGCCGTAACGGATTAATTATGTGAAAAGTTCTTCAGAAGTTATTTTTACAAAATACAGAAGGTGACAGCAAGGAAAGGAAGAAGGGTAATAGAGGGTTATTAAAGTTATACTGGGTGAAGACACGAGTTGGACAGGAAAGATGACTCTGCTTTAATTCCATCCTAGCTCTTAAGGTTATTTTAAGGACAAACCTACACATTTTGAAAGGGATAGAAGAGAACACTAGAAAGGGGAGAAGATGAAAGAGACAACTTTTGAGGGGAAAATAATGGGATCCTTTGTTTCCTGCAAACTAAGTGTCACTGTCCAAGCAGTATAGAGAAATACAGGCAATTGCTGTCATCTTTGTTATGTTCTGCTGCAGCCTTCTTGAGAAGTTTATAAGTGAATAAAATAGCTGGGGCACCTGAGCTAGGTTATATTAGAATATTAAACTCAATTAAATGAACTATTTGTGACAATAACTTTGTAGCACAGAATCACTGTCAGCTCTAAATTACTCTCCCACAAACTTAAACCAAAATTTACACTGAAGGAAAAGTGGAAGTTCTGCAGATGTGTGTGAAAATATCAGCTGGAAACACATTCAGAACTACATTAAGTATAAATTACCTATATTAAGTTAAGAGAATGGATTAGCTTGGTTTAGGGAACAACTATTATCTTTGAATGGGGCAAAATTCTTGACCAGTCGTTTAGTTTACATTAAACTCAGTATATTTGATTTTTTTCAAATCTGGGAAGATTTGTAGTTCCTAAATTTACTTCAGACTTTGCACTTGAATGAATCCAAAGTGAAACTTACTCCTTTTCAATGTAACTCGCTGGATAACAGTAGGAGGCTAGGTCAGTGTAGCCTCATATTGACTCTTATGCAGAGCAGGTTAGGAAACAACAGCCTATTGTGCAGTAAAGTTTGTGAACTGTGTATCTCTATTAGAGGAAGTAGAAAGTGCAAAACTAGTATGGTGAGCAACAGTGGAAGGAGATCAGGGAAGAAATTTACATTTCAGCCACATATCCATAGATAAGGCTATAAAATCAATGCTGTGGGAAGGATTTCTTTTATGTGGCATTATATAAGGGATATAGGGAATCTATATTCATCCACCACCATTAGCCTTCCAGGGTTGGCAGAAATTCTTTGTCATTTTCTTCCCTAGGACAGCAGCTCCTCACTTGCATTTGTTCCGATGACTGACAACAATTACGCATCTTCTGGTATGCTGTTAACTGTAAAGAATCTGTTGAAAGTGAAGCAGTTTTACAATCTTTTCTGAAAAGCAGCTAGAAAATGTCTGAGTTATTGAAAAAGTAATTATAGGATTGCTTCTAATTAGATTACACAGTTCTCTGGGGAAACACAAAAATGCTGTGGTTTGACATTTTGGCCTGACACACTGCCATGCAACCATGTTTAGCAGAAAGAAAAATCTGGCAGGGTGAATAAGACATTTCTCAGTAAGAAAGTGCAGTGGCAAGAGCAATGTGGATTAGACTTCAGTAAAGCCAAATTTTTAATTGGAAGATGTGACTCAGATGACTTCAAAGCCCCATAAAACAGGCTTATTATTTAATTTAAAATTGAGTGTCGAAATAGTAGGGTTTTATTTTCTAGTGAAAAGATTTTAATGAAAAAATGACTACAATTTTCAGCTTTTCATTATTGCTCATATAGTGTTCTTTAGCTGATTCTAACTCTTTTGATATCCCCTAATTCATTTGTGTGGATTGTAGTGTATTTAATGAGAAATGCGGTGCTAATCATTTTGTTCTTCATTCTCTTTTGTTATAGTCAACAAATGAGGCAGACATTTTCAATGATCAATCAGTGCCAATTTGTAGAATTATTTTGGATGTTTCTGAAACCTGAATGCCTGATTTTTATCTAGAAACAATCCCACAGAAAACAGAAATAGAATATAAGCATTTCTAAAGTGTCTGTCTCTTTTGAACATCTTCCCTTCAATCAGAGAAAAAGACAATATCTGTTAGAAGGCATAGTCAATTACTGTACCATTCATTGGTTTAATTAATATATCCTACCTTTGGAAAAGACTGTATCTGGAGCATTTAAAGAATTACCTGATAAAGATCCATGTTTTACAATGGAATTGTGGAATTTCCAAGATTTAGACTTTTGCAAAGCTCCCTCCATGAGCTAACTAGTTGAGAATATTTGAACTGTTGCCTTCACTACTAACAGCAATCAGGTCATCAGTCATAGATAAGGTGGATAACTAGGCTACCATTGTCCTGCCTGTCTGTGTGTTTGTATCAGTTTTTGTAAAAGCTCTATTAATAAATAAGAGATTATACCAAGCATGACCATAATGATTGGTCCCAAACTGAAAAAGTGTTTCTGTGTTAGACAGACATCTAAAACCAAAACAAAACCCAAAACCTCTTCCAAACAAAAATGGGAAAAAATATTGTTGCTGGTAGGCAACAAAATAAAAACAAAAAAAAGGAATTGACTGTTTGCATGCCCATGCAAGCACATAAGATGTGTACCAAGCAGCCTAGTGAATTCACTACTCAAACCTCCTCAGTTAAATGTGTGCTCACTGACATTGTTAAAAGTATTTTAACTATAGTTGATTCCTCTATGGTTGATGTAGTCTACAGTATTAGTAGGAAAGTAGTCCAACACAGTCAACATCTATTGAGTGTCAGGGTCTTAAATTCTAAGAACATAAAATAACAGTGAAGAATGTGAAAGACCCCCCAAAATCCCAAATCTAATCCCAACAAACCAACTGCCAAATGATCTGCAACTCCATGGAGCATATAGAATTTGGAAACATATCCTAAAAGAAGGCAAATTTTGCCCTTCGGGTTCTGTAATTTTCCAAAAGAACCGTTGATTTGTGATGAAGTTTAGAAAAATATGTTTTTATTTAAACATATTTAAACCTAGTAGAGCATTTCTATTGCCTTGAATGTCACTGAAGGAGATTTGTGAGCATTTGTACACTTATTTTTACTTTTGAGAAGAATAATGGAAAAGGATGAAATTCTGAACTATAAAATGAAGAGCTGTTTCAGCAAATGGAGCAAATAAATTGGTTTGAGAGTAGCTAGAAGGAGAAATATAGAGGCAGAAAAGTGGGTAAGACTTGGTAATTGGTTGTTTCTAATCGACTGTGCACTGATATTGGAAACTAATCAATTTTTTGCCAGTTATTGATACCTGATATTTATAGAAAATATAGTAGTATATACTTACTGCTTAGGTGTTCTGGTTTTTATTACCAGAGTAATTAAATCCATAATAACATATTTTCATGCATTCATTAAGCTACACCTCAGATTAAGATGTGGTATATTAGTGTTGGACATAATATTTGATGAAATAGCTGTTAAAGACTGCCAATATGAATAGACCAAGTCTGATGGTGTGTTGGTTTAGGCCTAAGAAAACTAGTTCACTTCTCCTGTCAAGAAGGAATGAAAAAAGGCCCAGAAAGAAAATAAATCTGAGCTTCTGGTTTCATCTTTAAAAACAGAACTGAGAATTTGAAGGATCTCACATGAGAATGCAGAGAATCTTTCTGAATAAGGAGTTAATTTAAGTAGAAAATGGCATATGGATATTTTATTATTTTATCCATCTCTTTTTTTCTACCACTAAGAAAAAAGATTCCTATACATTGTGAAAATATGGTTATATTTACTTCAAACATCACATAATCCTGATGGGACAAATCACTTTTTATCTTGTTTGGAAATATGGGAAATAGCATGTTTATAGTATTAAATAGTTAGCATTGGATTTGAGGGATCCAGTGAATGTTGGTCTTCTTTCAGAGTCTTGCTGGTCAAATTCACCCTTGTTAAATTGCAAGAAGGGTATACCCTGGGAAAACCACTCCCTTGATTGTAAGCAGGGCTATATTGACCTCCTTTAAACAAAGAGATGAAATTAACTGTATTGGAATTATATGCTATATCTGTGGTATGAAATAAGACAAGGCCAGCAGATATGAAACAATATTGGTTTGCACTATTAAACTCATTTGCCCTTCTGCTGGGAAAGATGTTTGGCTTATGTTAACACCCAAACACGTTTGAGAATTGCTTGGGATGTAGAAGTTGATATGGATGTAAATCATACAAGAGAATATTCTATTAATTTAACAGTACAGATGAGTGTGTTCCAGCTTCTGAGTGTTCTGAGGTATAAGCCAGGAGATGGATAGAATAATAATTCAAATGGGTTGCTATTTCAGGAAGTAAATAAGAGTGTGACAGTTATTTGTACAGGTTATGATACACACCTAAGCTGAACTCCCAAAAACATATATAAATGACCACATTTTCTACTCAAAAAGAGAATAATCCTAGAAGAGCTGTCTTATGACAAATATATTCATATGCTGGGTGTGTTACCAGGGTGTTGTGGCAGGTGACTTTAGAAGAGGGTAATGCAAAATCCAACATCTCCATAGGGAGTCACTATTTGTGCAAAACTGTCAGCTGACGTATAGACAGGAGCCAAGGTGTTAAATTGAAAAACATAGATTTGTGATATAACATAGATTGCTAGGTTTACCTAGTTAGTTTACAATGTGTGGGAAAAGATCAGAAGGACACTACAAGAGGACCTAAAGAACTGTAGAAAGAAACATAGCTGCCAAGATAAATCTTTATAAACAGAAATTTAAATTCCAAGCAATGAAAGTGAAACTCTTGTGAAAGAAGGATAACATGGTGTTTAGATGATCACTCTAGTCATGGCTACTGTACACTGCTAAGCTGCAGTGGAAGGTTCCTACTCTAAAGGAGACCTATAATCAGAGATCCCCTGTAAGTTCACCCCACAGTTCTACTGTCTCACTGCAGACTGCTCCACTCATGCCCACACTGTACCCTGTGTTGGAGTGTGGCTCATCCTCCAGGGCTCTTCCATGACAAAGCCACTGTGCTCTGACTTTGCCTGGCCCCTCTGCACTAGTTCTGCCCCATGACCTCACCTCTGATGTTACATTATGTGTTCTGCCTTTTTTGGTCCTTCAATTTGCGTTCTTACCTCCCCATATGATTTGATTGTGATGAGAGATTAGTAATGTAATAATTACTTGTGCTCCCAGAGACTGCAAAGACTATTATATTTAATTAGAATTATTTGTTTTCCTGTCTTTAACAACTGTACATGCTTTTTTTTTAACTCAGCTTTCTGTCAGTTGATATAAAGACTATTGGTATATCCATTGTGTATGGTTTGACCACCGCTAAAATTTAATTTGATTCTTTCTATTAGAAAGGTCATTCTGCTGTAAATTGTTGCAGCAGGGTTAAACTTTTCCAATCAAAAGCCTTTGTGAACGAAGGGAAATTCAAAAGAGTTGGAATATTTCTAGCACACATTTTTATAATGTGAACTGGAAATTTGTTTTCATCTATACTGTAAATCTATGCAGGCACAAAAGTAGTCATTCTGCATTGCCTAATGGCCTCTGACTTCTTAGGTGACACTTTTTGATAGCAGTTAGACTATCTAGGATTGCAATACTGCAAGGTGCAGCGCTTATTATGTTAAGCTTTATCTTTTGCAACATTGAAGTGTTTCTGGAAAGTTAATAATGACTCACAAATCAATGCCAAATGCACAGTGTAGGCTTCTTTGTGGATTTGCAGACTGTAATTCAACCCTGCACTTTCTTTTAGTCTCCCACTAGAGCACCTTGTCATTTGCTGTACAGTTTCAACACAATTACTATTTGTGCTGGCCTGCCAATATCACCCAGTCCCCCAGGAGATGGTCTGTGTACAAAGGCATAAGCTTCAAAGAACAAACTAGATCTGGAAACATCACCACAACTACTGCTCAGTATTACTCGAGTCCCCCAGAATACTAATACTGGTTCAGCAGCGTAATGAATAATTAAACAGAACTGGAATTGTTTCAAACATTTTTTCAATATCTTCAAATCACAGCAGAAAGGCAGAAACATGGATCTTTGAAGGACTTGTACCACGATGAATATTAGTTGAAAATTACATACTCAAAATATGACATCAGAAAAGTCTCCCAGATTTACAGGATAGAATTAATCTGCATGTATTGTTAGAGTTTATAAGTGTTTTAGTTTCTTCTAGTAACATTCTTGTATTTTAGCTTGTTGCTTGGCAACACTATTTTTAGATATTCAAGTAATGTGTATCTCTGCAAATTAATCTCTGAATCGTGGTTGCTGAATCCTTTCTAAATAGCCCTTTTCATGGAACTGAAATACAAATCAAAGTAATAGCCATCTTTCTAGCATTTAAAAATGATGAGTAGAATGAAAAAAACCCAGCCATGAAAACATACATTTTAAAAATCTGCTCTAGGGCATCATTATCTGCATGTCACAACACATAAAAATTTAGAACTACAGAAGTGTGAAGATAGTTTAAGGGTCATCTATTAAGGCTTCTCTGTGTGCTGAACAGTTGCTGAGGGGTCTGAGATAAATTAATAAATGAATTTTTTGCCTGTAACTATTGATGAAGTACGTCCACAATTCCCAAAAGTATAGTCAGTGGCATCAATATGCATATTGAAATTTTTTTTCAACTATTATTTTGTACATGCATATTTATTTCATTTAGACTTGTTTTGGTGGGGCAATGACCATGAAATAAAACGTGAGCTAAAACAAAATAAATGCTGTGTTGAAAATTGTTAATTAGAATAAAAAAAGAAAAGTATTATAAAAAAACCCCAACCTTGTATTTTCTCACTTTGATGGTAACAGCCTATTTATTTTGATTTTTAAAAATAAAAATATCATGTGCATATTCATATAATAAATTCTACACAGTATTTTAGACACTCATAGCCAAGATTTGGGAGTTACATGATTTTCATTAATGGAAAAAAATACTTACATTAAAAATATAATGTGTTCAAAGGAATCTTAGAAAATCTGCAGATTTAACTCTTTTAGACTTTCTGTTTTCTAGAAAGCAACTAGTAATAGCCCATATATTCCAAGAGTAAAAATTGCATGTGCAACACTACTCTTGTATTATTAGTTTATGTTTTAAATTTACTTTAGAATGCTGATAATATAAATATCAGTCCTTTTGATCCTTGGTGTTAAAAATCTTAGTTAACTTAGGCTACAATTGCATTGAAGGGGCTGGAGAACAAGTCTTATGAGGAGTGACTGAGGGAACTGGGGTTGTTCAGCCTTGAGAAGAGGAGGCTGAGGAGAGACTTTATTGCTCTCTACAACTACCTGAAAGGAGTTTGTGGAGAGGAGGGAGTTGGCCTCTTCTCACAAATGACAGGGCACAGGAGGAGAGGGAATGGCCTCAGGCTGCACTAGGGGAGGNGTTGAGTGACCATTCTTGGAGGTGTTTAAAAGACCGGTAGAGGAGGTGCTCAAGGACATGGTTTAGTGGCAGATAGGAATGGTTGGACTCAATGATCCTGGAGGTCTTTTCCAACCTAGTGATTCTATGATTCTATAATGATATAATTATTAAAAATGAAGCACATCACTGGTGCATTTTTAAGTACAAAGACTCTACCAATCCCATCTTTTTTACACTTTCATGATATTTTCACCACAATAATTAAACACATGCAAATCATGCAAATGATATGATAATCAACAAATCTCATCAATGCAAACCCATATATTTCTGTGTCCTTTAAGAAGTTTACAGCAGATGTTTTTATAGATCTATATGGAGAATAGAGGAAGATTGTGCATGTTTTAGATTAATACATTATTATACACCTTACAACTGCTACATTTCCTTTTTATGAGCTCTTTTTCTTTGGGATTGTAATCTATCACTTGAAGAATATTGTAATATATTGTACTAATCTGTGTATGTCCTTCAGTTCAGCTTTGGAGACACTAAAATTGTTACTTTGTTCATGAACTCATATTTTGGATCTACAAAAGATTTTCAAAGAAATAGGGGAATTAAAACTCTATGTTGAATAAACCTAATAAAACATTGAATTAACAGATGAGGAACTTCAGTAGTATTGTATTTCTAAATAGTTCAATATATATTTCAATATATATTCAAATATATATTTCAATATAGTATGTATTTCAGTATATGTTCAAATATGAATTTTAAAACATCAATACATATTTCTAAATTGTTCAATACAGTTTTCTGAATTTACACACAAACACAGAACATATACATATATTATCTTAACTGCCATATTTTATCTATTTCTGACACCTTTTGCTGCATAATTAAGAAAATCTTGAAATTTCTACTTGTAATTTTATGCTAATTTTCCCATTAAATTTCAATAAAAGCTTCATTTTTTACAATATATACTCTAAACCATACCTTTTGTGATAATGTCGGTGCATCCTCAGTTAGTTTGCAGATAACACCAAGCTGAGCAATGTAGTTGTCACAATGGAAGGACGGGATGTCATCCAGAGGGACCTGGACAGTCTGGAGAAGTGGGCCTGTGAGAACCTCATGGGATTCAACAAGGGCAAGTGCAAGGTCCTATACCTGGGTCAGGGCAATCCCCATTTTCAGTACACAATGGGGGATGATGTGATTGAGAGCTGCCCTGAAGAGTAGGACCTGGGGGTGCTGGTCAATGAGAAGCTCAACATGATCCAGCAGTGTGAACTCGGAGCCCAGAAGGCCAACTGTATCCTGGCCTGCATCAAAAGAAGCGTGGCCAGCAGGTGATGGGAAGTGATTCTGCTCCTCTATTCCGCTCTTGTGAGACCTCATCTGGAGTACTGTGTCCACTTCTGGGATCCTCAATGTAAGAAGGATATGGAGCTTTTGGAATGGGTCCAGAGGAGGTCTACAGTGATGAGCACCTTTCATACAAGGACAGACTGAGAGAGTTGGACTTGTTCAGCCTGGAGAAGAGAAGGCTCCGAGGAGATCTTATAGTGACCTTCCACTACCTGAAAGGGGCTACAAGAAAACTGGAGAGGAACTATTCATAAAGGCTTGTGGTAATAGGACAAGAGGAATGGGTATTAACTGGAGATGGATGGATTTAGGCCTAATATAAGGAAGAATTTATTCACCGTGAGAGTGATGAGACACTGGAACAGGTTGCCCAGGGAATCTGTGGCTGCCCCATAGCTGAAGGTGTTCAAGGCCAGGTTGGATGTGACCTTAGTCAGCCTGATCTAGTGGGATGTCCATGCCCATGGCAGGGGGATTGGAACTACCTGATCTTTAAGGTTCCTATCAACCCTAAGTATTCTATGACTTTATGATTCTATGATTCTACATTAATATGGTAGGATAAATAGCTACCAAATGCTCTTGGAGGATAGGGAAAGCTCTTATAGCCAGTACAGTGGGGATAGAGACTTTACTTTTCACATGTACTCTTGCCTATCCAATATATCTCAATGTCTTTGACGTGCTTCACGGTCACAGAATCCAGCCTTGGAAAGCTGTAGTGTCAGCATCCACATTGTTCTACAAATAACCACATTAACATTAAAGTAAAAATTCTGTAAAGATGATTGCAGAAAGTGTGGAATGGGACATGGTATAGGAATTCAAATTTGATGACCCAGTCTCTTCACTAATATGTCACACTATTGCAGACTGGATGCCTTTTAGGTGTTCATTAATCTACACATTTCTCCCGGAGGAATGGAGACAATGAAGATATGTCTACTCTACTGCGGCACGCATACTAGTACCTCCTACTTTGTCAAACTTAATCTAGCATAAAATCTTACCATTGACCTTACACCTACATGTAGATATTAATTAACACCTCTAGGAGTCACACATTACCAACGCTAAACTTTTGAAGGCTTTTGGAAGAGTCTTGTGCAGCTGATGTGAAGCTGGAGTATATATTGCTTTTGCTGTATGAGAATGGACAGATAGGATACAAGCAGAACGTTAGGAAAAGTTGGAAACAAAGTGATGAATACAAGAAGAGAAGATAGAAAGGCGACTGGGTAGACACAGGTAAAGCTCACAAGGTGATGAAATACAGGAGAGGTTCTAGGACCTATAAGAAATGTCAAAGATATACCTGACAGTTCTTCAATGTATGATTTTTAACCTAATAAAAGACAATTTTCTCATGTTTTTTACAATACAGATGTATTTCTGATGTCTGAAACCTCCACATATGAATATATAGGAAAGGTTTTTTTCTTTAATGTGATGAACATAGCCCATTTTTCTATTTTGTTGTGCAGGCATATTCTCTCCCCAGTGAAAAAAGCAAGAGTCACATAGAAGATTACTTTGCATTAAATTCACAGTATGCACACACAAGGAGCAACAGATTAGACAGAAGCTGGCCATTAAGCATCTAAAGTAATATATTTGAGAAAACACATCAATTGTTTTCTTCTTGAAAAATGCATTTACATAATCTTCCAAATGACAATTTAATCTTTTTATAATCAGAAATAATTTTACAACTAGAAATAGAATTCTTATCTTTAAATATATAAAAAAAGTTCTATTGGGACAATTGGTGCAAACTCCACTTTGTAAGGTATAGCGTAGATGCAGAAATTAAAATTGTGTCTTTTTGCAGATATTACAATTAAGATGCAGAAAATAAAAAGCAAGAATAAAATAAGAAATCAAACAAGAGAGATATTGTTACTTATCATTGCAGACAGTATGAGTCTTTTAGTAGGAATTTATTAGAACAATTAGCTAAAGCACAAATTATAGCCCCCTCCTTTGTTTCAAAAAGAGTTGCCCAACACAATCAGCATCTTCATACTACAGTCTCCTATTGAGATGAAGACAGTATCAGGACCAGTAAAGACCACTGATTACTAGACAGTGTATTTATACCATTTTTATAAGGTGAATACAAAAGAGTCAGCCAGATATCAAATCTCATTTCATTATTCCTCGGTTAAGGCAAGTTTCAAAGGCCTAGAGGTCAAATGGAAAAACACTTTAGTCCATTAAAATGCACTCACTCAAATAACTGAGTCTTTCAGTAAATGCTGTTCACATAGGATTAAAAATAAAATATATTTGACAAGACTACATCTGGTTCACAAGGAACCTTTAAACAGGGGAATATCAATATTCATTGAACTTAAACAATAAAGTTATAAAACCGTCTCAACCCAGTCAAAAAAGGAGGAGGAAAAGGCAGTCTGACTTGACAAACTGTCATAAAGGGGGGTGAATATTAAGATACTTCATTTTCCACCTCTCATTTCCACAAAATAAGATGAAACAAGACAAAACAAAACAAAAAGTGTAACTAATGTTCTTGGGAAGGGAATAGTGAAGAGTTTCTTTCTAAGATGAGGAAAATTTTGTGTACTGACCATTCTTGGTAGGTAAAAATGCATTGGAGATTAAAGACCTCCATCAATGAACTGGCAGATTCAAAACAATTTAATCACTTGTTTCAGAAAAAGCTATGATATTCCCTAACAATTTTTTTATTTCTTTCTTATTTAAGTAAAATGTTCTGTATTTGTGCATGCGCGCGCACTTATGTGTGTGTGTGTGTGTGATGGGTCTTCTAGAAAAGGTATCAATACTTTTACTTATTTATTTGTTTCAGAGTTGCTTCATATTGAGCATTGTTCAAGAAGATGAAAGATCCAGAAAGGATACATTACCTTTTGAATGCTCCAGGGTGTCAGTTTTGCTCCCTTGGAAACTACAGGTCTATCTGTGTGTGTATGTGTGTGTGCATCTGTGTGTGTCTCTTGTTTAATGTACACATAAAAGTAAGAGAATACTATTTTCTCTAGAAACTAGTACTGTGGAATGGCCATTATTTTCTTATCTCTAAATTTAATAGCTTTTCAAGGGCCCTACTATCATTAGTTTAGTGGAGTAACAAGGACAGCACCTCTTTACTTTATTAAATCTCATTTTTTTCAGGCATTAACAAATCACTTAAATATTTAGAACTCTGTTAAAAAAATAATAATAATTTAATAGTTGCACATGGCCATTATTAACTCCAGGTGGTAATTAATCTCTCTACAAAAGTTTCTGTTGTAGCTATTGTAAAAAACATAAAACCTCACAAAATTACTGATTTTCTATATTTCCCATATTTTTCAGGTTTTTCTTATTCAGGATGGCATTTCTTATCAAATGCATTACTACTTCTATATATTTACTACATAAAATACTCAAACATATTGTATGTATGTTTATGTAACATCCTGATATATTTTTACTCAAGAATACCCCTAAGAATACACAAGATAAAAGGAAAGTCTTGTACATCATCAATGACCTTGAAAATTACCCTGAAGGTATGATGATTTATAGGTTTGCCCTGGTGATACCACTATACTTCTTACCTCCATATATCTTCTGAAAATCTGAGTATAATTCAAGCAGAGGGCCTAGTAGTCCTTAGTATGGTGAAGAATATTTTTCCTGCCACCTAACGTGCAATGATAAATTGAACCAGAAACTGATGTAACATATGAATAATAAATATGGCAAAACAAGGACTGCATCTCAAAATAGATGAAACCTAAGCTCCAGAACCAGACAGAATTGTAAATATTATTGCAATAAACATGCCCTCTCCTGAGATCTATTGGATTCCACGTTAAATATTTCACCTGCATACAAACAGCACTGTAAAGATTTTTGCTTTTTCTTTTTTAAAAGTGTGGCCTTGATCTCAGATGAGATGGTGGGACTCGATGATCCTGTGGGTCTTTTCCAACCTGGTGATTCTATGATTCTATGATAATAAGTCAAATCCTCTTAGTGGACTCAACACAAATAAGAGAACAGCACTGCGGTAACAGAGACTCAGAATGATGTCTTAATAATGATATTAAGCACCACACACTCAGCATTTAAAATAAAAAAAACACTCTAGAATCTTTCTGGTTTTTGTTTCTAAATACATGCCAATATCTACAATAGGAAGATCTTAAGTGCATTTTATTTCCTTTAACAATTCAAAATATAATATGCCACCTCCTGCAATGTGACATTTAAAATCAAGTCAGTACAAGAGAAAGAAAAGTGAGTTTCCCTCTCAGAATGATTCTCTTCTATAACTCTCAACATCAGCATCAAGAGTAGAATAATCCTGTGTTAACAGAAAGCTTATTAGATGTCCCTCAGGTTAGAGTAATGTGATGGGACTGAGTAAGCTGTTCTCAAGGCTATTCTGATTAGTACAAATTCACCCAGTCCCACAGAGGGGAATTTGCTGTTGTATAGTGCAGTCATGTTCCTTGTCTGCATTTTATAATAATAGGCTAGGATACGGTGCTGTTTATCTGGCTATGGCCATTCCTTTTAACATTTTCTCCACACTGGAGAAACCTGGAGACCTAATATTGAGTGTGTGTTCTGCAAGTGGAGATGACATATGCCAACGTATGTCAGAGACCTCATTAATTCATAATTGATAGCAAAAGGATGGTGTTTTCAAGATATTTTGACACCCAGAAAGGTTCTGCTGTGTTTCACAGACTCATTTTGACTATCTCCTACTGAATGTCTTTCAGTTACTGTCACTACATGATTCTTCAAACCAGCTGGATGATTTTTGGGAGAGATAGTGATAGAAAGATAGATAGTTAGATTTGATAATTTCGGATCATTCTTGGCCCTACTATGACACTACCAAGTCAGGTCACAAACCAAACATGTGAGCCTGTGTTAGTGTGATTTCATGGTGTCAAGTTTGCTAGCTCTATTAGAAGACTGTGAAAACATCTAACAATACATAATTGATTTATGTTAGAACATCTGTAAACATTCAGAAGCATACATAAAGGCAGCATAAAGAAACTAAAGGCAGCACTGAGAGAACCCAGTAAAGCTGAGTGTCTTACCTAGGCATATTTTTCTCTTTTTGGTCCTATTACTTTGTAATTGCTTTAAATTGATGTATTTCTTACTGAGGACAGCACTTATTTACAAAATGAGCTTAATTCAGATGGAAAATTAGTAAGCATCTCTCAGATCAAAAGGAGCCAAGATACCATCCTTGCACAAGGGACAAATTTTCTAAATGGTTGCTGCCTCCTCTGCTGACATTTCTGGGAATCCAAAAGAAAATATAATCTCAATATTGATGAGCTACTGATAGCTTTATAATATTTCTGTAACATATTTACAGTATTTTGCAAAATACTGTAAAAAGCAGATGAAAAAGTAGGTGAAATAATATAGGAGTCAGGGCCCAGGAAGAAGACCTGGAGGGATCATATTCCAATTAGAGCTGATAAAAGCTTCTGTGACTCCAGCAAATGAGGAAGAATTTGAACATTTTCCTCACTTTTTAACCTTATATAGGTGGACACTTAGAATTTGCATAGGGACAGGTGATGTTTGCCTTTCCTAAATCAAAGCAGTCTTAATCAAGACAAAGTTGTAAAGGAATTATAAGAGGTAAACAGAGTTGTTATCTTGTCAGTGACTTGACTGACCACCAATAGCAAGAGGCTGAAACTGAAATGTTATTCTGTACAGTTAATCAATTGTGTAAGAACTAGAAACAAATGTTGGGGAACTGTTAAGATGCATGTGTCCTATATGATTAAGAAATAAATGAGTGAAAAATTTCTCAACCTAATTGCAGCACACGTAGTCTAAGTTGTATGCATGCCAGATAATTTATTCTGAACTAAAATAAGGCAGAATTTGCACGCAACATACTATTTGACCTATGCTCATGACATAAAATGCATCAGCCTAGTTTCACTAGGATGTGCTTCCAGTGGTGAGGTTGCTTTATCTTTCGAACAATTGCAGCCTTGTGTTAAAATATTTGTAGTTCTGTAAGTGTTAGAAACAGATGATATAAAATATACTTCCAATGAACTTATGTCTGAGCCCTTTTTTGAGTCCTCAACATTAGAGTCTGTTGAATAGTAAATTAAGGCACCTGTAGTCAGGAACATCTTTTACTCACAGTGGAGGGAATCAGTGAGAAATGTACATACAGACATCCTCTCAAGATCCACTTTATTTTGTCCAGTTCAGCAGTGGTGGTCATCCAGTTTTTCTTATAATTACATAATAACCAAGAAAATCCAAGTAAGGCGAAATAGGATGCAATTTTGATATCTAAATATTTGGTGCCACTTGACATTATGTAGGGCATCTACTATATCTGCATGGCACTGGAACACATGAAATTAGACGTGTAGGAGAGCAAACTTTGAAGCAGCAGACAGAGGCCAGGTGAATATCTAAGTGTTTTGTTAAATATAGGTAGTAGAGGTTCATAAATCCATGTCTTGCAAGTAATCCAATTAATCAACATTTCTCAACTTGAATAAATAGTGTGAGGACAACTATTGTGTTTAGCACTGAAGGTCAATAATGCTCTTAAAATGATGTCAAAGAATAAAAGGAGGAAAAAATCCTATAAACATTGCTAAGAGCTCAAGTATTTTTCAGTCTATGTTTCTACAAATATGGAAAAAATATAGGTATTCTAAAATACAAAATACTGTCAACTTCTGTTATATGACTTTTTTGGGATTCCAAGTAAATATTACCTGTAATTTACAGGCTTTACAGATTGTGTCTTAGTTATATTCATTTCGTCTAGTAAGCTGCAATGGGACTGTCTGCACAGAAGGACAAATTTTTACTGTGGGTAAAACTTCTTGACAAATTAATTTGGGGAGCCCCTGCTAGAGGTACTCATTGAATAAGCATGATTTTTTCAGAAAGAGAAAGTTTTACAATAGTCACTAAAATAATCAGTCTAAAGAGATTAATAAAAATTCTCTACTGGAAAGATTAAAGTTCTCATTGGCATAACGTCTGACCTTTGATATTCACTGTATTAGACCGGTGAGAAAAATTTGTATGATCATGTTTTCTTTCTCCTTGCTGTTTTCCCAGGGAAGAATGCAAAGAAATTATGATTGATCACCTGTGTAAAAAAGATGCATACTGTCCACACAGTTAAGATTTGTCTGATCAGTACAATTAACTTTCAAGTTAAGTCTAAAGCAGTAGTTTAACAATCTTAAGATTTTACAGTCAGTATAAACACTATATTTGATGCTTATGTTCTATGTATTATTGCAAAGCGTAGTTATTGAATTTCTTAACATCAAGTAATAATAAGCAGTTCATTTACAGAGCACCATTGTCCTCCTCTGCCCCAGCATTTTACAAATAAACAAGGTGATTTTATATTTAACAGTTTGGAAGAATCCAGCATATTGTTGTCAGTCACAACTTGAAAATAGCAAGGCAGTCAGAAAAAAAAGCCACCACCAAATTTTTTTGTTATGTCTCTTTTTTGTGGGATTTGTTTTTGTGTTTTTAAATTACCCTACAAAAAATATGAGGGCATATTATTTGCCTTTTTGCTTTTTCAATCATATGACATACTTGGGGCAGCTTTCAATCTTACTTTTACTCTCTTGACAAGTACAACTTTTACAAAATATTTCAGAATATTCTTTCAGTTAGTGTGATTACAGAAGTTGATGCTTCTGATAAGAATTAATGAAGCCTGAATCTCTATGTTAATTGGATTTTGCAGACTCCAAGTTGTTGAAAGTTCCTTTGTCAACTTTTCAGAGCGTTGGAGTATTCATTTGAACCCTTTGGTGAAAATCTCAGGGAGATCTAACATTAAACTTTTTCTTGTACCAAGGACATGCATTACATATATCTGCACAAACTGCTCATTTAGTCAGTTGTCCTTATTAACAAATTTTGTAGATATCTGATATCATCGAGGTCTCAGTTTTTCTGCCGTATTTTTTTAAAGAAAAAAATCTTTCCAAATTATTCACGAAGCGTACAGAGAGACAGATCTAGGCACAATCACACATGAAACTAGGCTAATTACCCCTAAAGTGTATTTCACATCTTTTTGAATTCTGAAACACTTGGGAAGAAAAGATGAATTAATACCTCAATTTCAGATAAATTACCAGCAGTTAAAAGACACAACCAGTTATTGCTTAAGAAGTACATGTCTCTGGTTTGCACAGTTGGTTCAATGGCAAAAGATGGTTAGTTGTAATGCTGCAGGTTTTTCCTGACCGTTCAGCTCTACCTGCTACATAGCTGATGATGTGTTACTGAGTATAGTTCTGACACAATAACTTAAAAGCTTACCCTGGCTTACTGCTCTTATCATCATACAGAGAGAAGTAAAATTTGTATTGTTAAAATATCTGTTATAGGAAGGAAAATTTTTACTCTTGAGTACAGCATATCACTGACCCCCATCTGTCTTTCTGAGATTAGGAAAGAGCTGGAGTAGTTGCTCAATACCATCACTATTCTTGTCAGGTCTGCTTTCAACCTTGATTAAAGCAAACTGTCCTCAAGACATGGATCTTCTGCTATTTTCTCAGTTATTCTGAACAATTGTGCGTCTTTCACAGAGAACAAATAGCCTGCCTTTGAAATGCATGTTTTGGTGATGTTCCTGAATTGCTGCAGCACTTCATTAAAGTTGACAAAAATCTATTGGAACATCAGGTAAATCTTTTCAAATCAGCAGTATATTTCTCTGAAATAAAGGATCTATTTTATTCTGAAACTTAAGCTTCAGCTTAATGGCACTATTCCAAGAGCAGAATCTTCTCTAGGAGTAGCAAATTCTAAGTCCATTCACATTCCCAGTAGAAGGAATGCATTCAGTTAAAAGAGTAACAGATCTTTTCCTATTCTGGTTACTGAGCTGAGGGATCCAGTCAAAAAAGCAATCAATTACCTATAATTTAAAGTTCATCTGCACAAAAAGATGAGTGTTAGCTTTAAAGAACCTGACTTATTTGTCAGCTTGTGACTGTAACCTACAGCATGGTCCTTGTTCACAGGGAAATACAAAAGCAGTTCATGCTGTTTTTCTCCCAGCAGGGCACATTCAATGATCAAAGACTTTGTTCCAATTTTGAGCACTCCCTAGCCAGAAAGATTGTGATTTCAGCTGATAGCCAGGCATGGCTTTCCTCTTCGTGATATATTGGCAATCACTGTGTAACACTGCATTTAATTGTACAAAAAATAGTGGAAAAGGGATTTAATTGCTTTTGTCTTTCCAATGGTTTTCTCTTTCCATCTTGCTATCTCTTTCCCTGGTATTTCCAAAAGGTTTTTCCTTCTGGGTACTTAGGCAACCACATCATAACATGAATAGTAACAGCAAAGTCCTAGCGAAGGTAATGATTCTCTTGAAAATTTTTGCTTTACTGACTAGTTTCTCTTTAGGGTATGTATAATCACTTCTGGGTGCATGCTGGACTACAGGTAGGATAATAAAATGGATAGAGCAGACATTGTCCTGGTTTAGCCCCTTCCAGACAGACTACTTCTCTATCATTGTAGGTGAGGGACCACAAATGACATAATCCAATGAGAAAGAGCACGTGTCTCAGGAAAACTCCTCAATTTAAACTGAATGTGACATCTATGGCATGAAATACTTCTGTTATCCCATTTGTCCTGGATCTGCTCCTCCCAGATTTACGCACCTTTTTATTTGCAAAGCATGAAACACTGAGAAAAGTCCTTGCTTTCCCCAGAAACAGCACTCCTTTCATACCAGAAGCTAGGCATTGCCTAATCATTAAGCAAAACAATAGGTATTATCAGCTTTATTCCCACAGTAAACTTAAAATGCTGCAGTTACTTAGGAGAAAATCAATTCTCTCCCAGTTGAAACAAGGACAGGCATGAGGCAGGGTTGTTGGAGCTAATGTTGAATAAGTAAGGTGTTTTAAACTAAGGAAATGCTTTTTATTAATGTGTTTAGACATAATTTCCTTACTAAACTTAGATGATGTGGAATAAATCACCACCAGCAGCAGAAAAAACTAAAAAATAAGAACAGACTTTAGGAAAAAATAGGAAAACTCTTGGAGAAAAATCTAAGTTTTTGCAAGTGTATGCAGAAAAGAGCTGAAAAATAATCAGAGAGGTGGCCTTCAGGATGTGTGTTATATATACCTTAGGGCTTGCAAGATATACTGTTATCTCCTTTCTGCATGGAGCAGGTAACTGCTTTGTGCTGATCAGGTTATTTTTTGTTCTCTTCAGCAGAAACACAATTTGATTTGGTTATATCTTCTGGGAGTTCTGTTTGTCTGTGCTTTTCTATTTTTTTTTTAAAAAAACTTTATCAGTAATGAAAATAGGGTCAATGCACTTTTATTCCTTCGTCTTACCTGGGATTCCTCCTTAGTATTTGTTCACATTTAAGATCTCCATTTGTATTCTTTTTCTAGTTTAGGAAGCTTTGGTGAAATTAAACAGCAGTTAAATTTAACTTTCTTATAAGAGTTATAGTCTCTTCTTTGAAGATGAGAAGATACATCTATAATGTACTGGTAAATAAAACCACAGTACAGCCTTGTAGTTTCCTAGCAGGACATAAGTCTTTGTTAAAATACCCACTGCGAGTTCTGAAAATCAGTAAGATTGTTTATGACATGATACGTGGTAATCCAGCAGGAAAAGATTTGAAATTTAACAGAAATTAGTTTATTCTGAGTTGTTATAAATAACTCATTCTGAACAAAAAACCTCCATATTTTAAAATTGTACTTTTAAGCCACACTATTCCAGAATAAGTGTCCACTCCACTCCACTCCAAGGTTAACTTTTAATGTATTTATTCCTATTCTTTTTATACATTAATCTAATGGGAGTTAAAGAGTTTCAGAGTATTTAGCATCTTATGTGAGTTAAGATATGAGCTCCAACTCAAACTAAATGTTAAATTTGGGAAGTTTGTTTCTGACAGATCAACAAAATAGGTATGTTTCTTCTTGGAGGGAGATTTTGGCAAAGCTGGATTGACTCTCCCAGGGGCCTAATGAACAATGAGTCGCCTTGATAGTCTGATGTGGTGAGCTGACCTAAAATAGACCTTAAATAATATGGGTTATATTTTAATATCAGACCAGGAAACACAGATCAAAGCTAGATATCTCGAAAACCTAGTGCTCTTAGGTTTCTTTTCTCTGTATTTCTGAAACAAAGAAATGCAATGTCTTTATGTAAAATGAAATAACTTCAATTAGAGAGACTAAGTGGATCCCCACCTACGACGTTTAAGAGTCTAAGGACTAAAGTATTTTAATAAAAGGTGAAAACACACTTTTGAAAAGATAGTCATAAGAAAAAAAGGTTGATTTTTTTTCTCTTCTTGAAAGAAGAGCATCTGTTGAAACAAGGGTTCCCAGGTAGAGAAAAGGATTTTCCTGCACTGTGAAATAAAGCATAAAAGTCCTTTGGAAAAGTACAGTGAGAGACTCTATACCTCTTAACTTATTACTCTTAGTTACTCTGCTAGTGAGAAGCTTTTCATCTTTATGGCTTTTTTTAAACCCTCTTTGGAAGACTGTAGGTCCTCCTATGCTCTCTGGTATCCTATTCCTCTCTGTATCTGTTATTATAGGTGCCAGTTTACCCAAGTTCAGTTCTAGACATCTTTAAGGAGTTTGAGTACATGCTAACCTGCACCCTTGAACTAGGATCTTAAAGATGATTCAAGAAGAAAAAAACAAAACAAGGAAAATATTCTGACGTCAATCCTTAACTTTAATAAACAAAAAGAAAATTCAACTGTTGTGGATAATTCGTGAAGTATGGACAGCTTGTATACAGATAACATACAGCTGGCAAGACCAGTTTCTCAGAAGGCTAGAAATAGAACAGAATTACCGATTATCTTCACTCTGGAGTTAATTAAAGGATCAATCCCCCAAATGATTATATTTCAGAATTTCTGTCTACATTGTTTAGCCTGAACCACGCATCAATGTCTTCTGTCATTGAGTCTGAAGATAGCATCCCAGCATCTACTTTCATTAATATAGTTTTATTCATTATAATTTACCAAGACTGGAAAAGACCTGGCTAGAAGAAAAAATTTTGTTTGAAGTGAGATCTTTTACTGCAGTAACCAGTTCCACAAACTCAGCTCTATACTTAAACTCTCCAAAACAAGTCAGGGATTTTAATAAGCCCCTAAACCTTGGAAAACAAGCCACACAATTCAGAATAGTATTTGCAATTCTTTGTTGGAACTTTATCAAGATCAGGTAATATTAGAAAATTACTTAGGCAATATGCACTGTTTTCTGCAATTCTTGAGCTGAAACTACTTATTCTTGACTTCAAGAGTCAGAGTATTTGGGTCTTTTATGACAGCTACTTTATAGCCTTACTGATATACTCACAAAAAATGTGGTTTCCGAATAATAGTTGTATTTAGAGCTAAATAGCTGACCAAAGCTCAAGCCTACAGTAAGAGTGTTTCTAGAGAAATGTCATTCTTGGGTAAAAAATGTAAAGGACATTTTTAAAAAAACTGCTATCCATTTCAAAGAGGCATGACTAATAATGCTCTTTCATCAGAATTCTCAAGATATGTGGAGTATCAAAGCCCTGATTTCAACATCAAGTACCATTGTATTGTTATCACATCACACAGATTCTTAATTACCCCTTTGCTATCAGGTCATCCCAAATAAATTCTTTGTTTGATTTATGAAGATAAACCAGTACTTCAGCTTGTTGACACCTAGAAATGACAGGATATCAGAGAATTAATGTTTTGCAGACCCTGTTTTTGACACAGGGATACAAGAAAATAATCCTGCTAGATTATTTAAATAGCAGTTGAAGACAGTTCAGCTGGAGGCATGTGAATATATAACCAGGAAAACCTAAAGTGCCTCATCTGCTCTTCTATTTCATACTGTCATTATCTCAGCTTCCCTTCTTAATTAAGCAAGACATCAAGACTGGTATTTTATAATTTGTACCTCAGCACAGGTTCCAACACTTCTTTGTACTAACTTTCAAGCCCATGTTGAAAAGACAAGATTACATGGTTTTAAACTCGAAGTTTAAAAGGGATGTGGCTCTTAAAGCTTCCTGCTTGTCAAGATTCCTTAGACCACAATGAAGACTGTTTTCTCCTTCTGGCATACCTTTTTGAGCTGTGAATCATTTACAAGAGGCCTGTAGTATTTTCTTTAGTAGGGAAAGGAAAAGTGTAAAGGGAAAGCTTCATGTTCTAAACCACTTCTATGTTAAAGAATCTCTAAATGATCTGCTACAAGAAAGAGACTTCAAAAATGAGCATCAGTTCAAATGTAACCATTTTGGAGACCTAATGGTACTTGATGGCTATATTCTTTTTTAATGAAAAATTCATAACATATATATTCTTGTTACTATAGTTTGCTGATGACACTAAGCTGTGTGGAAGTGTCCATCTGCTGGAGAGTAGGGAGGCTCTACAAAGAGATCTAAACAGGCTGGACTGCTGGGCAGAGATTGTTGGGGTGAGGTTTAACATGGCCAAATGCCAGGTCCTGCACTTGGGGCACAACAACCCTGAGTAGTGCTACAGAATGGGAGAAGCCTGGATGGAAAGCTGCCAGGAGGAGAAGGACCTGGGAGTGTTGGTTAACAGCCAGCTGAACATGAGCCAGCAGTGTGCCCAGGTGGCCAAGAAGGCCAATAGCATCCTGGCCTGTACCAGAAATGGCATGACCAGCAGGTCCAGGGAGGTTATTCTCCCTCTGTACTCGGCACTGGTGAGACTGCACCTCGAATCCTGTGTTCNCCTGGAGGTGTTTAAGGCACTGGTGGATGAGGCGCTAAGGGGCAAGGTTTAGTGTTAGATAGGAATGGTTGGACTCGATGATCTGGTGGGTCTCTTCCAACCTGGTGATTCTGTGATTCTATGATTCTATATCAACTCACCAGTTCTAGAAAGTTTTAGTTCTGGAATTGGAGATAACCTGTAAAAACCACGAAGTAACTTTAGTGTTTCCCTCTTCACATGAAAGTTGCTGTAACAAAATATTTACTATATTTACTATACTTAATGATTTTCAATCTGATATTTTTAGTGCAATGTCTTAGTTAAAAAAGCTAGATCAGGCCTTTCTTGTCCTATGAAGAAAAAAATTCCCCTGAAACAAATATATTTTTTCTTTTAATCACATTCTTTTTTCCATACCATTGTTCAATATTCAACCAGAAGCTTTTATTTTTGTATCAGTGTATCCAAACCAACATTTAAATTATTTTATAAATATAACTATTTAAAATTTGTGTTTTCAGAGCCACTATTTATCTCTTCCCTTTCATGGCAAGTATTTTTTTATATTTTTGTCCAATATATTAATTCAGTCTCGTTACAGGTAGGATATAATATACGAGTATACCTTACTTATGCTTAGATTTATTCATGCAAGCTACAAAGTTGTTTATGGTCACTTAGCCCATAAGAGGTTCTTGTAACTACTCTGTCCTAAAAGCCCTGGCAACTGCATGATATAGATACAGGACTGGAAGTTTTTCACAGTCTGCTAGCTGCAGAATGAAAGGATAAGCAGTAACTGAAAATAGCAGGCATAAAGCACAACTGGTGCAGAATGCAAGTGTTTGTGTGTATTTTGCTTTACTATAACTAGAAGCACTCATTACAGACAAAAGAGAATCATGCCTAGAAGCTGTATGTACCACTCCCTCATCAAATATTAATTTTGACAGGTCCATTGATTTCAGTGGAGGTAGGCAAGTTTACAACAATGAAAGTTCTAGGCCATTTTATTGCCCAGATTTTTTTTTTTCCTGGACATATCCTTTGTACAACAGGGGTGGGTATTGTAGATCTGGGTTCAGCTGTTACCCTGTAGAAGGTGGGATTGATACCAGAGTGTTTCAATGTGTTTTACTAATGAAGTATGAGTGTCACTATGACAGGTGCAGAACAGGACGCTATCGCCCATTGCTTTTTGTTCCCTACTCAACTGTATTTGTGAGGTACTGGTGGGAGAGAGCAAAGTATAAGCAGAAGCATGAGCAGCAATTACTTCTTGAACGGAAAATCATCTTCATGGCCTCTGGGAGTACGAGAAGCTGTGAAAATCCAGCCTTTATCTACTTGCTATTACTTAGTTTTGAATTACGGGATTAAAAAGCAGTTTAAAAATCTTGGGGCACTAGTCTGCATAGATTTGCAGGTCATATCACATAAGGCCAATTTTCTCATAACTTATTAATTTTAATTCATAATTTAAATGAGAATGTTGTAAAACATGGCTCTAGCTGAGATTGTGAAAAATAAGTATTCTCCAGAATGACTGCTTTATTCAATTATCTGCACCATGAATCTAACAGGAAGGTAGAGGAAAGTTAAAGAAAGGGAAGTTCATTTCCAGAAAACAGGTACAGCCAAGCAAAATAGTGTGACTTTGCCCCTGGAGTCACATTCGTTAAAAACAAATAAACAGCATTTTTTTCCAAAATATACTGATAGCCAAATGAAACAGATTTCTGGTAATCTAGGAAATGTGCAACAAATTCAGCTGCACATCAGCTCATTAGGCCATGGCAGAGTATTTTTAATTGACTGTGTGGTGCAGGGTGAGCAAGAACAATGAAGCAGAACGTATAAGAATATTTTGATATACTTTAAAGAGGTATGGATGACAATATAGGAAACAGCTAAAGGTACAGAAAAGACACTTCCTGATCTCCTCTTCACCTCTTCTTATTGCACACATAGAAAAGAATACTCAGTAAAAATGAAGGATAGGAAAGTAAGAGACATCATTATTTTCCACAGCATATATTTAGTCTGCAATACTTGTTAGTCCCAGTATCAACAATGGTAAGGGTGACAGTCAGGTACTTCAAAATGCACCTGCATTCCAAAAGGATTTGTAAAACAAACACAGAGATTATGTAGTGAATAACCACTGGTGTTGTTTAAATTCCTCTGGAAGCACGATCTCTGGAAAACAGCTTTAGATACAGCATGTTATTTACTTATCTGCCTCCAATCTACCTATATATGGCGTGTTATTATACTTATCTGCCTCCAATCTAACTATGAGAGAAACAGAAAATACACACACTGCCTGTGAGTCTTCCTGATATATCTGGCAATACACCAGTAATCTGGTCTCTGGCAAAAAGGTTTTCCACTTTTATAAGGATGTTCTCTGGTTAATATGAAGCCATGACAATGGGCTCTAATATCTTTATCTAGCTGTTGAGTAGAATTTGAGCATCCTAGTGCATATTAGACACCATTATTTTAACGCTTTTGTGAATCAGACCTCATAACCTCAGAGCAGTTTTGAAAAGGGACATGGTTAGCTGAGGTAAAAAGAGAGATATTAAAGTGAAATATCTAAATAAAACAGAAAAATTAAAGTGTTTTGGAAGGAATAGGAATCCTTTTGATTTAAGGCAGGAGCCATTTTCTAGCATTGGATAATAAAAGGACATTTTAAGGTGAGAGGGCTTTTCCGTAGATGGTGTCTGGAGTGTTTTCTACACATAGATCAGGAATAGCAAGAAGTGCTAGTGTCAGTAAATGGGACTGTATGGTCTGCTGATCTGAAGGAGTGTGGCCACAGCTATGTGCATATGAGCAATTGCCAGGGTTCTGCTAGTTAGCTGCAGTTAGCCAGGATCAGCCCTTTCCCTAACGTGGACCTTTTCACCTGACAAACTATTGTACTTTGCCACATTTTCTTTTGTTTTATTTTAAACCAGTCTCATCATCTTCACTTTCTCATGTCATTTTTTCCTGCTATGAAAGGATATGCAAGAGAAAGGACTTTAAATTAATTTTTCAGAAGTGCTTAATGTAGGTAGTGTATAAGGGCAGACAGAATTCAATTTGGTTAAATGTAAGCTAATGCATACTTGAAAAAAACCTCTCTGAATTTCCTGTGCATTCTCAAAAGCTCTGATGTCCTTATTCAATGAGCATTTGAGTGCTCCTGACAGAATAAAACTCCTTAATTTCCTTGTCAGGAGTTAAGGATTCTCTTTCTACTCAATCAGCAATGCAAAGTACTGAACTTGCCTCCTCTTAAGAAGAATCTAAGTGACTGTTGTTCAGTGAAGATAGCTTCTTGGAGTATTGCAGCAAACAGGTTTCTTGGATGAATTACAGGGGTTGAAAAATGTCATATAAATACCTTAATCCTGTTATATGAAGTAATGCTATGAGGTAGGTGGGTGCCGAGTCCCACATTCATGGGACCTCTTCGAAAGATTTAATACTAGAATTTCTGAGAAGGTTAATGAAAGCAGTAAATTATATGCTAGAATTTGCAGGAACCAAGGCATTGCAAGGAGCAAGGCACTCAGCTCCATCTTCTCCATGGGTTTTTTTATGATAGCAGCAACATAGTAAAACTGACCATTACCCCTGAGAGAGAGAATTTAAAGTCACTATAGGCTGTTTTATTGCATTGCCCTCTGCAGTCTTTGGGATGGCTAGAGTGCTGCTGGAAACAGGCCTGGAAAAGGAAGGGAAGAACAAGACGTCCATGCTGGATAATCCAACTAGACTGGCAGCTCTGGTGTTTGTAAGCAGTGGCTCTCTGTAGAACCCTTCTTAGCAGAGTATAAGCTGGAGCTGCCCTCTCTTGGTGCTGCAAAAGGCGAATTTAACTCCTTCTCTGTCTTTGTTCCTTGGTATGGATTACTGAAACACCAGGAGATAGGAAAGATATTGAGTCTGGCCAAAATTCTGACTTCTTATCAAAGTTAATTAATTTCATATATGTTTCAGAGAAAATTAAGCATTGATGAACTTCCTTTTACCTCATTTTATTAGCAATATACATCTCTGCAAAATGGCCCTTTCTGGCTGGACATGGCAAATGTGTTTTCACCATATTCAGACATATACATTCATATTATGAATGGAAAGTTGCATATCTATACATTTATTTCAGAATTTGTAATTTATTTCATGGTTTTCAGTGTACAGAAAAAAATGTAATCGTCACCACACCAGAAGATATGTCAAAGATTCAAGACATTTTGCCAGGATTTCAATTGAATTTAGTTTGTTAATGCTTTTAAGGGGTTTCTTATGGTTTTAAATGAGATCTGTTGCTAATGGCAACTGCTTCAGTAATTGTAAAATCTATAAAATAGAGTGGACTATTTAAGCTGCTTAAAAATTTATAGCATATTAGATTTAATTAATACATTCATATATAAGAAGGCATTAACGATTTTAAATCTGAATCAATATTTTTCTATATGTGTATGTTTTGTATTAAAAAAAATATATGTTATTCTTTCAATAGTATTAGAATGGGCAATTTGCCTAAAATTGTAGAGTGACCTAGTCCACTTCTATATTTCTTGACTTCTGCATGCCATATTTGAAATCTGGATTAGATATGAAGAAATTGCCATGGAAGATTCAACAGAGTTCTTCGTTGGCATGTGAAAACCAAGTTTTGTTAGCATGATTGTAGTTGTATAGTCATTGCAGTGTTTATAGTACATTTAGCTCCAGGTGCAATTACTGTATCCAGCCTCACACATATTAATTGGTTTTATATAAACTACCTTTCCCTTCCTAATAAACAAAATTCTCAGTTATTATATTTCTTCCAGCATAATTATGTTTTTAAAGTGTTATAATAACATATGGAGAATTTTAGTGTACTGTTTAAAGTGATGTTTTTAAAGATGTTTGAGGTCAACAGATAAATGGAGCTTAGTAAATGGAAAATTATTATTATTATTACTACTACTAAATAGAAAGGGTAGGCAAGAGTGCAAATATAGTATATATAGATATATAACTATCTGTATAGTCATACTAATGATGTCTGAGGTACCTGTAATTACATTAAAAAATGCAAGAAAATTCCATAAGGTTTTCTTTGTTAATATTTCTCCAAATCCTCCAACGCAGAGTAAATTATGGGCTGCATTTTTCTCAAACACTCAATAGTGGTAGCCACACACTTCAGAGTGAGAGATCTCTGGAGATTTCTACTAAGCTCCACCTTAGGCCTCTTCTAGGAAGATCTGGGATCCAAATGATAGTTTCACTTTCAGCCACTTCCTCTGCTGTGATTACAGGTTAATCAGAGAATTCCTGTCCTAAGTTGTTCCCTGAACCCCTGAAGAGAGATATTTTTCATCAGCATGTAAATGATACTGCTCTTTCTTTTCTTGAACTCAGTGGTATGAACCTAAAAGATATCGTAAGAACTGTAAATCCGCAGTAGTGCAGCAGGCTGTATCTTAGAGAATTTCTTCAATGACTGCAGTTTGTACAGGGCAAGCTTAAACTAGACATTTGTAGCCATGTAATATGATACAACACATGGTTCTGACAGATATTATAACATGTTGAATGCCTTGTTATAACTTCACTGCTGCAAGTAGTTATGTTAAAACCATGGTGAGCATGTTTACAGAAGCAGCAATACCATAGTGTGTCATCACAGTACATATAGATACAGATTGATCTGATCCAGTTGTAGATGCATATGATTTAATCATATATCTCCAAATTAATTACTGTTCTCAGTGGAGGAAATTAAGCACACGGAGAAATTAATTGATTTGATTTGACCGAATTTCTAACTAAAACACACTAGCTGTAAGGGATGGGAGTCCACATACCTACCTTAAACTCAAAACATCTAACGTCTAGTGGTTTGTTAGAACAGAAAAATCTCATTTGGAATGCTTAATGGATGATAACAAGATTCACTGCTTAGAACTTCACACGAAACTCAGAGATAAATGAGTTAGAAGGTCAGGTAAAGGGTGGAGGTCCTGAGACCATATAAATCACTGAACATTGGAATACAAATATGCTATTTGTATTTCCAGCCTCTAGGTCACTGAAAGGAAAGTGAGTGTTCAGCTTGGAGAATAGCAGTACATGACTATGACTATGTACACAGGCACAGGAGAAATGTTACATGAGGAAAAAGAGGGAGACATTATCTCAATGCTTCAGATGTTTCCACTTAGGAAAGCAGTCTATATCACATAACAGAAGGTAGTATTCTCATGTTTTGGTTAAATCAGATGAAAAAACTACTTCAAGAATACCTGTAATTGGCAGGCAGCATCAAATCAAAGCAAACCTGTCCAATAAATCTCATTGGAATACTTTAAAAATGTTTATTTTTAATTATAATCTTCTGGTCTCTGACTGATTAAATCAGAGAAGCTGCCTTCCAATTTTAAGGCATTCTCCTTAATGGAAGAAGATATAAGAGTTCAGATTTCAGAACCTGCAGTACTTGGGGCCCTGCTAGCAAGATCACACATGGTAGCATGTTAATCTGGGCGCAGTCATGAATGGTAAATTCTTAAAAACAACTAAATCTATCTATCTATTCAAAAAAAGCACCCTTCTAGGACTCAACAAGTAAGGTGTATTCAAAAACTGCAGTGGAAGATAGACTATATGCTGTTGAATTATCTCCAGATGTGATAGGCAGCACTTCATACAGGTAGAAGACAAAATTATCTACCCAAGTGGTGGAATTTAATGTGTTGAAAATGGAGTTCTAACAGAATATTACTACTAGTTCTCTGTAGTCAACATTAACATTCTGAATTTAATTTCCTGGGTTTATGATCTGAATATGTACAGCCTGTTGGTTTGTTTCTGTAATTCCATGATAACACTTAAGACTTTTTTGCTTAACTCCAATCAGCTTTGTCATTGAAGTAGATATTTCAAAAATAAATGTCTGAGGAAAGCAGATGATAAGGCACAGGAGAGAAATTTGAGTAGTGTTTCTAGGGAAAATAAAATAAAATAGGAGGTCATGGTGTTTAACCTAGGTAGAAAACTAAGGATCGGTGTTTGGGGCTATCACGTATTCCCTGTGATTCTGAACATCTCTTTAAGGATTTTTGTCTTCCTGAAAACCTGTGAAGCTAGTGGAGATGCAAGGGTACAAACCTGTTGGGAGTGGTTGTCTTGCATCAATACTGGTATAACCAAAGACCAATATAATATATTAAGTGAAAGATAGATGAGCAATTAATTCTTCTTATTAGCTAGGTGTTGTGGGCTTACAGTCAATTCTTATGTTTTAATTAATAGTCAGTATCTTTGTAGCAATTTTATGACAAGCTAATCTCTGACTTGACAGAAAACACGTGTGCTTTGCATGTAATCTATAGACTGAGAAATAATCCACAGGCTTTGAGTACATTCTTGTGTTAAATTTCTCCAGAATATTTTCACAGCAAAAGCAGTTGGTAAAGCTCTATTACCTCTTTAATGTAGAGATTTAGTGCACCTTCAAAGAACTGCCTTTTCACCCATATTATACCATGCACTGACAAAATCTTAGTGCCAGTTGTCCCATAAATACTAGCAACACCTCTCCCAAAATCTTTTCAGAACTTTCAAGAACTCCGTCCTACACTCACTCACTCACTCACTCACTCACCCACCCACCCACCCACCACCTACACTGTGTTTTGTCCCTGCTTTTCCACTACATTCGTGACTTGAAACAGTCTAGGTCTTGAATTTCAGTCAGTGCAACCTGTAAAAAAAGAAATAAAAAACTAGCATATAACGCCAGCATATAAAAACCCCAGCATGTAACACCACCACCACAGCAACAAGCACCCAGAGGGGTTCTTCAGGTGTTACAGAACTTCTAAAGGTAGGAGGTAACTGTGTTATGGTACAAGTAAAATGCTGTAATAGAAGCAAATGTCTTACCAAGCACCTGAGAAGAACTGACAAGGAGAAATATGTGTTAATTTTTAAAAGATAGACATGTATGGTGAAAGGCTTGTGATAGTGACTTCTGAGTTTAAAAAGTACTTCCAATGTTGAATACTCCTCTGTGTGAAGACATTTTCACTAGAAAATATCGTGGGATGCATGCAGAAGTGCACTGCCAGACTGGAGTCACATCGCTCAGCATCTTTCATTCCCATGCATTGTACCCATTGCTACAGCAACAGTAATAAAAACAACACAAAAACTCCCAAACATTGACTGGGAAGATTGAAACAACAGACACGTGATTTTTAAATCCCCAAATTAGATGGAGTTTCTTTGTGCAATTCACTACATTATTCTTGTCAGTCCTTTATTCTTGTTGGTCTTTACTAGGAACAGGGTGCAATGGAAGCAGGGAAAGACATTTCTGTGGCACCTCATTTTGATCCTAGAAACAACTCGGCTGATGGAACAACTTGTTAAAATTGTACTTTGCTCATTGAGTGCAGCCTCATTAGCAAATCACTAAAATATTCCACAACTGATTTTTTCCCTTACTCTGAAGCAGCTAGTGTTTTCCACCAAAGGGAGGTCTGACAGTGGATTTAGCAGACCAGGGAATAGCTCCAAGTTGTCACTTCTTCAGTTAGAATAAGTAAGTGTCAAGTGTCTTCTAGAAATTATAGTCATCATTCTGCTGGTACTCTTTGGGCAGAAAAGGTTGAAATAAAAGTATGTTAATTGACTGAGCAAAAGACAAAATGTTGACATTTTCTGGTATCTTAGCCCTGAGACTCTCATCATGCTTTTCCTATCCTTCTGTGAAAGTGATAGAAGTTCTCATTTCAGATCTGATTCTTATAACTGAAATAATGTCAGGTGGTTAAAGGTAACAGCTGGGAGAAAAAAGGCATCTATTAAATTTGCATTCAGACTGTCATGAGGATTGTAGAAATCTGTAGCAATTCAGGGCTAATTTCTGCAGCTATATTAACTAAATTCAGAAGCAGGTTGTGAAATTTCCATGAAAATGTTGTAGCAGTAAATGCTGCATAATTTATAACAGCAGGAAATGTGATACATGTATTTTATAGCAATTTATTATTATTCAGTTTTATATCCAGGTAATAAGCCACACCATAAAGACTGGTTGGGCTAACAGGGAAACATCTAGCAAACTTGATATTTGCTATGCAAGCTCACAAAAGAAGCATTTTTTCCTGCTGGCAGCATGTGTTAGCAAGCTATCACCCTCAATGCAAGATAAACTTACTCTTTTCACTGCAGTCATGGTTTAGTTCAGATATTTTTATTCATGTGTTTGTATATTCCATTATTTACTTATACGTCTATAGGAAATCATGACAAAAATGTGATAAAAAATTATGCTGCCAGGAAATGCAATTTGTCAAAAATGAGAATGGAAACAGAAACATCAATAGTGTTATAACCAAGCACTTTAATGTTAACAAAATAAAAGAAAAAATCTAAATTTGGTTTCCGTAAATTCAACCGAATGCTTCAAACAAAGGCTTTCAAGTTGATATTGTGTATCAGATTTGTATTGTTTCCTGTGTGGCATTATTTACATATGTAATAAAAAGTCATCAACAGCTGATTAAGTAAAAAGCCTTCCAAGCTGAAACATTTAAATATTTTTAGATTTATTTTTTATTATTTTTTTTCCAGGATGTCTGAACTACTTATATAAGCAATACTTAGTCTTACAGGTTCAAACGATTTTTTCTTTAGCCATGGCAAATCAAGTACTGAAAACATTTGCAAGAAAAACACTAGGTAAAATGGAGATGTGGACCAGCTCTTACTTTTCTCTAGTAGTATGTGAAATAAAAGATGGAATAACAAGGGGATATTCTCTGTTGCTTCATTTTACTGCTTTCATTGTTACAACTTATGCATTTTCAGTATTTAACCAAATCATCAAACAAGTTAAGCAACTTAGATAATGGAAAAGGACCTATAAAGGCATTTGTAACTCCTGCAACAGAACTTCCAGTACAGAAGTGTTACAGGTCAGATCTTTGGACTTTTCTTAAACTGAAGGAAGGAAGGAAGGATGCTCTCAAGCTCCCTAAAATCAAAAGAAACCAGGAGGCTAAGGAAGATTCTGATTAACACGGCAATTCTTTATGCTGTATTGAATTTGTTGGGATAAATAAATCTTTTTGAGAGATAACAGCTTTGTCTCTTTTGATATAGGAAAAAGTCACACCAAAACTCCTAACTGATGTTAACTGATGACAACTGATGTTGTCAAATTGCTGTAGCCTGAAATAAATGTCAAATTGCGGTTGCCTGAAATAAATGAACTATGTCAACATGTTCCACAGAAGAAAATTCCTTCCTTTTGACAGGTGTATATAGGTTTCTGCCAATAAATAGCAACAGATTTGAGAAAATTGCATGATTACAAAGAGAATGGGATTAATTCTACTGCATGTCTATGATTATAGTGGTAACCACACACTGAACACACAAACTTACAGATCCAAACACATGAAAAATGCAGCTAATTCTAATTCGTGTACATAATAATTGCTACTTTTACATGTAGAGTTCATCCTTGTTCATAAACTAACTTGGAAATATCAAAACTTGGGGTTAATTTCTTTCCAAATCACCTTCAGTGAAGACATAGCTTGGGCATTTTTGAAAACAAAAGGTACTGTGTCTGACAGTTCTTCCATGCTTGCTGATGTGCTCAAAGAATACATATAATTTGTTAAATATGATCTTCCTTTGAAAAGGATGTCTTGGTTCTGCCACATATTCTTTTAGTTTCAAACCAGTGTTTCTGACTTGAAGCCAAACTTTCTTCTCTGCTAATTTACTGGGTTAACTTTAATACTTTTTACTATTTAGGTCCAGATTTACTATCTTCAATTTGTGTGGAGAATTGTTCCTACAAAGAAAAGGCGTCTTTGGTAGCTACTCAGCCATGTGCCTTTACCAGTTCATTCAATTTCTCTACTCCTCTTTTTCGGTTAGAAAATCTTTCAAAAACTTGTATTGCTTTAAACATGTAATTTGGTGGTAGTGACCTCATGTTGTTTATGAATGAATGCTGGTCAAAAGTAAAGATATCTACTTGCAAATGTATATAAAGTAAGAAAATACATTTTGAAGTTTTGATTAATAATTTGCTGAAAGGATTCTTACATCAGGGACAATGTAAAATGTGTGTAAACTGAGTAATGTCATGTCCCCACAATCTCTGCATGTTGATTGTTTAGACAGCATAACACATTGTATTTTAAAATACTGTTACTAGGACAAACTTCACAGAAGCTGTTAATATATAGTTAAAGGAAATTAGACCTTTAGTTTGCTTAATTGTTTTATGCTGTTTACAGGATCAAGTCTGTGATAAAATGTAAGTGTATCAAGAATGATTTTCAAGCGTTTTCTTATGTGTCTACTTAGGATTTCCTGGGCACAACACAACAAATGTTAGCTACTTTTCACATTTCTAAAGTGAATTTGATATTTCTGAGTTTGCAAACACACATGATCAAAATCCCATATCAAACTAGACAATATACAGAGCTAAAGAAGCAGATTAGCAAGTTTTCAGGCCATACTGACAGCACTTTGACACCACTAACTTGCATGTAGGAGGCAAATGTAACTGTCTCTGAGCCTATTTCCTCCCTCATCACCCTTCCTAGAGGACCACTGAAAAAACTTGTTTATTATGAGGGTATTTTTAGTGTAGTGAATACCCCTTTTCCTGGCCTCTAAAGTCACTTTGGATGTGTCATTAAAATTCCATCAGAGTATTAGAGTAAATAATTGTTTTATCCTTGTTTTATCTGACTGTGGATTTTTTATGGACGTGCAAGTGGACATGAAAAGACTTTGTTTGACTTTTTGACTTTACATATGACCGTGAGTATCTCCATTTAAATTCATTCATGAATACAGTTGTCATGTAGAAATAAGACATTTTTTTCACCTTTGTCCTGTAAGTTGCTAAATTTTTAGAGGACATTTGAAACACATCAAAACAAGTAGCATTAGATTCCACAGAAAATGCAGCTATTCCTGCCTTTTTCTTAAAAGCAGATCTGGCAGTTGATATACTAATGTTTATCTTCTTATGAGAGTCTACTTTCTTATATACAAATTCAGGAAGTGAATTATCCACTTCTTGAATATTTCAACTTGCATTTACCTGAAACATGCCCTAGTGTACAGGCTATTAAGCAGATGAGGCAACAGCCTTTTTTAATCCTTCTTGGAAATCTATTTTATGCCCAAAATTTAGATGAATAAGTTGCATGTGATGAGTCCTACCCTATCACTCTCCCTCTTTCCTGATATTCTGTCATGTCATACATATATATTTTTACACAGTTAATTTGTCTGTAAAAAAAACCAACTTACCTTCATCTTTCTAGGATTATTAATTGTCAAAAAACTGCATAAAACTGTTAGAGAGATAATTGTTCATGTTTCTTGGGTTAAATATTGGTATTGATAGATAGAAACTTGCAGGTAATTTGACATATATGGTAGCCTTTGTAATGAAATGAAGATATTTGTCACCAAGAACTTGTGCTGGCTTCATAGCAAATGTTTAATTTAACTGTGTGTTGCTAGTCCATGTGATCAAAGGCTCATTTCCACCAACCCAAAGGAACTCAGAGAAACAACAAATGGCAGGGGAATCCCAAGAACCTCACCAGAGCAAAGGAAGTTCATGAGGTCCATGACCCTTGGACGGCATTCTGCAAAGTCATCTGGTGAGAGATACTCCATCATTCACCTTATAGAATTAGGAGGAGGCTTACTTCCTCTGGGGATGTTACAATTGATACAGGATGCCAGGAAGATCCTTCTGGGGTTGTGTCAGATTTATTCTGGAATGTACAGAGAAAGGACCAAAGGCACAGAAAGAAGGATGGACTGGCGAGTTACTAGTGTGGGAAGAAGACATTGAAAGGAATCAGTTATGTATAGGCAGGATCCTGGTCAGCATGCTTGTCTGGCCATGCCTTCACCTGATCCCCACAGCCTTATCTGTCTTCTTAAACTCTATTTCTATCTCTCATCCTGGCTGCAGGGCACTCCATCCTGTGTGTAGCTCTGTGCCTGGGGATTTGAGTGCAGCAGCTTCAGGGCACTAGGAATCTCAGGAACCTGTATGTCTGCAATGGGAGGAACTAGAGAGAACAGAGCATGTGTGCATTGCGTGTAGGTATATATGTCTGTGTTTCATCACTGGTGTCCATCAAGCTAGACCAGACAGCAAAGAGGACAAAGAGGCTTGTCAGACAGGTACTGGAGTGGCCATAGGTCTGGACTGAATCCTGGAGAGAATGGGGTGTCTGAGAATTGGATACTGAGGGGACCAGAGGAGTCCATGCCAGATACTGGAGAGACCATGGGGTCTTGGGGTTCGTTATTGGAGGGATCGTAGACCTGTGCCTGCTGCTGGAGGGACTTATGGTTGCATGTGTATTTTTGTCTACGAGTAAGGCAGTTGGGAGACTATGGCAGCCAGAGCCAGCTACTGAATGGACTGTGTAAATCTAGCTCATGGAAAAAAACCCTGCAAACCTGTAAATAAATATGCTCAGCCTAAAATATACCAGGACAGACCTCAGTGCCAAAAATTTAAGCTGTTGGAAAAAAATGAAATGAGTTGACACAGCTGGTTTTTTTCAGTACTTGTAGCAATTTTCATTCTGTGAATGGGTTCCTTGAACTACACACTTGTCCATTGAGCCCTGAGAGTAAGCTTTGAAACATCTGCCTGGTACTTTAGAATCCAATCTGGACTGGATGTTTTCACTTGGAAATTAGGTCTGTACGTTAGATCCTAAGAGATTACTTGAAACATGTAGTTCATTGATATGGCTTCGTGTTTTACAGGAGACTCTGCTGAGAGTTCTTATCTCATCTCACATATATTAGAGCTCTGATCAGCAACTGTGTTTATTATATGGATTGGAGCTGATAGTGCTGTGATAGTGCTATGATGATCAGCAATGGTACAGACCAGTTAGCAATGATCAGGCTCCTCTGCCTACTGGACTCATTGGTAATGGAAATTGCAAACAGCAAAAGCAGGTGACGGAATTTTGATTTAGCACAAGACTGAGCAACAACAAGACATGGACTTCCTGTTCATTTTGTTCCCCTTCATTCCTTTCAAACAATTCTATGTCTTACAACAGTTAAGTGAAGTAGAAAGTGATACTATGCAAATCTGGATGAGAAGAAACTGAGCCCATTGATAAAAATGTTATCTATGCAAAACTAAAATAAAACTAAAATAAAACTAAAGTAATCAGTGAGGGAATGTTTGATCTTTACAAGACCTATTTGATTTAAATGAATGCATTGCAGGTATGATGATATAGATAGTAAATTATTTTTTTCTTCCCGTACAAGAAAGTCTGTATTTGCATAGGATGTACTGAGAAACTGAACATCCAAACATACATGTATGAAACCTTCTAATTTGAAATATGGGAATTGTGTATAAGGTTTGTTTTGGTATCTGCCATCTTGGGAGCTGTTCTAGTTTGAGCAAAAATCGAATCATTTTTCTAACTTTTCAGCTAAGCCTCGTACTTATTAATAGAATCATAGAATCATAGAATAACCAGGTTGGAAGAGATCCACTGGATCATTGAGTCCAACTATTCCCACCAATCTCTAAACCATGCCCCTCAGTACCTCATCCACCTGCACCTTAAACACCTCCAGGGAAGGTGAGTCAACCACCTCCCTGGGCAGACCGTTCCGTTGCCTAATGGCCCTTTTAGTGAAGAATTTTTCTTATTAATTTTTTTCTTATTATTCTAATTATTTTTTCTTATTATTGCTTCATTAAAGCTTTTTTAGTTTCCAACCTACAAATCTCTTTCTCTCATTTCCTTTTCTCCTTTCAGGATGGGGGTGAAGATTGGGACACAACTTTTGGCATTTATCTTCAAGCTGGGCCAAGGCTAAACTGAGACAATAGCATGGGATTTTGAATTATATAAACAACATAATAATATGATCATAAGTGCTGTTACTTTTGATGTAAATGTGCATAATTTTGGGGTATTCTGTATCAGTTACTCTATTGCATGTATTAACATTCTTCAGGAAGTATTTGCAAGATAGTATATACATAAAACTAATATTCAATATGGAAGGATTGTTCAAAGAGATGATTTTTTTAAGTTTTCAATATGTTTTTCTCACGTATTGTTTATTGACTTTTTAGTTTTTTCACTTATCTTTAAGCTTTTTAGGTTTATGGAATAAACTTAAGTTGCAAATATGGTCATATATAAAGCCTAAAGTAGGTCTTGCTGCATAACTTTGTCCTGTGCTTTGATGAAAAACAAATGTTTGATTTTGTAATAAAGATTCACATATGTATCAATTTCTTTTCTATGATCTAACAGTTTCACTGTGATCAGAGACAAATTAAATAGAAGCGATGGGCTCACTCAAACCTAGTCTGATTGCCAGTAGCAAGGAGGCAGTAGGGAGATAACAGGACTCCAGAAGTGAATTCAGGACACTAGGTGAGGTGTCATGAGACTAGAAAGAGAGAATCACCTCCCTTGATGTCCCTTGCTTCTTTTAATGCAGTCCAGGATATGACCGGCATTCTGGGTTGCAAGTGCACATTGCTGGGTCATGTTTTGCATCTCATCCACCAGCATCCCCGAGTCCTTCTCTTCAGGGCTACTCTCAATTAATTTTCTGCCCAGTCTGTAATTGTGTTTGGGATCATCCTAGCTCAGGTGCAGACCTTACACTTGGCCTTGTTGAACTTCATGAGGTTCTTACAGGTCCATTTATTCATGTTAAAAGTTTCAGAACTGAATTTTGACTAGTATGGAACTACTTCTGGCACATTCTGATCTCCTCTTAAGGGCTGCTGAAAACCCAAAGTTCCTATTAACATATATGTGAGCAGAAAATCTTATGCAGCAACATAAGATACTCAGTTCATCTTGCAAATTCTTATCCAATACTAAGTGCCTGCTTACAATAAAAAAGTATTTTTTCCCTTGATGCTCTTCCTTCTAATCATATTTCTAGCATTCTGACATTTTATTTCCCACTTTTTCTGTTTCTCACACTCAATTATTATCTGCTGGCTGGATTAGTTTTTCTACTACACTGTAGGTGGGAGGAAATAATTAGACTATGATACAGGATACTAATTTCTTTTAATCTTTTCTCTCAAACTTTAATTTCTAAATTTTAATGACGATCTGTTTGATTCCTTTCAGACTGGAACGTTATATTCAAATTTTACTGCTTCAAATCTAATTAGTCATTTGGTTCTATTGTATGTGTAGTAATGCGATATCTGTTTAAAATTATCTACTAATATTAAAACAATCATGCAAAAATTAAGAAGACAGATGACATAATCCTATCTGAGACTATCTGAGGGATATACAATTCTGCTGTTGTACTAAAAGGCTGTCCTGTGAGACTTGGACTTGTCATGCTGGTCTCATTCATTAAAGCAAAAGTGTCCTGGCATCTTTTTTTTTCCCTACCGAACTCTTACGAAGTACTGAGTTTGTACCATTTATTGTGGTACTAGTTAGACTTCTAGAAGTAATACCATCTAGAGAAATTTTCTGGATAAAAGCTGACATGATATAAAGTCTGAACATGAGGAGATAAAAATAAAAGTTGAAATTGGACGCTTTATTTATAGTTAGTGCTGTGGAAGTCCAAAGGGAGATGCATCTTTTTCTAGCGAGACTAGGCATAGATTGGAAAATGGAACAATTTTAATTTCCTTGTATATTAGGAAATTACACATACTTCATTTACATAGGGACAAATATGAGGGAAAATGACAGAATCTTAAAAAAATACCTCTAACTTTCTATTTCATCAAAATTTAAGAGAGTTGTCATCAACTTAGTGTAAATTGTAACTGATAAGATAAATGTTTGAGCTAGCAAGGTAATTTTTTTACGCTGTCAGAATGAACCAATAACTAAACCAGGTTAATAAGCTGACAAAGGCAGAGTTGTTAAAATCAGCCATGAACTACAACAGATGTCCAGCCAGGAACACTGAATGAAAGAGATGTTCCACACTTCTCCAGTCATCCAGACACTTTGTAGGTGAGGGAGAGGACAGTTATAGTTTTCATGAAGCTAGTTTAACATGGAACAATGCCATGTCTTTGTAGAAGAAAAGGGAGTTGATTGTTGCTAGATTTCCTTGAGTCTTGTTTCTTGCTGGCAAATGTTCAGGATATGGTAACTTACTCCGAGATAAATCCCAGTGCAGAAATGGCTCTATCACTTCAGCAACTTGCTTGTTCAGACTAATTTAAAGACAGAAAACCCAGAAAACAAAACAAAACAAAACAATCCCCAAAACCAAAAAAATCCCAATCAAACAAAAAAAGAGGCAAGAAAATAATTGCTTTCTGATATACTTGGCTGGAATTACAAGAAAAGGTAGATCTTTGTTGTTGCTGGTTTTTGTACAGATTTAAGGTGTTTTTGGCTTTCTGTACAAATCATGTTGATGAAAGATATGCTGTAGATGTTTGTATACACTGGATATAATTTTATAAACACATCCTGTAAAGTAGTATTTGATTTACTGTAATTGTGACTGTTACCTGTAATTTTTACAGGTAAGATTCAAAGCATAATATGACATCTTTCAATTGCTTAAAGGCTAGAAGATTTGTGAATCCTTAGAAAGACATTGCAAAAATGCTTGAGAATTTCAGAAGCGGTGGCATCAGGAAGATGATAACATGTAGAAAAAACTGCTGGAGTACAACCCTTTCAAACATAGCCTTTGATATTTTTTTTTTTAGTATCGTCATGAAGAAAATATGAATTTTCAGACTTCAAATGTGAATTGTCAGACTGATTGAGACCAGATGGAATGCTGATTTCAGTTAGATTTGAGGCCATATATATAAGAACTCTAGGTTGTCAAAAAAGTGAAGAACTCATTGGTGGAATATGGCTCACTGAGCTATTTCTGTCCGAAACGTACCTAGGGTTAACTGTTTGCCTAATTTGGTTGCATTTGCAAGGACAGTTAATTAAGTCTTCAGAGAAGTATCTGCCCTCAGCTAAAGCTAATAGATATTTCCTTTTCCTTCCTTGATGTGTATGTAAATCTGAGAGTATTCTGAATTCTAATTCTTCCCCATGCCAAAAAAAAAGATCTGACAGGAATGTATATTGAAAAAACCCCAAAACATTGATGATGGGCTAAAAGCATGCCTAATGCATCATTTTTGTGTTTCATGTAAGTGATTTCTTAGCACAAAGGAAACATCTATATATTTGGCTCCATGTATACAGTTATGAAGCAAAAAAAGAGAAGTTTTGAGAAATAAATGTATGTAGTTTCAGTTATCTTAAATTTTGAAAATTAAGTAGTGCCTTGAAAAAGGTAAAATATGCAAATATGCTAGCCTGTTAGATTGAGTTTTTCCAAAGAAGTGAAATCTTATGACATTTTTTGTCAGGAACTATTCAGAAACATTCCTGTTACTGGAAAATAATTGACAGCATTTTGGGGGACATAATTGTATTTAAGGTATAAATTTTGGTGAATT
This sequence comes from Piaya cayana, assembly GCA_013389865.1. Lineage (NCBI taxonomy): Eukaryota > Metazoa > Chordata > Aves > Cuculiformes > Coccyzidae > Piaya > Piaya cayana. The sequence goes on from WAAB01025369.1 coordinate 42,213, forward strand.
CACCACAGATTTCAGAATCCAAATATGTACTGATTTTTTATTAAACAATATTACACCAGAAAATTTATTTTTCTCCTTACAGCTGGTCAGCATTATTGCTGGGAAATAAAGGACATCTTAATTTTGCTGCTATCTCTGTACATGTTCAGAGTAACGATGCTGATGGTATCATCGGTTTGACTGCAGAAGGCTTGGCTTACTTTGAAATAACAATCTATACAAGATATTCCACTGAAATATTATGCAAGAATACCTTGTCTGATCCATTCACATTAGCATGAATACACAATGAATCATTTAACATAAGATAAAAATTACTGTTAACTGGATTTGAGTAGGAGGATCTGAAGAGTGAAGCTGAGATGCTAGCTCCTGGAGATTGTGATGGGGGGGTTGTGCATGAAAGCACAAATATGTTCACCTTGTTGCCTCTGTAAGAATGTGGTGTAGTGCGCGTACAGTTATGAGATAATTTTTTCCTATATTATTCAAATTGTAACAATTAAGGGTCATATTACCACTGAAGAGGAAAGAAATTTTATGAGAAATACACAGAGAAGAAAAAATCCCCTTGCTCAGGTTAATGTGTTCTGAATGTAGAAGCAAAATGGAAAACAAGATTTCATTTTAAATTCTGTTCACAAAATACCTTACTTGCTTAGGCAGTGAGATACAAAATAAAGTGTATGTTACTATGAGATAACACTCACCTCTGGGGCGGTTGCAAAGTTAAAAAAAAATACAAATTGCCTTCTAAGGAGAGCTGGTTGCTTTCAAAGAACTTGAGAAAATTGGTGTTACATTTAGAAAAAAATGTAACACTTCAAAGTGCCTAATTAGGATTTCAGGGATGGGATTAATGAACCATTTTTAGCAAAAAGAATCCATTCTTGTTAGAGTAGTGATAGATATTTTTGCTTATTCAAAAAAGCATAATGAAAACATAATATCTGACTCTTAATGCATTTTCTTTCATTAGTGCACATACATATGATTTTTTAAATATACAACAATAATATCAAAATTTCAGAGGCAAGTGCTCAAAAGTCAAGCTACAATAGTAACCTGAGTTTACACCTTGTGCTCATGTTTTAGAATCTCTTTCTAAATTTAAGATCATTACTTTTTTTTCTGTAGTGGAACAGGGTTTTTTTTATTATCTTCTTTACAGTGACCATTGACACCTTTGAAAACAATTGTTCCCCCCAGTTAGCTCCTATTCACATTAACCAGACCCAGTGAAATTAACTTTCCTCTCCAGCCTTTCTATTTCTGAACTATTTTTACTGTTTAACTCTGAACCCCTTGTAGATTTATGTTTCTTTTTAAAAATCTGTGACAGCATTCAGAGCTAGAAAAAAAACAAAGTCATGAGCCAGTAGAGGCATACTGACACTGAGGAGAGTGGACTACATGTACCTTGCATATGATCTCCTTTTTACGCGCATCAGAACAACTGGACACTGGAACAGGCTGCCCAGGGAGGTGGTTGAGTCACCTTCCCTGAAGGTGTTTAAGGCATGGGTGGATGAGGGGCATGGTTTAGTGTCTGATAGGAATGGTTGGACTTGATGATCCGGTGGGTCTCTTCCAACCTGGTTGTTCTGTGATTCTGTGATTCTGCGAATAGCAGTTCCATTTCTGTGTACAATCACATGACTTTGCTGACTTGTACTCAGTGTCTACTCCAAGAGAATTCCCACATACTCCTGTGCAAAACACTGTTTTGTGCAAAATAATGTTTCCTATCGTGTTTCTGCATGTGATTAATCCTGCCCTAGCAGGAAGGATATATATTGTAATATATACCCCTGATCAGAACACTTTTTCCAGATGAGGCAAGTCCTCTCCAGGGTTCTAGCTGTGGAATATGATCTGTATTTTTCACATCAATTTAATTCACATCTGGCCTTTACTAATGCTCATTTATGATTTCAGTGTTTTCTACAAATATATTTGTGAGAAAGATAAGCTTTATCATTTGAATTAACTTAATATATTTTTTTTGCTAGCATAAGTCTGAGATTGCTTTATGAGAACAGTCCAGCTAGCTGGAGACACCAATGTTTTCTTTGGTGACTGCAGTCATGGGTACTCTAAAGTGCAGAAGTAACCCCACAGCAAACCTTGGTTCTCAACAGCATATAAATCTTTCCCCCAAGCATTCTTCCTGACTAATCAAAGTGCCAGGTTCATGACTGGCTGAGCAATGTTTTATGCCAGTCATCTAAGAAGTTTTAAGTGGATATAGGGCGCGTCTGATAAAAAAGGCTTTCCGAGTACCAGTATCTTTTTTGCTTCCACTATGTTATCTAGATCTATTAACGGTTTGTAAGACTAGCTTAATATTACTCATCATTGCAATGATTCAAAGGACTAAAAGAATAGATAATAAACAATGACTGACTCTGAAGAGAACGGACATTGAGTACAGCACTTCTTGTCTAAGGTCCCACAAGCTTTATAGATTGATCATTCATGGAACTATACCAGTCAGCAACTTCAGTTGACTGAGACAGGTTACATTCTCCGAGTTAGTGCCTGTGGCTTTACTTGTCTGTATTGCCAAGGAAGACAAAAGGTAGGATGTTTGTCTTCATTTGTACTGAACAATATTTAGTCCGACATGATGAACAATAGGTCAACTTATTACTGTAATCATGCAAATGTCAAAGTGAATATGCCTAAACAAAGAAACAGATTTAAGTATCTTACCTGCAGTTTTGAAAACCAAACACATAACATCTTCAAATATATATATGCCTGTCTAGTTTTATCTATGAGTGTTATAGTGTTTGGTGGGATAAAATGACCTTTTAATTTGTTTATTTAGTAGGAATTCATGGTTTGTTTGGTTTGGGTTTTTTTTTTTTGTCTAATTAAATTGATGGTTTCCATCAATTTAAAAAAAATAGATAGAAGTCTGACATATTAAAAGCTCTTCTTTTCAAGTTTGCTACTGACAGTACTGTGGATGTATAGATAAAATATTAGTACATACAACAGATATAATCTTGTCTGAAAAAGAAATTAAAGAAAATTGTAAGTAATACACATGTGAAGTACTTTTATTTAGACATGCTAAGTAAGTTAACAAACATGGACTAGATAAACAGTTTGCTCTGCAGGTCCATCCTGATTTACAAGTTGACTTATATTTTCTCCAAGAAAATAAATAAGTTGTGTTTTTGTAGGAAAGTAATGATGTAAACTAAAAAAAATATTTAAGACTCTTTAAAAACTTTAAAAGTGTTTGATTTTTCTCTTTTTAAAAATCAGACACAAATTTCAAGGAGCAGAATAGTATGTAAATTCCAGGGGGAAATTTTTTTTCATTATGTAAACTACAGACTGTTTTAGTCTTTCTTATCAAGTCATTCTAGAAAAAGAAAACATTAACTCTTAAGAATTGGTAAAAATCTGGCATGTATTATGGATCTGAAATTTTTACCTGCTCCTGAGATAATGATTACATTATTGCACACAGCTGGCAGCAGATGCTGGTAATGACCATAACATAAGAGAATAATGGAATACATTGCAAAAGGTGTTTTTGTTAGCAATTTAGAGAAAATGTACCTTCTATGGCAATTTAAAGTTTTGTCTGTTTAAATCATGAAGAAAGCTCACATTAATAGGTTTACTAAACTTTCCTGTTTTGTCTTTGAGGGAAAGCTGTGTGAATTCTAGAGCCAGTTTGAAAAAGTTGAGCTATCATTGATAATAGTTGCAGAATTAGATTCCTTCCCTTGTAGTAAAGGACAGAGAGGAAGAACTTTTGTATGGTATTAAATGCTGCCTGATTACCCTGGAAGAACGAAAAGCTATGTAACCCATAAGCATTACTTTCTGTTCTCATTCTTGAGCTAGACAACCAGCAGGAAATGTTGCGCCTCCTTATCCAGGCAAAATGATAAATTAGGCCTTGCAGACAACAAAGACAAAATACAGTGAAGCACTTTAACAGCATCACAACACTTTAACCACAATTTCCATTCAATGACGTGTGTTGCTGAAATGAAACCCTCCACAGCATAAAAACTATTGCTATATGAGATCGGAATCTAGGGGCTCAGATGCATTTCACTCATCGCTAGATGCAGAAAAATAAACAAGATTTTCAGAGATGAGTGTATCAATTTGTTTTAAAATATAATTCTGATTTGATAGGTGCAATGACCTCTTTGACATTGAGAATACTTATGAATACATGAAAAATATCTGAATATGTAAATACCTAACCTGAAATCAAAGTGTTGCATGCAGTATTTTATACTTTGTCTCCTTAAAGTACACTTATTTAGACATAAAATTATGACCTGTATTTCAATGCTTGTTAAACAAAAACCTCACAAATAATACAAATAAACAACATTACCAACAATTTTTATAATCCCTGTATGTTCATGGCAGCATGGAAAACCAGTACAGATTTGCATATTTTAGTATGTAATTCATTAGCTTGGCATCATGCAATGTACTTCTTTCTAGCTCACCAAACACAGGATGCAGTTTATAAGGTGCAGGATAAGGGACTGTCCAAAGGGACCTTGTCTTCTTGGCAATGAAACAAATCAAAGATAAGTCTTAATGTGGGGCCATTAACATGGCTGCAAATTTACTGAAGCAATAACTGCTGAATAGGAAAATCTTATGGGATTAACTATTTAATTTTTTTAACTGCTAGTTAAGAATGTCACATGAAGAAACTGAAAATTTAGGTGAGGGGAATCTTATCCAAGAGCAGCATTTTTCATTAGCAACCAGCTGGAACTTCCTTTTAAGAAGATAGTGAAGACAGCACAAAAGGTAAATGTGTATGTGTATCTCAAATGAGTATGTTTTTTCACAGAAGTCTATCTCTGTCTCTATTTTTAACCCCCACTGAGTTATGTGGTTAGCCTTACAGGTCTTTCAAAGTACTTTCCCATGACATTTAAAATCTTTTTCTTACATTGTGGGTGGAAAAGTGGTATTGTAGTTTGTAAAATTTCTTCCACATATTTGATGTAACGACTGATTTTTCTCTGTCCTCCTGTTAGAGCATCTTGCCTTAGCCTTTAGGGCTGGAATTTATCTCATCTGACTTTAGACATGTAAAATTTATACATCTAAGGTAGTCATCTATGCTGCACTCATGATCAGTGGAGAGAAAATGCACCTCCAGAGAGTGATTCATCTGACCTGTCTTATACGGCTACAGTAGCACAAGACAAATTACTCTCTGGTGCCTACTTCTCTTCACTGATTCTGAAAAGAGATTTGTGAGGACAACAGGTTTAGATGCTTAACTTTTCGATTCTTAAGCTAGGGCAGAAGTATTCAACTCTAGGTTCTCAGTTCCTTTATTTATCTTCATATTTATTTATTCAAGTTTAAATGGTTTCAGCTGAAAGGACTGAGAAAGATCCACCATAGAAAACCATACTAGATCTGTGCTTTTCTGGAGCACATGCATTGATATTCTCATCACTGAAAGAATAAACAGAACTTGAATCTGCTGACTCCCAGGGCAGTTTCTATATGGTGGTTCACTGAGTATACAGCATCATGTTTTCTGACTGACTGACTCATCTCTGAAGCCTATTTTGAGAAAGTGGTTGATGTCTGTAGTTTAAAAAGTAGCCAGCAGGGCAAGAAGCAGTAGGACAATAGCATTTCCTATGAAGAAGCTATGGACATTTGCAGACTTATTAGGGTCCTGGATTTTCCTGGGATTCTCTTGAACACTGTGGTATAAAAAGGGATTTTGTGAGTCTATTGTTTTAATAAACTAATATAAAATTATATTTAGTCTTTTTATCTTTAAATTCATTACAGAAAAGAAAAAAACTCCTCCCGTTCTGAGTTTCGGACTGACAGTGAGTATTACAGCCTTGAACTGCTTATCTGTATAAGTTGTTAGATATTTAATTATACTCTTGGCTATAAAAAAAATATTTTTATATATATATAATTTGTTATTTGTTTGCTCATAAGCTGTTTTGAATTATGGTGATCTGATATTTATTCCAGTTGAGAAACTATCAATAAATATATAATACACCTAGCTGCTACTACAGTTTCCTAATAAGGGAAGAATGTACATGAAAGTGGACAATGTAGCTAAAAAGAGCAATGTAAGATGGAGATGTTAACTCAATCTAAAAAATTGACATTGTAGATCTGAATTTTACACATGCGGAAATGAATGACAGGGCTTCGTCTGAGTTCAGTCATGTCCATGATTTGGAACAAATAATGATGATTAAATATAAACAAACCTACAGGTCCTCATAAAATAATTAGAGTTGTCAGTATCAATTTGAATTAGTGTAATGACTTATGTTTCTTCTGATCATGAAATTTTTGTTGACATAAATGAGTAGTCCATCAGGAACAGATAAGTTTTCCTGCTCAGATTTTTCACTCCGCTTCTGTTTAACAGGCAATTGATAGTTCAACATTCTATCATCCTGGTCCTTTGGTGTCCTATAATATTTGAAAAAATTAAACTGTAACAATTCATCAAATGAAACATGAGCAAGAATGGAACATGGACTATTAGCCAGGTGTGCCCTTAATGGAATTTAAGTTTTAGCTGTATATGGAGCTAAAATTTAAATTGCTTTCATTTACTTTTACACTCTATGAATACTGAGAATGAGTAATGATATATTTACTTTATGAAATACACTTATTATGTTTCATGACCTATGATCAGTTTACAGACACATAAAAGACAGATTTTTACCACCTGAAACAAAGAAAAAAATATTGTTTGTATTAATTGAAGCACATGTAGAAATTGCAAGTGATTGACATGTCATAAAATCCAGTCCTAACAACTGAAGAATTCAGTATTTTATTCAGAGAGGGAAAATTAACAAATAAGGCTATTGGTATCTACTATAGAGTAAATCACTTAAAAGTAACAAAGTAACACATTAAACAAACATAATTGCTAATCTTAGTTCAAGATTTTTTATTAGTAATCTAAATAAGTTTAGAATTTTTTAAAGTTTCTTGTGGTTTTCACACTGTAATTTTACAAATCCCTCATTCAAACTGCTAGAGGAGGTTTACTTCTAGAGGTAGTTGTAGTTTTGTTATTCAGTTCAATACTCAGGGATATTATTCAAGCCATCAGACTCCCTTTCATAAATACTCTTTCAAGCCTCACATGAAAACTTGGCTGCCACTAGTTCTAAGATAAATGATGCATGAAATGTGTATTTGTGCTGCCCCAGAAATACTGAGCTGACATTTACAGAGGTGCCACAATTAAAGGAAAGATAAAATAATTTTTAATGCTACAAACTCTTAGTGCTACTATGGGCCCTTCTGGTTTTTATGCTAGATAAATCCTCTTTTCTCTCTTTCAGTGTCTTTTATACAATGCACCTATGTAGCCCGTATTCCTACTATCTACTTCAGAAGATATTCCTACTTTCTACTTCACTGTAGAAAGGAATTAGAGAACTAATGTCCACAAGAACTATTTCTTTGTGATCAATATGAGAGATATTCTTTTGTCCACTGTGCCAAGCACCTGGCAAACACACATTCAGACTTGCCTTGACCACTTGTATCACAACTGTGTGTCCTCGTTCAATTTTCAGTCATCAGAGAACTTTGAGTTTGCCCTTGCTAGAATGAGTGAAAGTCTATGCTTAGGCATCCACAGGGCACTACAGTTCAAAAATAAGTGTGTTGTACAGTTTTAGAGTTCCCACTTGTATTGGCACATAAAAGAAAATGTGTCTGCAGAGGAAAGGTTCTAACTCAGGGTTTTTGAGAAAGCAACCTAAATTAGAATGTATTTGATCTGGATCTATTGCCATATATTCTTGCAAAACCTTTACTGTCCATATAAAAGTGGTATAATTTCTATTATAATTTAAATAATTAAAAAAGCAAATACATTTTTCTAAAGGTCATTTTTGATGTTACCTCATGTCCCTGTGTTTACAGTATATATTTCACAGAGTGTAACTCTTATTCAGTCTAAAGGAGCTAGAGATCAAAGAACTTTTCTCAATCTTGCTTTCTGTCTCTAGAATTCATGCTAAGCTAAATACAAGAATGCATTGACTGAGATGAAGTTGAAAGATTTGTAGGAATTTTCATGGACTATGCCTTGACACAAGACATTGATTTACAAAGGAGATCCTGTTTGATAAACCTTATAAACTATATCAAACTAAGGATATTTTTATAATTCAGCTTCTCTTTTTCAATACAGTACTGTAAAAAAGGAAGCAGTTTCCTCTCCAAGGAAGATTGCTCTAATTATTCATGTAGGCATCTTGATGCAAATTCATTTTTAGCTCAATGCCTAGAAAATGAGTAATATATTCCATGTGCTGTAATTTCATTACAAATTTAGATTTTGAGGAAAAGAAATTACAGAGATTAAAAGGTAAAAGCCAATAGAAGTTACATCAGGCAGTACTCATGTATTTCATGTACTTCACTTTCATTCAGTTGCTGTTAAAAATAGCAGGAAAAAAAGGTTAAAAAAATATAGGAGAATGAGGAGAGAAGAACAGGCATCTCAGTTCACCATAATTCTTCCTTTAATTTTTAACTAGACAGTGGAATGAAACAGACTGTAAAATCCACTACATAAGATCCATTTTTGCTTAGTAAAAATTGTACAGTCAGTAGAAAGAGCAGCTGGTGACATTGTAGTCAATGCTCTCCAAAAGCTAATTGAGAATGATAGGGAAAAAAAATTGGTGTAATATATAGCTGCACAGATCTCCATCTCACCCCAGACACTGATTAGACACATCTGTTCTTCATTCCCAGTGAACAACACTATTCCTCTGAGTTTCTTTGAAAGAAACTCATCAACAAACTAGAAGACAAGGAAACATACATGAAACACATGTTGAATTTTATACACCCTAGATTAAGAGTTGCTGTAATCATAACAGCTTCCTATGTAATCTGAAGCATATAATCAGTGTACGGTTTTTTCATAATATTTAGAAAAATTGTTATGGCTTGTGTTATTGTGGTGCCATAACATGAAAAATGATCTTCATAATTACAGGGAAATTTTTGCAAAGAATAGTTTGCAATCTAAAAGTTACAGCAAATAAAAATGTTGATTAAAATCTATATTTTGAAAGAAAAAAAATCATTTTGATTAGTTGGTGGGGTTCTTTATGTTGATACTATTTTCCTGAATATTTTCAGATGTTTAAATTCTATACTAGTTGTGATACAAAATCAAGCAGTATTTATCAAATTAACAAAAATTTTTTCAATTCTTGCATTTTCTCAAAGGTCATAGATATTGAATATTAATTTATCATTTGGTTGTTCGTCTAGTAGTCAGCTTAGTGGATCCAACATCCTTCTCAAAACAACATTAATTGCATTTTTTTGTCATCTCATATTAAAAGTCAGCTTTTCTGCCTGTACACTGCCATGGAGTCCTATCCAGATTGATTTGACATCATTTTATGCATGATAAGAATCTGGCAAACAGACAATGAAAAATAGTTTTTCCTTTATATAGGATTCCACTTTTCTTGCAGTGTAATGTGAAGCACTGCAGCATCTTTTTTTGGATTTATACCACATCATGACCAAGCATGTCAGCTGAAATTGAGTCCAGAAATGGGAGGAGTCTCATTTTCAAATGCTCATCTCTGCCATCAGACTGTAAGTAATTGTCTCCCACCTCTTTACTCCTTCCCACCTGAGCCTGTACTATAATTGTTTGCATGGATGTATCATCTTCCTGTGATTCTGCAGCCTCATGTTTGACATAGCTTAATAGAACTATTCTGCAATTCACTGTTTATTTTGGGAACCCTGCTGGTCACAGATAGGGAGTAGAGGCTTGTAGATATGGGGCAGAGGCTTAGGGTACTGCTTCACAACTTTGAGTGTGCTTGCTGAGTAGATCCCATATTCAAACTATCTGTTACAGCAAACACTTCTAGTTTTACACCACAGCATCTTCCCAGTCAAATGAACTGTCTGTTATGACTCTATTATTTTATTCCTTCTGTAAAATTACATAATACATGGGTTCTTGTCTTTTGGGAGTAAAGAAACTTGAGCAGTCCACAGAAGAGTTCTGGTGGATATACTGCATGGCATTAACAAAACAGTATTTAAACTCCTCCAGACGCGTAGAGGAGCATACGCCCACTATTGGATACTTACCGTCACCACTGCACCATAATGAGAAATGATTCTCTGAAAAGGAGGCCCAGAGGCGTAATTTCACGTCAAAAACTGATGAGAACTCTTATTCTAAATACCAGAAACACCTCTGAGACTTAATTTTCCCCCCAGTGCAGTGTAAGAGGTTAGTTAATGTATTACATTTACCATTGTGACCGTGTGGTTTTATACTGTCTTACACAGAAAATCTTTGAAATAACTCCTTGGAGGGATAAAAGTAACAAGAATTCGTAAATTAGAGATTGTTTCACTAGGAGATAAAGACATGAGCAGTGCTTCCAAAGCTGTATAGATGTTCTAAACATCAGTGTTTTATGTGTGTACTTGGCTGTTCCTATCTACATCTAAATCTGTAGAAAAGTCCAGAATCAAAATGGTTATCTCTTCAGTCGTACAGCAATAGTTAGAAGAATGAACCAAAATCTTATATTGTCAAAAGGATTTTCAGTCATTTAGACATGAGTTAGTAATCCTATCTAATTCATAAGAGCTCTGAAATTCTGAAGGCACTGCAGTACTTGCAGTGGATGCTCATTTACTTACACCTACAGACATTCATGTAACTCACTCTATCACTGACAATTATGTTGGACTGAAAAGACAGAGCAGTGTTGTTCATTTTGTCTAATAAACATATAGAAGAATGCATACTTTTGAAGGAAGGCAGCTCTCTTGCATGCTTCGGTAGCCAGCATCATCAACAAGCAGTCTCACAATGCCCCTGGAAAGGATAAAAACTAACACCCTCATTTTACTACTGGTATGATAGTATCATTCTATTATTAGGGTCATTGAAAGTGTTACTCAATGTTTATGCAGTATCTTTGTACTGAAAGGCAGAATGATAGACTTTTAATGTGAAATTCTCTTAAACTTATGAAGTTATAATATTATGTTTAAACCTTCCATGACCTGTTATTAAGAGTGGTTGTTGCTTGGTGATCTTGGTTTTCTCATTCTGTTGTCTTTTTGATGATTTCTATGTTACTTCTGGAATGGTAAGAAAAAGCAATATTTTCCTTGCTCTGTATCACCAGTTGTCTCCCACAGACCATCAACTCTCCTCACTGTGTATAGATTAGAAGGACCTTCTTTCTTGTCTCATATTTTTTGTACCTATTTTTGGTTGTGAACTGTGAGGTCCATGAGGAAAATTAGGCAAATATTTTAGCAGAATCACTGAACAAAAATAGAAACTTTGGCTATGTCACTATGTTTAAAACCTGTTGAAATAACGGGACGGGCTCTGACTGTGCCAGGCCTAACCAAGATTGCGTGGCTGACAAGGGGTAGGCAATTCAGACTAGGGCCCTTCCTACAAATATCCCAAACTCAAATAACACAATGGCAGCTAAAGCTTGAACTACTGTTAAGAAACTACTAACAAAGTCTGCTGCATGTCTTTTAGGAGCTGTAATGGTGCATGGTGATGGTCTTGGGAGCCTGCCAAACTTTAATTACAACATGGACTGCAGAATATCTGTAAGAAATAAATCAGTAAAGCTTCTTGCTGACTTTCTGTTCTGTGACCATCTATAATCTCCCTATAACATATTAGAGTAATGGCTAGAACATCTTTCTTGGTAGAGTCATCCACAGATGGCGCCATCCCTTCAGATTTCTTGCTTGGAAGTTGTCTAATATGTGAAACACTATACAATTCTCTTGTTTTTAGGAGCAACATTGTTCTTAAATGGCAACTGTACAGCAGAATGTTAGCTGATGAACAATTAGGGTAGGATTCAGTTCCCCAAAAATGAGTTGCTTAAACCACCTTAGGTGCCTCAAGTATCTCCATAGGGATGGAAAATATCACACAAAGACTTTCACCAGATTCTTGATTTTCTGTAGCAAAAACTAGTGGCCAGATGAGAAACTGCAGAGCAACTCAAATTGTAGCAACTTCTACAGTCAGAAAACTGTATCCCTACTAACTGTAACCAGCTGGGTCATAAAGATGTTTGGATTTTAAGCTTTCTGGAGGACTTTCAAATAAATTATCTTAAGTTTTTAGGTTTTACTGGGCTGATAAGTGCATATTCTGCTTGAAAACAAACCAACAGCCTAGCTGACTGAAACAAAGACTGGTACTCTTTCAGATACTGCAGGAGAAACTCCATTCATAAACACTGGTGTCATCATCTGTCCACAGATTATGAAAGACAATATCTATATCAGATGGTTTATAGTTTCCCCAAGATCGTGCTTGGAGGTAAATCAAATAGAGCCTGATGTAACTGTGAGACCTTTGTGGACATCTTTCTTCCTTACACAAAGAAGAAATAAAAAAGCTTGGAAGGAAACAAGCAAACAAACGAACAACAAACAAACATGCAACAGCCCAGAAACAAGGGAAATGCAAATCTTAAAAGCGCCAGGTATAGTAAGTGTATACTCTTCTTGTACATAAAAGGTGTATCAGAGAAAAGATGTAAGATGTTGGTTTGAACTTGCTTCCCAAATAGGTAAGTAACTTATAGATTTAGCTTTGAATAAGCTTTGGTAGAACATTGAGTGGTGTAGTTGCCACACCAGAAGGAGGGGATGACGTCCAGAGGAATGTGGACAAGCTGGAGAAGTGGGCCTGTGTGAACCTCATGAGGTTCAATAAGGCCAAATGCAAGGTCCTGCACCTGAGTGGGAGCAATCTGTGGTTTCAGTACAGAATGAGGGGTAATGTGACCGAGAGCAGTCCTGCAGAAAATGACCTAGGGGTGTTGATTGATGAGAAGTTTAATATGAGCCATCAATGTGCAATTGCAAACCAGAAAGGCAACCATATTCCGGGCTTTATCAAAGTGTGGCCAGCAGGTCAAGGGAGTTATTTCTGCCCCTCTACTCTGCTCTTGTGAGACCCCACCTGGAGTACTCTGCTCAGTTCTGGAGTTTCCAACATAAGGAGGATATGGAACANCCCTGCCCATGGCAGATGGATTGGAACTAGATGATCTTTAAGGTCCCTTTCAACCCAAACCATTCTGATTCTAATCAAGGACAAATATCCTATCATTTACTTACTTCCTATAAAGTAAAATAGTAAAATTGGGCCTTAAAATAATGAGTACAGGACCTTAAGAAAATCCTGCTTTATTTCTATATGCTGGTCCAGGTTTTTGCTAAATTAATCTGATGAGGTTCAAACAAAGTGAAATAATTTTCTTCATTGTACACATTCTCAGAACATTTGACAATACAATTTTGCTCATTCTTGAAAATTAGGTATACTGCTGTGAGTGAGTAGATATAATTGGACGGCAAATTAATGAGCTGAGGAGCTTAAAAGTAATGAAGAAAAAATATGGGCAAAATGTATTACAATAAAACAGACAGGTGACAAAGTGAGGTATGCAACACCTAATAATTTGACAATTATTTTAAAAAGCAGTTACAAATATTTTGTTCCTACAGAATGTTCTTATATTTATTTAGTAGGCAACACTTACAGTTTTCAAACTGCTATTGTATTCTTTGCCAGCATCTCCACTGAAGGTAGTAATCCTCTCTATCTCTTTGCGTGACATGCATGAAAAATGCAGATTATTTCTTGAAATGCTAGAGCACACAAGTCTCTGTGTGTGGCTATGCACATGCTTGCACTCACATACATATGCAATTACTTGGATTTCAGGGTTGTGTCTCTTCCAGTCCCTGTAGATGTGCTCTAAATTCTGCCTTCCCAAGTATTATCTACATTGCTCTGATGAAATTACTGTGCATCTATTGCTATTTTACTTGGAGTTGATATCTCATATGTGCTGTGTACCAGTTCAGGAAGCATTTGCCATTGGTGGTGAACAAGTAATCTATTTCAACCTTTTTTTGCTCTCATTGTAAATGCAAAAATCTTTTACTAATGTTTTCTTCTAGATAAGAAGGCATATTTTCACATAATTTTTTTGGTTTTGCCACATTATTTTAAATGCTAGCAGATAGAGCGAAAATGCCCTGAGATGCTGCAAAACTTCTAGGGAGATTAATGTTGTACCTTTTGCAATAGTGTGTTATTAATAGAAAAAAAAAGTACACAATGTTGTGATCGAAGGAGATGTATAGCATCCCAAATCAATGCATACAGATGTGGGTTATGAGGCTGATCCAAGTCAGAACTACCTTTTCGGTTGACTAAGCAGTACCAATACTCAAATCAAATACCAATTTGACAATAATATTTGGAATAAACATGACACCTGGAAAGATCATTCTTGTACACTCATACACAAAATTATGTCCATACACGAGAAAAGTGGGATATATTATTTTTTATTTTCATACTCTCTGAGTGTCCTTCCACTGAACTACCATTTACTGTCTTTCTCACAGGAGGGGTTGATATTTTTCATAAGCTTCACCTCTACATCTCCTTTCTAGATAGCAATTTATTTACCTGCATGAAATTGCTTACTGGAGTTGTAACTGTCATTACACCTGGATACGCTGCAAAAAATGAACAAGGGAGAAAATAAATTCATCTTGGACAATATCTCCTCTGTGTTAACTAGCACAAGCTTAGGGGGTCTCATTTTTTCTTTAGAAAGACACTCATTTTTTTACATGTATTATAGGAAGTCCTCTTGCTTTCTTTATCGTGTTACTTCTTCATTCTCTTATTTCTTACTTTTAATTTGTAGAAGCATATGTAGTCTGTCTTCTTTTTGATTTTTTACCTCACCGATAGCAAAAACTGTTTGCAGGCTTTAAAGTAAAATAAATGAGCAGGCATGTCGTTTCCTTGTATTCTGCTAAAAAAGAAGGAAGACCATAAATGCAGTTGTCATGTAAATATATTGCTTCTGTTTTCTTGCTTATGGAAGCCAGAAGCGTTTAAAACTGAAGTGTTTGCCCAGCAAAGACCTGGTAGCTCATCAAACTTGATCATTAGGGGTGGAGGCAGATATAGGCTGGTATAGTGTGTGCAGCTGTGGATGGGTGCCATAGAGTTTCATAGATTAATTTGTAAATTCACATTTATGATATTCTTTTCATCAGATAGAAGCTTTGTGGGCCATTTCTCTTGAGGGAGAAATGTTAGCTTCAGTAAAGGCTAATTTTTACGGGTTTAGGTTTGTGGACTAGTTAGAAGGATTTAAAACTATTTTAATTTGACTTTACTCCCGTTCATATCACCTCTTAATAGACACAA
>WAAB01025369.1:58396-86818 GCA_013389865.1 Piaya cayana
ATATACATATACATATATATATATATATATATATAAAAGTAGTTAAAGGTAGCTGCTTTAATGTGATTGTAATAACAAAACAATACATGTTAACACAGGTAGGGCCCAGTTTCTGGATGGATATTTCAAAAAGTGGAAGTCACTAACTTAGGCTGAAGACAAATACTCTCAGCTTGGTACCTTTCGGCAGATAAAGGCTCATGAGAATATGCTCTGCAGAGAAGATACACACAGGCATCAGGCAGAGAATGTTATTCCCCACAGGTAAATATTTCTTTAAAATCTCATGTTACCCCATCATGGAAACTTGTCAGACTCTGATAGATTTCCTCAGGTTACATGAAATTATTTTCCTCTGTCATTATAGTATGTAAGTCCAGCAGGTGAGATCTTTAGGAAATTTGACATAGGCTGAAAGAAAAAAAAACTCTTTGCATATTTAAGTAGGGATAATACTAGCCTATCATGTGGTATCCTTGAAAGGAGAACATTTACATGAATGACCTATTACACCAATGTTTGCAACTGATAAACATATCTTCCCACCATATGTGAAAATAGTTTTACTCTGGTATAAATTTATGCTAGAAAGGTCATTGTGAAATATAAATGGTTCTTAAATTTTGCATTTGTGCCTAGCTGTATGCCAAGAATAGTTTACATTCATATACCATAAATCATTATCATTCTGTATTTCCTTAAGAGACAGTAACAACAGCTCCCCTTTGGCAGAATTTTCTAAAACATAACCATAAGTTATAAAAATGAGATATGATTTATACAGAGACATATATGAAGAGGCTTAACATAACATTCCAGAATTCTGAATTCTGGGGTTGTGTCTAAACTAGAAAGTTGACAGTTCTACTAATCTGGAAAAACAAAATAAATTAAAAAGATCACTATGCCTGTGGATTATATAATTGTTCTTCAAATATTCAAGAAACATTAAGATTTCAAAAGTGTAACTATTTTTCTTGAGGGAAAAAACATTAAATTATGCAAGATGCTCTTTCATAATCTATTAGTCATTGGAACATATTTGTAGTTTCTATTATTACCCTCAGATATTGAAACTGAATTAACATTTATGGGAATTGTTTTGCATTTTTTTGTTAAGGTCTAGTTCTGGGCAGCATAGCAATACAGATACACATACTGGTTTGCAATGCCTTCTGAATGACCCACCCCAGGTGATTCTGGGCTCATGGCTATTTTTCACTTTGTCAGTGGGCTAAAAAAATCTAGTTTAAGAGCGCAAAAAAAAAAAAATTAGGGGCAACTAAGTACTTTCCCTCAGAAGTTTAAACTGCCTGAAGGTATTCCACTAACTTGGGGACGTGTGGTCCACTGATAGAAGTACTCAAAATTACTTCTAGGCAATGCTGCTCTGTGAAAGCACAGCTCACTGATGCGGTTACAGAAGGTTTTTTGTTACAAAACTGAGATGATGTGGCCACTGTTTATTATTTTTAAGGTAGATATCTTTTTTAAATTTCCTGAGTGTTCTGATACTATGTAACTCTAGAAGTAGGATTGTCACCTCTAACTGTTCACCCAGGTAACCAGCTGCTTAGACCAAAAGTCAGATAAGGTTTATTTCAAAAGATGACTCAAATTGATACAATACATTTTGCTTTTTGTAAGCCACCTGGATTTTAAAATATTTAAAACATGTCTCTAAAATGGTGGTGGGACTCAGATTTTCAGTGTATCTAAAATATGGAGGAGGGAATGTCCTCTGTAGATGTGACAAGTTATCTTTTGAATGTTTTTCTTTGATTTACTGCAGAAATGACATTTTTGGGATTTCCATTATGCATATACGTGTTTTTAAAACATAACTTGCAGTTTCTGACACTGCTTAAATACTCTCTCTGAGTGTCCAACACAGAGACTAATTCGATGAACTTAAAAGACAGGAAGGGTCATGAATTCATGTGTAGAAGTTAACAAAGAAATGGAGGAAAAGACGAGAAACACACTAAGTTTAATGGAAAGGATTATATATGTATATATATGAAATGTATACAAAGGTTCACAATTCAACCAGATACCAGTAGTATTATGAAGCAATTTCAACAGGTTCGAAGGAAACTATATCTTTCTGTAGAAGTCTTAATTACCCTCTACAATTTTGATTGTCTAGTAGAAACACTGTTCTAGATTAGAAAGTAATTTTGTTTATTGCAATAAATTGACAGTAGTAAATTGGCAAAGATAAAGCAAAGAGGATATGCAGATTACAAGTACTGAACATCCTTTCAAAAATCAAGGAGAAAGAAAACATATTAGGTCTTGTTAGATGATCTCCAACTGCTTAAAGAAATCATCTTAAATGCTGGTACTTAACTAACTGAAGTGAACGTTTTTCTCATTATCTGCTATATATTAAACTTGCATGTACTCAAAATGGGAAATTTCTCTGTTTTCCCAACATACAGAGGAAGTATTTGGTTTCTGTTGCATAATGGATTGGAAGCTGTTTCAGTCAGTGAAGAGTTGGTGAAATATGAATGAAGAACCCTTTATAAATATTCTGTCTCAGCCAGGCATTGGACTTTGCAGGAGTAAAATAGAAAAACAGATTGACTTTCTTTGCTTCCACAAATACATCAAACTGTCAACCTATCAGACTACAACATTTCTTTTCCTTCAGCCCCAAATGGAAATTCAGGTAGGTGGTTTCTTTATTACAGTAGTATCTAAAGAAGTCATTGGTGCACTAGAACAGGTTGCCTTTGACTTTCTGATTTAGTTTCACCATCCATCTTCATGTTCTAAAGAATCACATTGAAGAAGGACATTTGTGGATGGCTGGTGAAATGAATTTAAGGATATATTGCAAACTGAAATACTGACATGAACGTGTTGACTTTTGCACTAGCGATGTAGATGGTGCTTCAAGCACCAGCTTAAGACGTTTAGGCATTTTGTTAAACCATTATATACAAGACTACGGAGAGGTTTTTTTCATTTTATTTGCTCCATGATGATACGCGTTTTTATTTTTTAAATGCAGAGTACAGATCTTCCCCTTATTACAGAGATGATCCCTACCATTTCAAGTGCATTTATGTTGTATACTTTATAGTTGTCCATCTCTGTCAATCCCCACTCTGCCCCACCCTAGATAAAGGCACCAGCACGTTGTCAGTCCTCTGCTAAGGCAGTTCATATAGCTCAGGCAAATGCCACTGATTCTTTAAATAAGATCAATATTAACCTGAAAATTAAGGAGGAGTGAACCTTTTCCTAGTTTTGTTTGTTTGCTTGCTTTCCCCTCTCCTCTTATGAACAGAGTTCTGCTTGTAGAAGTTTAATCCTACATATTCAGAAGGTATTTCCAAAGAAAATGCAACTACAAAAGAATAAATAGTTCTTTCTAGGATAACTGTTCTGCCAGAAGATTCATCTGAGCTCATCACAAACCTTGATTACCTTTCCAGATGTATATGATCTTCTGCAGCAAAGTTATGGGATTGCTAAAATCACCTATAAGCCCACAATTTATGCTGTACAAAGTGATGAGTTAACCTATAGTCTGGATCAAGGCCAGGTCACTAGCATATAAGGGATGATAATCAGCTGCCAAGAAAGAAAAAAAAAATTCGCTCATATCCTTTCATTAATTTCTTTCTTTTTTTTTTTTTAAGTTTTATTCCATTCCATCACATTTTATGAATAGTTCACTGCTTATTTTACTCTTAGCAACCTTTTGATAGCTTTCAGTAAGTTGTACCTTATATGGCACTACACATCTGTACTGCTTGTGTCTAAAGAATCTAATCTTTCATAACTGACATCTGCTTGCTGGGAGAAGAAAAGGATACAAATATAAAAGCATTCTCTAAACTACTGAGACATAATATCCACACACATCCCACCCCCTTTCTCAGTAAATAATGTTAAATGTAACTCTAGCAGAAAAGAGTAGTTTGGTGTAAAAAATAACACAGGAAGTCAGGTTACCCATCAGCTCTCAGCTGTGTCTTTATTGATGAGTTTAAGGAAATCAAAATGAGCCAGAAAAGATTAAAGCAAGTTGGAAAGAGTCTAAACAATTATAACCTGTGTAGTTATGTGGCATGTAAAAAACATGTAAATATGTCAATTTGTCTTTTTCAGTATTTTCACTTATAATTGTGTTTGTACATTTATAACTATGAATTTGATCACTACAGCTAAGGAATTACTATTAATTTCCATACTAGAAATTTTTCTTGTTTATAACAATTGATACTAATAGATACAGGTCATTTTTCTTGTTCTTTTTCTACTGAACAAAATGAAGGATCATTTCTGAGGAAAGCAATGTAAGTTTTAATCTCAGAACAGTTATAAAGGGATAGCTGTGCAGATTAGTACATATATTAGCATGGTAATTTTTTCACAATGCTTCTAAATCAGTCTTTCATTTAATGAGGATTACATACCTGGTTAGAAAACATGAGCTTCTGACCCTTTCTCATTTGATAAAAGATTCTGCAGTATTGGGGTTTCTCTGGTTGCACTATGAATTAAGATCAATGTGACATGTTAATGAATTCTTTACTTAGAATAATAGCCTTTACTTGTCAACAAATTGCTGAACCCAGCTAGCCTAAAATATTTTTAATGAACTGTTTCTTTATGCTGGTCTTTTATACATATTCATTTTTATAGCAGCAATTCAGAAAACTCCTGAAAACCATCTTTAAAAAGGAATTAGCTCATATTTTCCTTCTGTAAGGTAGAAATAAGCAGTGTTTATGAGTCTGTCTACACTGAGTTCAGACCAATGTTTTTGCTCTGGCACAAATAAGCAAAAATTGATTTTACTTATCAGCATTTTCATTTAAAACATTAAAGCAGCCACATTGGTAAAATTGACTTCAACTGAACAGTCATATGCTGACAAAAGTTCAATAGGTAAATGTCCTGGGATATTTAGTCTAACCTGTCATTAGGTCTCAAAATATTTTTAAAAAGAGTAATCTTGTATCTAATGGGACAAAAACTATAAGTAATTACAAAACGACTCTTAAGTCTTATTCTTAAACTGTAGTAATTGATCGTACAGTGAGATTTATTCCATAACTATGGAAGGCAATGGCATTTGCAACTAGAATAAATTAAAGTAAATGAAGAGGAAAATTGTATTCTGTCTAACATTTAGTTCATTATAGGCTTAAACAACTACACCAATCCATGTTCATCAAAATAAGTTATGGTGCTCACAGACATAATTAAATAAAAATATTATCACCAAGAAATGGTTCATGTTACACAAGCATAGAAATTTTTACATTATAAAAGATTTGTTTTTTTAAAAAAAATTATTGGCAGTGCTCAAGAATATGAGCAATACACAATAGCATAGAACTTTTTTATGTTTTGGGTTTGTTTTTTTTCAAAAAAGGTCATAACATATAAAATTATAGCCTTTTCTGCACTCTCTGCTGCTGGGTGTTACTTCTTACTGTGTTAATGTTTGATTCCATACCTTATTAAGTTCTCCAGGGCTCTTTATTCATTCAGTTAGGGTCTCATTGGTGTTCATTAAAACACATTAAACCTTACAGACATTCTAAAAAAGAAATCTGTAATTTTGTGTAGTACATACCAGCAAGGAATTCCATAAGATGTGGGGAAAACTGGTTGCCTATATATCAAGTGGTTGTATTATCCTCCCAGGATCCTGGAACAAGTAAACTATTCATGGTTAAAAAACTTTTTCTGGAATATCATAAATGCTCCATTGTATTTTTCAGTTACCGCAGTTTTCAGATACAAAGATGGAACTTTAGATAGCTTTTCAATATCTTTGCATACTGTGAAGTAGAATGAATTTCAAGTAAAATAAACAACTTTAAGTATTTTCTTGTAGCTATAAAATGGGATTACATTCTCTTCTAATATTCCTAGTAGTAATGAGTATGAGAGGCATATTCTGAGGTTCTGGTAAGACACAGAAATAATAAGTCTTTGTTTTGAAGTGTCAGCTTCTTTCTGTAGAGTGGAACAACAGAGAATTGTTATTTACACCAACACCATTTTCAAAAGAAAGGAATAGTAAATAATAATAATCCACTGTCTACCTAAATGAATCTTAAAATGTCATCCAGTCAGGTGGTTTGAATGTGCTTGTGTGAGACATGAGCTCAACAGCCCCTTACATAGAGACAAGAATCTATGTACAGTTCTATTTATTCTTGAAAAATACCCCTAAACATTCTGCTTCTGAATAAAAGGAAAATAATTCACGTAGTTCTTTGGTGACAATAATGTTTTCTTTCTTTTTTTTTTTACAAGTACCCAGTATAGTACTTTTGTTTCAACCAAAAATTTCTTGTTTTGTGTTGAAGTAAATAGTCATTCTTCTACAATTATTTACTTTGAAAAAGAAATAAGAACCAAAACCTGAAATTGTGATTAATTTTAACATAGCTTCCTCCTCCAGATTTCCTTTTCTTTTTCTAGTTGATGAATTACAGCAAAAGCAACAGTTATTCCTCAACTCCTAGAGATGTCAGAAGTGATATATAATGATTGGTTCTGCAGGGGAGAGAAGAATTCATAGCAGTGCAGTTTAGCACCAAAGATTTTATCAGTTTGTTAGCGTTGATGATAAATAATACAACCTCTTGTGACACAGGCAGGTTGATCTATAGAAAATAAAAAGAAAACATTTTCAGACTCCAAAGAGTTCTGCCACGTGTTTCACAAACACACTGTTTCAGAACTGCTTGAGGGACCTGTAGCCATAGGACTTGCGCCTCAACTAGTCTACAGATGGTTAAAAAATTTACCAAGATAAAGATTTTATATATTTTCTTTCAAATACATACAGGATCTGACTCCCCCTTCTGATTTAATGTCTTTTTAGGTATAATTAGCCAATAGAGTCAGCTGCAATAATGCAGCTTTTGATTTTTATTTTGCCACTTACACAGCTCTTAAAAAGCAATCATTCTAATAGAGAGAGATAGAGAGCAGTAATAATAATAAAAGCAAAGATTAAAGACTACACCAAATCTATTATCATTAATGAGAAAAGTTAGAAAAATATATTAATGATTAGACAATGGCTTAACTCCTTTTCCTTCCTGAGCTTAAAAATGTGTAATTATTTCATAAGGTATGAGTACCATAATAGAGTTTTTGTGTAAGTACATTGCATACATACAGAGAGAAAAAAAACACACTTCAGAAAGAGCCTACAACCCTGATGTTGCTGTTTTGATTATTAAAATATAATAGTTATGAAATTTGATTAATTCATTTTAAGTAAATATAGATTTATTTCGAAAGTACAAAAGGAAAGAAGCCAACCTAAAAATACAACTTAATTCCACTTTTTTTTTGCAATACAAAAAAAAAGGGATATTCAATGAAACGGAAAAATAGTAATTTTTAAAAGTCATAATTAATGTGAGGAACACACTGAAACAAAACTTTGACCAAAAAAATGAATAATGACAACATATGAATTCTTATTATGACAAAAGTATAAGGAGAAATTTTCATACTTCAGGACACAAAACAGCTAATGAAAGGAATTTTTAAAAACTTCCCCTTTTTGCAGATTAATAAAAGTAATGACATTCCCGCAACTGTCCTCTGTTATCAGCAAACCTGACATCTATCCACACAAGCTGCAACACAGAAACATTGCTGAAATACACACACACACAAAGATATTTAATGCAACATCCAGAGAAGAATCGTACCACTATGAGTGAGTAATTGACAGAACAAAATCATGCATGATAAGGGAGTTAATGAATGCCAAATTCAGAGATGAACAAAATAAATTTGGATCCTAGGGGGATCTGTATACACTGGATACTCACTTCAAAGAAATTAACAGACTTACTTACACACAGCAAAAGGAGTTCCAACTCACCATCAGTTTCATTGATTTTCTTAAGACATGTTTGCTCAGCAAACTTAACATTAGCCTGCTAAGTGAACACCAGGTAGTATCCATCTATGAGTACAACATCCATCACAATGCCAGGACATACATACCAAACTTTAGTTGGTGTTGGAAGACAGAATTTCCAGACTGCACTGAGTTTGAATTTAGGCTTTCTGGATCTTGTCCCATGAATTTATCTGCTTGAGGGAAGGAAGACTTAACAGAGGCATCTGGACTGGCTGGATTGATGACCTGTATGGAGTTCAACAAGGTCCTGTGCTTGGGTATTCTGTCTAACATTTACATCTTAAATAATGTTTAGTCTTTGTTATTGAGTGGAAGCTTGCCATCTAAGTACACTTTATTTTTTTTTACACTTCCTTTTTAATCATGTGATGTATTTTTAAACTATTTGGAAAAAAATGCACTCATAAACTGCACAAACTCCTTTTACTGAAAAATTAGACAGTTTTCCAGGAACCTGTAAAATAACAATGCACATCTCAACCTATAAGAGCTAAAATTGTGATTGAGTTCAAGATTATTATGTCAAAGGTTAATTACAGTAATTAACATATGAAATAAAATTTTACAGGAACAATAACAATAGTAAAACATTTCTAAGATTTTGAGTGAAACTGATTTTCATTAAGAAAATGGTGGATTTGTGTAATGTTTGGTCAACTGATTTTTTTTTTACATTTTCATTCAGTTATCCCTCCAAACCCTTGAATATTTTCAAAAACTGAAACACCACATATTTTGGTGGATATCATAATTTTCTTTGTGTTGATGGTTTTTGTTTAAATAACAAAGCTTTGTGACTATTCACACATAATTTTCTAAAAAAAACCCTAACCACTCAGTTTATTTTCATTTTTAACTGACCTGCGTAAAACTTCCTTTCACTTTATCTCCTTACATCATCTACCATCCATTTGAAAAGCAGTGTTAGCAATGTCTTTCCTGTTTACATGTTAACAATACTAGCTAAACTCTACTCGTTTTTAGGGGGAATTAAGGAAATTGAGCATAACATTGCATAAATTAGTTCATCGTATGATGCATTTTCCAGCACCCAGGTCTCTATTAATACTCTTTTCTGAATTCTCTCTAGTTTTCAAAAACAACAAAATAGCTCCATTTAACTTCAAAACACTGTTAGTATCACCTCTCTACTCATGAGTAGTGCTCTGCATATACACATAAACTTAAAGTCAGCGTTTGTGGTACAGTGTTGCAATACTTTCAACATCTGCCACCTGGGAGCATCACCAAAGCCTCCAGAGCCTCATGTGATCAAAAAGACTCCCCTTCCCTCCCCTCTTCTCTCCCTGGATATTTTTTCTTTTCCTGAATATGAAATTAATATATTTTCTACAACAAATATTATGTTATACATATCCATTCACAGCACACAAATAACATTTATTCAGTTCTTGTATTTTTGTCACTACTGTAGCTTACAGCAGTGGCTGCTGCCAGTAACTGGAGAAAATAATTTAACCTTTGAATAAATTGCATTAAATATTCAAACTATTTCACATAAAGGAAAAGGAAATATAAAATAATTGCATTCTTATTCTTCTTTTTGTGACTGAGTCATGAGTTTTCTTCAGCAAGCACCAGTTGTTTCTACAGGTTTTTTTTAGTGATATTCCATATTGCCCAGTTTTCTTTACTACAATCTGTGATAAATTGTGCCTAACATATAAATCTCTGAGCTGGAATGCTTTTTTCACTTCTCCCATTTCTGTAGTTGTTCTGTAATGTTCAGTTGTCTGTTTCTTAACTGAATGCAACAGATGTGGATGACTAAAAATTTAAGATTCTCAGGTGTAGGTCATCATCAGATATTGATTAAATTCTTTTTAAGAAACAATCATACAACAGATTAAGAGCATCCTCCGTTCCCCATTGCTATGATGTCACCTCTTTTGATGCATTTTGTTCTGAGAATCATTGCTCAAATTCCTTCAAAACCATTAATTCATAGAGATCCTGGTGGAACTAGCACAGTGTAAGACAAACATTATTTTAACATGGTGGTATTAAGGCTATAATTCTTCAAGGTTCATGTAGATTTAATGCTGAATTTCTATGGCTTGGTTTTAACAATGATAATGTCTGGATTTCCTTAGCTCATTTTGTACAACTGACTTTAAATCTCCCAAAGTTGATGAGATACCATTTAAAATAATATAGCATGCTTCCCTTAAATTTCAGGATACTAAGATAATGAGGAAAGCCTGTTTTGTGAGGGAAGATATTACTCAGCCATGGAGACTGCCATTCCCCCATTATTTGTGGCTAACTCTCTGTAAATTGCTGTCTTGAACTGAAGTGATGTTGGAATTCAGGTTCAAAGTAAATTTTACGTTCCTGGCAATGACAAACCAAGGGGTAGGGAGTGCCATCATTAGCTTACCACCGAGCTCCTTGCTATTCTACCCTTTCACCTGTGGCCTTTGATTACTGTGATTTCCTTAAATCTGCTACTTCTCTCACAGGTGAATCTCCTTTTTCATCAGTCTCTAACTTAGGCTCTCAACATATTTTCAGTGACCAGATTGATTTCATTTTCACTTTTAATTTCAACACTCACAAAATATTTGAGGAGGTGAGAAGGATTATCTGTGAGAAAATTGTACAATTCAGTAAAGCACAAAGACACCTCAGTAAAGTGTAGAGATCACCTTCAGGATCCAGGGAGCATTATGCAACCTGACGTGGGACCAAGCTTGTCAGTCTAGATGACAAGCAAAGTGTACAAGCCTATCAAGCACTATATCAATGTTGCTCTGCTGTTGAAGAATCCCAAATTGTCTTGTCCAATAACAACTGAGATGCCTCTATAAGGCCCTGGAGTTCCCAGGTTTTATGGAGAGGTTAATTTCTTGTCCAGCCCTCTCCCCTGAAACCTCTCCATCTCCTCTGGTATCTTCCTGGTTACATCATGAGAAAAGTCTCTGTGGTTACTTCAAAACTGTTACCTGTTACAGTTTGCTTCTTTTTAACAGTGGTAGTCTTCCATTTCAAACCACAAGTTTCTTCCTGTATCTGCAACACATGGTCATACAAACATGATATTCATTCACAGCCCTGAGACTGTCTGAAAAACCTGTAAGTT
Source organism: Piaya cayana (assembly GCA_013389865.1). Lineage (NCBI taxonomy): Eukaryota > Metazoa > Chordata > Aves > Cuculiformes > Coccyzidae > Piaya > Piaya cayana. The sequence continues at coordinate 69,430 of WAAB01025369.1, forward strand.
CTTTAAATTCAAAAAAAAAAACTAAATCCTGTCCTTTCTATGGGAAACAAAATTCTTTAGTATTCTGTATAATTATTTTACTTAATTAGCTGACTACATATCTTCCCCTTTTTTTTTCTTTGTCAGAATGAGGAGTACAGATAATAACAGAGGATTTTAAAGAACAGAAACCAGATACTAGTGGGGCAAGACTGGAGTGATTATATTTCAGAACAACCAGTCAGTGAGTTATTTGAAGACGAGTTATGTCAGTCTAACAGAGAAGAAAATGTTTCTAGAAAGCTCTAGGAAGACTTTGTTGTTTCATTACATTTACAGCTGTGCAAAATGTGACAATTTCGGTAGATATTGTTTTCAATTTCTTTTTTTTCTCTCTCAATATTTCTTGGCTTACTCACACTTTCCCTTCCAGTTCAAAGAAACCCCAAAAGGCATTTTATATTCAACTACATATGAAATCAAATGCAGCTGAATCAGCTGAAATGCGTAAAAAGTTATTCCAAGACACAGTGTGGGCATTGTAGAAACTTAATAGCAAGGTCACTAAAGGACATGCTGACCCTACGGTAACTAGCCTAAATTGTGCTATGGCTCTGTGATCAGGAGAATTTGATTTGTTTCAGGGTTCCACCACTGAAAATCAAAACATTTCTAATTAGAGGAATAATCTGTTTCTCTGGTTTCAGTGTACCAGCTGGCTCATGGAAGTGTAGTGTATGCGTCACCTTATTAAAAATAGGATCTGCTGCAGCTTCTTTTTAAAGATAAATAAATCTGCTACTTAAAGTCTTCCAATATAGAAGACAAGAAGTTCTTATTTGAAGATTTATGGCTATTTGCTTACGATTTCTAAAAATCATGTCTCTGGAGCAGGTCAAGCAAGCAAGCATTCAAAAATCTCTGAAAAGTAGTTTCTGGTTTTGGATTGCAATGTCAAATAATACGGTTTAATCAATTTAAATAAGCCTTTTAGGAACAAATTGCAACCAGGTTGACATCTTGTAAGCTGAGTTTCATTCCAGTGGGAGTTAAATTCACTGAGTCATAAACTCTTGAAAAACAGGGATTATAATAGAACTGTGCTAACAGGCATAGCTATAATTACTCTTTAAATAGTGACAATGACAAATTAAAATAGCAAATTTAACACACTTCTCCAGTAAAAAGGGAAACCTAGCTACTCTGTGTCTACTGCTCATGAGGAAATTAAATACTGAAAAAGGACTGAATGTCATTTTTTTGTCAGAACCTGGATGTTGGCAGCATCTTTTTGGTTACTCGGTACTTGCTTCCTGCTGCCAGTGAGGATGAGTTGCTCATCACTGGACTAGCATAATCCAGAGGAAAAATGCTCTTGTAATTTAAAAAAAAAAAAAAAATTGTGATTCCTGGTTCATTTTCTTGTTACTATATACATTACATTTGTTCTTTGTTGAGATGACCAACACGAAGGATCCCATTGCAGTGCTAGTTAATATTTGATGATATCCTGTTGTTTCTCTTAGGTTTTCAACAAAGATGTGGAAAGGAAACAATATCAATGTCGAGAAAGATATCAGATAAAATCGTGACTCTTTAATATTTTATGGGGAAGCTGCTTTATTTATTATAGGAAATAACCAGTCTTCACGTAATTACAGAACAGCTGAGGTTGGAATGGACCTCTGGAGATCAGCTAGTCCAACATCCCTACTTAAGTAGGTTCACCAATTGCCAGTTGCCCAAGACCACATTCAGACAGCTTTTAAATGCCTCCAAAATTGGAGATTCCCCAAACTTCCTGTTCGGTGCTCTGTCACCCTCACAGTAAAAGTGTTTCCTGATATTCAGATAGATCCTCCCATATTTCAGTGTGCGCCCACTGCCTCTTTTCCTGTCACTGGCCTTCACTGAAAAGACCTTGGCTCTGTCCTCCTTTTACCCTCTCTTCAGATACTTGTACACATTGATGAGAGACCTCTGAGCACCCTCTTCTCCAGGCTGAGCAGTGCCAGCTCACTCAGGTTTTCCTCACATAAGAAATGTTCCAGTTCTGGAACCAGCTGCCCTTAGTTGAACTATTTCTACAGGAATTCCACATGTCTTTGGCACCAGGGAACCCAGAACTAGACATAGGGCTCCAGATCTAACCTCACCAGTGCTGAATAAAGGGCACCTCCCTTGGCTTGTTGGTCACAATCCTCCTAATGCAGCCCAGCATAACATTCACTTTCTTTGCCACAAGGGCGCATTGCTATTTTGGGTTCACCTCGAGCCACCAGGACTCCTTTGTTCTTTTCTGCAAAGCTGCATTCCTGGACAGTTGGCTCCCAGCATGAAGTGCTGCAAGTGGCTGTTCCTAGATGCAGGCTTATGCATTTCCCATAGCTGACCTTCAGGAGGTTACTGTCAGCCCTTTTCTCCAGCCTGTCAAGGTCCCTCTGGATGGCAGCACAATCTTCTAGCATATCAACCACTCCTCCCTGTCTTGTATCATCAGCAAACTTACCCCATCATCAGATCATTAATGAAGACATTAAGTAGGACTGGATCCAGAATTGACTTTTGGGATACACCAAGTTACTTATCTCCAATTAGACTTCATGCCACTGATTACCACCTCCTGGGCCCAGCTGTTTAGACAGTTTTAAATCCATTTTGCTGTCTGTTCATTCAGCCTATACTTCCACAACTTCTCTATGAGGATCTTAAGGGAAAGTGTTGAAAGCCCTACCGAGGTCTATGTTCTATCCTCTGCTCAACAGCTTCTATTATATGGGAAGCATTTTAAAAGTAAGGCTATACTGTCTCCTGGAAATGCATCTTACAAATGTCTCTCATTGCTAGTGCTTGATAATTTCCAAAGCAAATTAGATTTGTAATTATTTATTTGCCTTGTTTGGAAATGGAAAGCACAAATAAAGTGTGGATAAATTACACCTGACAGCAATCTACTGAATGTGGCTAATAGAAGATGAACATAGTTTACCAATGCTAACAGCGACACACTTTCACCACTGAGGACTTATTTAAATTTAAAAGAAAGTCCACTTTTTCTTTAGTTTGGGATTGTTCTCTTTTTCAGTCCTTGCTTAAATTGAAAAATAAATCAGTCTATCTATTTTTCATAATATTGAAAACAAAAGGAATTTCAAAATACATTTTAAGTTATTGTTATTGCAGAAATACGAAAAACAGATTTCAGAAGAATGTGGTATTTATCACCACATTAAAAAAAAAAAAAGGAAATTCATGGATCTTCAATGGGTTTTCTATTAGGTCTTAAAAATGGTTTCTATGTGTAAAATTTTGTCCCATATTTTCCTTGGCTAGTTTCTGTCATATCAAAATACTCTGCATAGTTTCTTTAGCTAGTTGATTATGATACATAGATCTAGTTAAGTAAGGACGTGTCTAGCTTCATGACTGACAGTAGAACAGCAAAGTTAATGTTCCTTTTCCTCTACAGCTTTGGTTCGGTGAAATGTAATGAAAAAATAATTACAGTCAGTGTTTCCAAATGTTCCAAAATAAGTCAGTTATAGTATTGAAGATATGTTTTTCTGTTATACATATTTAAAATTACCTATGAATTTTGGATTTCCTTTTTCATAGGATCATAGAATAGTTTGGGTTGGAAGGGACCTTAAAGATTGTCTAGTTCCAACCCCCTGCCATTGGCAGGGATATCCCATTAGATCAGGCTGCCCAAAACCCCATCCAATCTGGCCTTGAACATTTCAATGGAGATCACAACTTCCCTAGGCAACCTATTATTATATACATAAGTGAACAAAATCACAGAAGAATGATCTTTTACTGGATTTTTTCAGTATACTATTGAGAGCTTCATTTGCTGTCCAATAGACCTGACCCTTAGTTTGAAACTTTAACAAAAACGGGGTTGACAGTGTGTTTTTTTTTTGTTTAAAGTCCCATTAGATTTCACTGAACAAAGGAACTTGGTTCTTCAAGGCCTTCCCTTGAATTCCATGAGTCTCACGATGACTACAGGTAAGCAATTTTCAGCCCTGTTTTTCTTTTATATGAGGACAGTCTGCAATAGACATTGCAGTAGAAGATTATGCCTGTTGCACTAAGTCACTGTGACTAAGTAGTACATGTTGCTTTGCCAGTTTGAATATGAAGACTGTATGATACAGGGTCTTATTTGTGGGAAGTTACAGATTTTCTCCTTCTAACATGTATGCATAAGAAAAGTAGGCCACAATCTGGTTTGCTTGTAAATATTTTGGGCTTAACCATTGGGCTTAACTAGGCTTCCAAGCATTCAGAACTATTTAGACCACTGTCCTGTTAAATCTCAGTGTTTCATAGTTCTGAGAAAGCAAAAACTGAAACATGCCATATTGCCTCTATCATTCTATATCATACATCTAGGTAACAATAATAACAAAATTTGTCTGAAAAACATCCGTGTAATGATTAAAAAAAAATTAATTCAGCTAAATATCACCTATTAAGTCCATACATAAACTCCTCAACACTTAGATATTTTTATCTCTACAAATATCCACCAGCTTCTTTATGTGGCTTCATTCAGGAAAGCCTGCAACATATAAGGCGATATGGATTGTTAAGGCACTCAACTGGGAGAATGAAATGTTCACCCAGGCTTACTACATGTTTGCCAAGAGTTCATTAAGTTATTTCATATAAATAATTAAAGTAAAAATTATCTATTCTTTCTCATTCACCCCTCTTAAAAATTTCTCAGCCTCAAGGCTTTTGCTCACCTTGATCAAATAGCATATTAGAAGGAAATGTTAGGTTTTGATTTCTTATTTTGATTCTGCTAGATGTCATTTGCTATTGATGAATGAGTGACAGGTGACCCTAGTTCTATCTTCTCTTCCCTGATTGTATGACTGAAATGTCAAAGATTAAAAAACAGTGAGGTTACTTGGGAAATATGAAATACTGGATATTTTATCTGAGACAAATATCCTGGAAAAGGGGTGTGTATTCTAAAGTCCATAAAAGCAGGCATTTCACCTATATATAGGACTCATACCTAATGAAAATTAAAATCTGATAGCCAGGAGGGAGATGAAACTTCCTTATCATTCTTAGATGTATTCAGAAAGCACAAAATTGGAAGAAAAGGGTAAATTCTCCCACATTCCTTGCAAGGAATGACAAAGTAAACCAAGACTCTTTAGGCTGAGAAAAAGGCAAGTGAACGACAGTATGATAGAAAGCAAGAATAAGAGAAAGATACTGAAAAGAGAGCTATTGCTCTTGCTCTCCATCTAATAAAATGTCTATAAATGATGGCATCAAATTGGCAGTTGACATTTAAAACACAAAAAAGGAGATGCTTCTTCACTCATTTATTTATCTTTTAGGACTCTTGCCACAGGGAGTGAATCATTTACATGGACACAAAATCAACTGGACAAACAGAGAAAATAAAGATCACCAAGACTAATAAACACAAGCTCTGAACAGGGAACTTCTTGAGACAGCAATCACTGAGAGCTGGGAGAGGGCCCTATGAAGTACTAAAATATGCTTTTGCCCTAACCTGTCCTTCTTCCACAGGCAGTGGAAGTCCTCTACTGCTTGCTTCTGGAGGTGGCACGCTGGACATGGTGATTTCTTTATATGACCTGAAATAAATGTTCTTTTTAAGCTCTGGCAAGGTCCTGACTTTCTTCCAGATTCAGCATTTCCCCTTCCACCTATTCTTCAAATGCTTGTATAATTCCATTCCTTCATTCATCTCAAATTGAGGCACTGATTTCAAAATTATAAATCCAAAAAATCCTATTTCTGTCCCAAATTTCTTTATCTTGTCTCTTTAATTAAAGTGCATGCTCTATGGTAATCTGAGCCATGTTAGGGACACCAAATTTTTCAAACTATTAAAGTAACGTGATGTTGTGGTATTTTTGTCTTTATTTCTTAAGACACTTTTATGTTCCAGTATTTTTATTTTTAACATCTTTGAACAGATACAGTCAGATACAGTATCACATAGGCTCTCCTCTGAGGAGGAGCTTAGAGAGCAAGGGAGTCTGTCCTGAACCTCATGACTCAACAGGAGGACCTCCTTCAGCCACATATCAGAGCCGTAGCTATTTACCCGAGATTCTGCCCGTGCTCATCAATACTGTTATTATTTTCCCCCAGGCTGCTGTCCTTGAAAAATGTTCACTCAGGATAGTTTCACAGCACACTGGAAACTTTGTGTTTGCTATTATAAGTGATATATTTAGGTAGACACTAAGCTAATTCCCTGGGACAGTAAGACATTTATAGCATCTCAGACTTTAATGGATATTCCAAAGAGTGGATCTCTGATCTCATAAAGACCCTTGTGATCAGGCATCATGCTGGCAATCAAGCCTCAGAAGCAGTCACACATGTAAGCACAGTAACTCTTGAAGAGTATGTCTATAAGTAGAAACTATATGCATCAGTGTTTCAGAGGGATAGTTTAGCTCAAAGTTGTAAGCAGATATTTTATAGTAACAAGCATTTCAATGACCCAAGATAATCCTCTGCTTACTTTACATACTCAGTGACGATAGCCATCCCCATATGGAGGTGGAATTTGAATGGTAAATGAAGGACATCTAGTTATTTCTGGAACTCTTACTGCAGAGTTTTGAGATTAATCCTGAGGAGGAGGTAAGAACAGGTTGCCTTCACCAGATCTGCAACTTGGATTCAAACTTGTAATTTGTCCTTTTTGCTTCATCTCTTCCTATTCTTTTATTTAGACTGAAAGCCCTCTTCTACACTGCATGCTTTCTTATATTAATTTTCTCGATAACTGTAAATTCTATGATCAAGTGGATTGTTAATATGAGATTAATATAGTGGAATGATTTTTTCCCTTTTGGCTTAACTTATTTAGTCACAGAGAGGAGAGAATTCAGGATAACTGTGTTGCTTTTAGTTGATTCCACTTACCATTACTACATAACATGACTACATATCGAATTATTATTAGCTCAAATTTTCTTCAGATTTGTAGATGTATTTCTTAGTGCATTTAGTAGGCAATTTAGTTACATGTCTTTGCACATAATTTTGTACTGAGTAATGAATAATTACCACACATCATTAAATAGAAATGATTGAATAAAATAACTCTCACAGTCCATGGTTTTGTATTCTTGGTATTTCTAATGAATTACAATTCTGAGTAGACTAGCACGGATCTTCTCGGTGTTACCATGTAAATAGATAATGAACCTGAAGCCCGTTTTAGATGTTTGAGGAACTACTCTGAAATTTAGGTATATCTGTACATGTCTGGACATATTTTCAATATAGTCTCTCTTAAGATTTGTTTCTTGAGGAGTTATTATATTCTTAAAACACTGTTAGCACCTGTAAGCTAGGAAAAAAAAAGAAAAGAGAAACTTAAAACTCGGGAGTAGACACTGTTTTCATTCTGAGATCAAATGACATTCCCAGGGTTGAATGCCTGAATCTTACTCATTGACAAAATGTTTCTATGCTAAAACCATCCTACCTTTCAACAGTAGTACTGATTTTTATAGGCAAATGTACAATTCTCAGAATCACAGAATTCTGCTATCCGCACAAACAGTTAAACCCTCCATGCTTATATTAATTTAGCAATGTGACTTTTATTTTTTTTAAAGGAGTATTTTCTGTACCTAAACAGTTCCAAAAAAGAATTTGCTATTTCCCTTCTCATATACACATCCCAAACACTTTTTTAAAAAGTACAAGTTAGAAGACAATTATTCATGCAAGGAACAATTAGAATAAGAGTGTTCACTAACAGGGTTATAATTTGTAATGTCAGTGGACCTCATAACACTTATGTCTATCTTAATATTCTTGCTTTTGGAAGTAATCAAAATTTTTGGCAAAGATGGAGACAAAGGAGTTCATCATATCAAGGACTAAATGGAGAATTAGAGGTCATTATTCCATTGCTTATAATCACTTATGAATCAAAGAAGACTAAAATTTAAATACATCCCAGAAGGTACTGCACTTCTGCAGGGTGTTCAAGTAGTATGAGAAATTGAGACAAAGAAAACATTATATTGGTTTGATGTCTATAGTAACACCATGAAAGCTATTCATTAAAAGAAACAAAAATCAATTACTATTTTATTTTCAAATTATTTGTATTTAAATATTAATTATTTTATCATTATTGTATGTACTTGCAATCCATGTAGTACACTGCTTATTTGGCCTTATTTTCAGAAATAATAAAGGAAAACAATTTACTGGAAGTGCTCTGCTCCACTATGAATCAGCTGCATGGCAAAATCATCAAGCTGCCTTCTCCAGACCTTTGTAATAAAACTCAGTCACATGAATCCAAACATTTAAGGAACTAATTATATATGTACTTAGAAATCATGAAGCTTGTACCTTACAAAGTTCTAGAGCTCTTGTGAAAGTCCTCAGACAACTTCTTCAAGTTTTGTTCTTGCTGTTACACCAGAAAGGCTAATCCGCACAAACAGTGAAAATTATATTCTTCAAAGAACATATTTGCTGTTTTATATAATTTTTTACCAACATTTTATTTTTGGCTGCCAGTGGTACTTCCTTCCTTTACAGCTGTTTTGTATAGGCACAGCCCGAAATATTTCAGGTGAAAGTTTATATCTATTATTTCAATGAGGCAAGGATTTTGCTTCTGTTTTCAAGAAAAAAATGCATGAAATATACCTCTAAATGCCCTTGCAATATAATGTCTGAAATTCCCATTCTTTAGCATGCCTTCAGATTTCCTTTAGTCACAAGAGATTCCACATTCGTCTGTCTTTCTGGAGGTTTCTTACACAATGCAAAGCAATATCATTTTATGAGAATGAACATGTTTGATATTTTAGATATTTTTCAGAGTTTTGACTTGAATTGTTTGAACCACACATTATTCAGATATTCAAAGGGGAGGAACAGAATCTATTTTACTACTTTTTGTATTTCATTACACTATAATACAGTGTCTTACAGTTTCAGATCAGTTCTGACTTTACTAAATCTCTTCTTAAAGCCAATAGATATATTACTTCAATAACAACTCTGATTGAAATCTCTACATTAAATTTGTTTGGAAGATTCTAGAAGCAAAGAATTTAGCTTTCCAATTTATGTAGGGACATATGTGGCCCTAGACCGTGTTCCAGAACACTCATTTTACTAAAACAATGGTTTAGATGGACATTTCTTTTGTATAGTAAAGAGAAATACACATACATGTTTGCACAGTGTGAAATGGATAACAGCTAAGTGTTCCTAAAAACCCAGGGAAATCAGCACCACTGATAAATTAATAAGTTGCATAATTTGTCTATATTTATCTGTGGAAAGCACTAAGAATCCTGTTATCAACAGTATGATGCTTTGAAAAATATATTTGGGCTCATCAGGTATAGCAAGTATCTTATGACCACCTGGTTGCCCTACATGCACTTTCAAGCCTCTGGCGGGAAATAAATGCCTGGATGAGTGATGATCCAATTCCTGCTAAGATAGGTGCCCATGAAAAATAATTCACATTGAAGGGTGATCTATCTTTCTTATTTACCATAAAAGGAGCCTGAGGTATCTTGTTTGGATGGGACAAGTTCCACACTACATTTACATGTAAGACTTCAGTGACCTATGGCAAACTAGATTGACTTCCTCCAGTTTTCTAGAAAGTAGCCATTTCTGATTTGCTGTTAATTAAAAGGAAACAAAATAATCTATGGTTAGATTTTGTCTAGGCAGTCCATTTAATATTGTTTACAGTTTTCTAATGCAGAATAATGTTTCTTGAATTCTGGAATCTCCTGATACAACTGTGGTGAGAGCAGATTTATTTTACAGCTCAATTGTTGCCCACGCACTGTAAGAGCTACAACTATTCGTTTCCATTTCACCTCCATCCTTCCCCAAAATCCAAGCCTTACATATGTTATTCAAAAGGCAACTGGATCGGAGGCTCTTGATGTCTCCATAGTCATCTTCATTTGTAACTACATACTTTGACATCTCTGGATGCATTTTACCGCTAAAACCAGTTCTAAAGCAATCAGCCACTTAAAAATCCACAGCTAGGTGAATAAATTAAAGGAATCTGAATCTTTGAATGTTCTCCAACAAAAAAAGCAAAAAGCACTTTGACAAATAAAGGTCAATTAGATGTAGCTTTTCTTTAGATATCATATTACACCTTTGTAATTAAAATACCAGTTCCTTGGCTTAATGTCTTAATTCTCAATATATTTTCCTCTCAGGAATTAAGCTACTAGTCCTCTAAATCCTTCAGCAGAATCAGTTTTGAATCAGTTCAAATCATATGATTGGTGTTCAGAGAATGGTATGATCTCATTCTCTGCTTCAAATCAGACCATGAACAGAGCTGAAATTAGCGAGTATAGTCATGATAATCTTGCGCTGCCTGGGGATTAATTTCTCCTAGTTCTTGGCTCCATGAAGGATTTTACATTTTGTTCCTAAATAATTTCTCATTACTTGTAGCTCACATCTGCACCTATAGAAGTAAACCTGCCACAGTAGAAACATTAATATATTTTAGAGGTTAGATTTGGACTCATATTAACCTGTTTTTTTCATTCCTCCCAGCTTTCTAAATTGGTAACAGACAGATGATACAAAATAACAGATTGTTTCAAATTGATGGAGTCACTTCAGATTACATCCTTTAGGTTTTATGATATTGCCAGTTATTATCACATGATGTAACATAATTTGTCAAAATGACATATCAGTAACATAGCAGAAACACCAGATGTCATAGGAATCTAAGAACTGCCAGCCTAATTTAGGTAATTTGTCCTTTCCAGCCAACCCATCTCTAATAGTGTCCAGTACCAGATGCCTCAGAAGAAGTAAGGAGCACTCTACAGTGAAAAAGATCTGAAAAATCAGTGTAGAGGAGCATTTTCTTTCTTTCTAAATAATACTCAGCAAATGGTTGCCTTATTTCCTGCCATTTAGGGACATACATTTCTTGTGCTTTTGTAAACAGATAATTCCTAATGTAAATGTTGATTTATGTCCTTAACAGTATCATCATTAGCTGTCTCTGAATTCTGTTAAAAATATGACCACTGGAATTTCCTCTCATATGCATGACAAAGAATTCCATGATGCATTTGTAGATTTGATTCTGGTGAATTTCTAACTCTTTCCTGTTCCCTTTTGATTTCATTGATTTTCTCTTTTTCATTGATTTTCTCTTTTTGTTCATTATGGTAGAACAGAACCGAAATGCAACAGAACCAAAATGCAACAGAACCAAAATGCAAGCTAACTTACCTTTTCTATAAACTAATGTTGAATTAATCAAAAAAAGGACACCTACTACAGNTCAAAATTATGCTTTTTGTTCCAGATTATGTTCATCTGGAGATTTTCTTACATCATCTGCCAGGCACATAGTTGACAAGTAATAAAGTGAATTGCTTGCTTATGTTTCGTTGAAATTTCAGATAACCTTTTGGAAGTCTTTGACCAGCTTGACACAGAAAAAATTGTAGTCAAATTGACTTTTCCTACAGGCAGAGTCAGAGAAACTTCAGGAATACACATGCTACTATGAACGTGTACTTCCCATCCCTCCTCAGCTGAACTAACTTGCTAATTCCTAATTTCCACCAACTACTTAACAAGCAGGAAATCCTCACAGTATGAAAAACTGGAATTATCTAAGAATACTAGTAGTTTACTGACATTCTGTTAAATCAGATAGCAAAGATCAGTTTCCTAACATCTGGTAGAAAGTGAGTGATCCTGGGAGAATATCCATACAGATCAGGAAGGCTGTTTCTCAGCATTTGTTGCATTCAAACAAAACTCAACNGAACCGAAATGCAACAGAACCAAAATGCAACAGAACCAAAATGCAAGCTAACTTACCTTTTCTATAAACTAATGTTGAATTAATCAAAAAAAGGACACCTACTACAGATAAATATATCACAAAATGGTTCTCTTTATTCAGCTTAGCAAAACCATCATATACACGAGTTCTTCTCTGATATATGGGCATGCTAACTCTTGCGTTCCTCAAGTCCCCAAAAGTCATATTTGAATATGCTCTTAATTTTCACTCTCGTGTCATTCTCATCTTCTTTGCTCCATGGCTCAAGTGGTTCACTCTGTGTCATTTAGGAAGTGAGGAACCACAGGGAAGAAACACTTAAAAAAAAAAAANTTTCCTACAGGCAGAGTCAGAGAAACTTCAGGAATACACATGCTACTATGAACGTGTACTTCCCATCCCTCCTCAGCTGAACTAACTTGCTAATTCCTAATTTCCACCAACTACTTAACAAGCAGGAAATCCTCACAGTATGAAAAACTGGAATGATCTAAGAATATTAGTAGTTTACTGACATTCTGTTAAATCAGATAGCAAAGATCAGTTTCCTAACATCTGGTAGAAAGTGAGTGATCCTGGGAGAATATCCATACAGTTCAGGAAGGCTGTTCCTCAGCATTTGTTGCATTCAAACAAAACTCAAAATTTTTTTTTAAAAGCATCTTTTCCCATTTTCTAGCTTTTGTGTGCATTACCTGCACTTCTGTAAGGGACAAAGCAGCAGTCCTACTTCAAATGCTCGGAAGCTGAACAAAAAAATATGTTTGTTTCCTGTTGATGAGTGTTGCCAAGCAATGACACGTTTAGATAATTGAGAAACAGTGTATATGGAAAGCCGTATGGAGAGGTTACATGTCTGAAATAGGTAAAAGGGAGTAAAATTTCATTGAGAATGTATCTGTCTTATATCATCTTCCAACAATAATTTAATTTCAAAGAAGAAATTAGATTAAAAAACAGCTTTTTGTTCCCCAAAATTGTATTAGTTGCAGCAGGATTCCCAGACAAAACAACTTACTGAAGCAGCACTGCTAGACCGTGAACGACTGACAGTCTGAGCAGCCATCATCCTCAGGAGCATCTAAACATAGTGCTTCACAGCAATCCAAATCCAGTAATGAAACTCTAAATTGCAAACTACGTGTTTTCCTGCATTTTGTTAGACTTCAGTCCCTGAACCCCAGACTATTTAGGGGAAAAAGAAGGGCAATATCATACACTACAATTCAGCCACACTTCAATTATGTTTTTCTAATAATTAGATGAAGCCTGACCTTTACTTTGATGTTTATAGGGTAATGAAAATGTACAGCACAAAGCTGATTAGAAGCAAGGCAAAATCAGACAATTTGTTGCGGATTTTTTTTTCTTCATAAACATAGAATTTTTATTTCAGGTTTTTAAAATTCTCTGTCTTATTTCCTATTCTGACAGATATATATATATATAGGGATTTAGATATCTATTGCTCCATAAGCTTAATTCAAGCATAGTGGCCTGAGAACTAACGTTGGCCTGCAGCACTTCTTTCTCTAAATTTATAGGAAAGGAATCTTTTTTTAGCAGTTCTTTTCCTTATCAATGACTTTGCCATACATTATTAGACTATAAGGAGAGACAAGGGAGTTTATGCACACCATGTACTTTTACTCTTTCTGCTCCTGATAAACAAGTTTTTTAATTAGCATTCAGTCTTACATTAAGCTGGAATATTAATTCACATTTTTTTCCTGCAGAGGTATGTCTAAAGCGAGGTCCATTCATTCTGGCACAGATTTCCTGCTCAAGAAAGGAGTTCTGATACTAGAGATAAGATTGTGTGTACACACGTGGTCTCACATACTTGGGAAACTAAAGAGACGTATGCTTTTACTATTGATTTGATGTTGTGGGTTGACCTGAGTCAGTGGCTAAGACTCCAAAGAGGCACTTGATTACCTTACGCCACCCCAGAGGACAAGGGAGAAAATAGGAACAGGCTAAGCAAAAAAACCTTGTGAGTTGAGAGAAAGAACAGTTTAATAAGTGAAGAAAAGATCAAGAAAAACCCCAACATCTTCAAGTTCCTGAAGGGCTTTTGAAGCTCTAAAGTTTAATAGTGTTGAGATAATGAGATTAATAAAAATCTTTCTTATCAAACTGGCTGGCAACTTCCATTTTCTCTGTGTCATAAATCCCTCAGACCCTACTGACTGTCAAAGGTCTCTTCTACTTTCACAGGGACTTTTCTTTTTACTTCAGCTAGCCTTCTTCAATCCCAAAACTACTTGAGTTGGGTGACCAGAAAATGTGTTTTTAGAAGCAACACAAGCCCACCTTGCACTAGAGCAAATGTTTGTTTAAATATCAGGATATAGAATATGAAACGTTCTGGTACTGTGTTCACCCTAGTAGGAACCCCCATGTTCTTTTACAGACAGATGCTAAATTGAGTACTATAGTTTTATTGCTTACAGACAGCATCATTAACCAATTTCTTCCGTTTTCTTAGCCAAGATTATTTATGAGTGACAATGTAGAATGCCACAAGCCTGTTAACTGGATAACTGCTAAAAAAGATCCTGTAGAGGAAAAAGCACTTCTCTTCATGGTTTAATTTCCCATGAATACAAACATGGACAGGATTTCTGTAGCTTTAGCACAACTTGTATTTTTGTAGAGAAGGCATAGCTTGGTATATCATAATTACTGCTAAATAGAAAAATTAAAAAAATTAATGCAGGACAATGTACGGTATGGCTTTTCTTTTCACTATGAGGATAATTAACATACTAAAGATGACCACTGAAGATGACAACTGAATAATTTTAATTTCAGTCTAATCAAAACTTAAGAAAAGCAAAAAAAGTATAAAGAGAAAATATTCTGTAGGATAGAAGTCTTAGTACCATGCAGATAGATTTTTACTTCAAAAAGTTTTAAAATGCTGGTTTGACTACTGATGTTACAAAGCTAAGTTATAAATTACTCTGTAGACAATTAAATATTCCTTCTGGGAGCTAAGTAGGAGCAATGGGAAGAAAACCATTGTAAGACATTTTTCTAAGGAAATAAAAATGAATTACTGGATCTTCAACAATCTGAAATGAAGCCCAAATGAGTTGCTATTGTTGGCGCTGGTATGGGGGTTATGCTGTATTCTCTCATTTTATTAGAATTAAATAAAAGATGCCAAGACTTAATGAATTTATATACTGATCTAATGTAGTTTCTGTGAGAAGGAAGGCACTCATTGAACAGTTCCCCTGTTTATTTTAGCTGAAAAGTCCCACATGTAATGAGATTAGTGAAATATCCATATATCATTTACAACACTGTAATGGTCAAGATGGCACTGTAAAATACCAAAATCTTACACCTCTGTAAACAACTTCTTTTTTTTTAATATTAATGGATAAGTGTCATGTACTTACACATTTATCCACTTCTGAGTACTATTGTATAATCTCATTCATGACTATGAACCTATCAAGGGAGTCATCTGTTTCTTTGAACTGAAAAAAGAAGACAAGAGGGAGGCTATTTTCCTAGATCCTCACATCCCTGACACCTTCACGAGCCTTCTGCTTTCATTCATGCTATGCAGAACCTCACCTGGAGGAGTCTGCAGCCACAGTATATCTAGGTAATGCACCACTGTCAATTTTAATTTATGAAAGGTTTTCTATTGATTGAAAGGAAAGCTGTGTTCAAGCTAGCGTTTCCCATGAACTAAATTTGTCTTTATTATCATGTTAGTTGCCAACTTCATAGTATTTCAACAATACAGTACAAAGATGAAGCATATTCCCAGTTCCACACTTGCTTTGCCTGGATTTTTGCCGCCTTCTCCCAGCCCCCTTCCCAACTGACACTACAGATGAGACTGTCTAGCACAATTTCAGGAAAGTGAACCGCAAAATTCTCATTTAAATGTACAGCTCTGGTTCCATGTCTAATTTTCATTTGGGTGCTTAACTTCTTAAGATGGTAGTAGTTTTTGTAATTAAAAACTGAATGAAGGCCTTAGAATACATCTTCGTGTCTCCAGAAAAAAAAAAATGCTGTGATTTTCTGTTTGTGTTTTTAGTGGGTCTACAATATACTATGTCTAAACATGTTTGTATTGCAGCCCTGTCAACAATCCCTCAGCTATTCACCCTCCTTTGCTCATATTCCATCCTTAGGTATCTTTTAATTTTCCATTTTTATATCTCAAGAAAAAATCTATATGTTAGTTTCACGATAGACATAAACATTTTTTCTATAGTGGGAATTTTTCCCATACTATGTTCTCTTTTCAGAAAGTACCAAATGCACCTGCTGGAAATGTGGCATTCATATATATTCAGTGGGTCCGGGTTGTGACAATTCATAAATCACACTCTTTCTTGTTCTAACTCTGTTGACTTCAGGAATCACAAAATATTTAGCTCAGAAACCATGTCATAAATTCATAATAAAAATGCTCTGTGCTGTATGAAAATGTGCATTAATTTACTTAATTTTACATAGTAGAATATCTATCCATGTTCCCTCTTTATAATGTGTATACAGTGATGAGGATTTCTTCCTGAAAGAAAAGGGAACACTGACTGGCAAAACCCCAGGCGGCACAGAGGATCTATACTCATTATAGATTTAAGCAGCAAAATATAACAGTTTGTGCTTAGCGAGATAGATTATTATTATCAGATATTGGTTGTATAGTTGGGCTGAATGGCACAACTAAACCGAATAATATATTTTTCACTGGCATATTGCACAAATATTTTTATATCTACTGTATATTTTTACCAGTACTCTTTGATTGAAAAGGACAAATTTCTAACCTGGGTGGTCTATGAAACTGTAATTATGTAAGCCGGATTATATCCAGGATACACAGAGCATTCCACTAGGTGGAATTCCACTGCTAGGTGTCCATTGAATGAGCCGTCATATTAAGAGAGGACAACATTATATTTTCCTTATATGAGCCTTGAATGCCATTTCATTCACATTAAGACATCTGAGAATTCTGCAAAATCTATCCGTTTCCAATGAAGACTCTCTTCTCTCTGCATTGACAGCTGGAGAACATACAGGGTATTCTAGATGATCTGAACATCACCAGATAGTACCATTTCAGAAACAGTGTGACCAGCAGGTCCAGAGAGGTTCTTCTCCCTCTCTACTCGACACTGGTGAGACTGCTCCTTGAATCCTGTGTTCAGTTCTGGGCCCCTCACCACAAGAAGGATGTTGAGGCTCTGGAGAGAGTCCAGACAAGAGCAACGAAACTGGTGAAGGGGCTCGAGAACAGGCCTTATGAGGAGTAGCTGAGAGAGCTTGGGTTGTTTAGCCTGGAGAAGAGGAGGCTGAGGGGAGAACTCATTGCTCTTACAGCTACCTGAAAGGAGGTTATAGAGAGGAGGGAGCTGGCCTCTTCTCCCAGGTGGCAGGGGACAGGACAAGCGGGAATGGCCTCAAGCTCCACCAGGGGAGGTTTAGGTTGGACATTAGGAAAAGGTTTTTCACAGAAAGGGTCATTGGGCACAGGAACAGGCTGCCCAGGGAGGTTGTTGA
>WAAB01025369.1:86970-111119 GCA_013389865.1 Piaya cayana
AAGGGAGATGACAAGTACATTGTATTTCTTCTGTATCTTCTCTGAAATTGTAAACGCAGGCACCTAGGCTACTTTTGAGAGCTGCAGGCGCTGAGCTGGTTTTGTGTCCTTCCACAAATAGGTGTATGTATTTTTGTGCACAAAACTTCACCACTGCAATACCATGAAGGAACACATTCTGTTAACTACACATTATCTGAAAATGCACATTGCTTTGTTTTGAATTATGCCTGATTGTTAAATATTCTATCACTAGCCCTCATACTGACATAAATATTTTATCACTTGTATCAGTTTTGCCTCTTTCTGAATGGCCACATTTTCATTGTACTCATCACCTTTCTCAGGTGAATCAAGATCTGCCAACTCAGTCAGTAGTGGAAGGCAGAAAAATAGACAATTGTCAAGTGTCCAATTTTACAGATGTATTGGTTAAGATATTCCAGAACCGTGATCCTTTCCAAAAATCCACCGAAATTCATCATCATGACCCCCCTCTGGACTCACTCTAACAGATCCATGTCCTTCTTTTGCTGAGGACTACAGAACTGAATGCAGTCCAGGTACTTGTTTATATCCCTGCAGTCCTTGTGTGTGTTTCTTAAGCACCTGAATACTTATTCCTCCATTCAGTTAAATATTTTTTGTAGAAGTAGTTTCTTTGCTATCTGGTGAATTGCTAGACACCACACTCACCACCACCAATGGATATACTATGAGAATAATCATTCTCTTTTAACTTTTAAAATCACACTTAATGATTGCAGCAGTGCATCAATGTTACTTAGAAATGTCATTCAATAGGACCAGAACCATGAAGCAGAACAGTTGGTGCTGAGTGTTAAGATATTCATCCTTGGCATGAAGCTTAGCTATCTGAACAGACTCTGAGAAACTATAGATTATAACCTAAGAAATTGCTGAACACAACAAATAGCACAGTGAGAAGCTGGCAAAAGTTACTGCTATTGCTGTGAGGAATGACTGGATTGCACAGATGGCTAAGGGGAGTTATGTGAGAAAGAGCCAAGATTCATAGATAATTGTGAAAAACACTGAAGAAATAATAATAATATGTTTTTTTATTTAGGAGACCAGAGTGGAGAAAGGAAGGAACAATGTGGATGGGGGAGAAACCTAAATATGGGAAAATGAAGAGAAGGGGTCAAGGCTTGTTGTCTGCAAGCAAGTGGCTGGTCAGCACACTTGTCTGATAAAGACTCACTACTTTGGTTTGTCATGTGTGCATGTGTTGGAAAGTCTAAACAGCAGAAACTAGAAACTGGATTGTATGTATACTTACCTGGTGAACTTTAACCTTCTCTGTGTGTGTGTGTGTGTCTGTTTATGCATGTGTATGCCCCTCTGAAGTATATGTTCAGTCATGCTGCTGGCTGGAACTCTCAACGGGAGCAGCAGCAGCTTTGGTACATGTGGTAAAACATAGGAAATGGGGATAATCAGGAGCTTGACCTCAAAAGTGTGCTCCAAACAGGAGCTGAGACAATAGTATGGTCGTGTACAATGCTGTTTCATACACTTTCATTCAGTTCTCATTTTCCTAAAGTTAATGGGTACAATTTGATGATCATGATGTTTGCCTTGTGATTTCACACCTTTGGTCATTCATAACAACCCTCTGTAAACTTTCTTGTTCTTTTTATGTCTTTTCTGGCAAAGAGTTTTTGCACAGCATTGAGCTGTGATGGAGAACTGATAAGTATCATCATCATGTGCATATTTTCCAATTTGTGCTCTATTCCTTATCCTTAAGATTTATTTTTTTCTATGTCAGTTGAAGAATTTTAAAATAATTTTATGATGTAAATTATAATATTAAGTTAACAGTCATAGCCTCTTCCTGGCTAGACACCAAACTGGAAAGTAACAGAAAAAAAATATTCTGATGGAGAAACACAGAGTTTGGGACAGAATCTCAGGTCAACATTCCTGGGTGGAGCTTTACATCTGGAGCTGTCAGAAGTTGGGGATGTAGGCACAGAAAGGTTTATGCAGACCTTGTTGAACTCAAGAAGTACTAAGCTGGGTGTTGACAATTATATACATTGACAATAAATATGAATGTATAATGTTTAAGTTCTCTTATCTGACAACTCAGGCAAAGAGGCGAAGACTTCCATCACAGTAGCAGAAGGTACAGACAGTGAGTCTTCAAATGGAAGACTTTTTTCTATGATGGGAAAACAAAAGGAACAAAGGCTTTTATTGCATTAGGATGCGTGCTTTGTTGTCTCAGGTGAATGATCTCAGAAAATCACCTGTCCTATTTAATAGAACCATTACTGCAGTACTAAGAGGGAAACAACAGAATTGATACAGATCATTGAATGAGAGCAAATACTATGCTAACAATGAAATGAAATTCATGTTATCTCAGCTATTCAGCTTCCTGGGATAAATAAATCGTTCTCATTCAACTGGAATGTGAAGGAAAGAAGTTAATAAATAAATTACAATTTCAGAAATTCATGAAGCAGCATTTCTGTAGCAAACAATAAAATTAGTACTAGAATATCAGCTGGGATCCCTTTATTTCTGGTAAATTCAATCCTTTAGTCTAACTGATTTCATAATGATCAGCTACATATTCTGTTTCAGTCCTTACATGAAAGTGAAATGCTACAATTTGGTCGAAGTGAAGATTTGACTAGCTCTAAGAATTTGCCAGTGAAAATAAAAACTGCAACACTGCTGAAAATTCTTCTTGGGTAAGTCTACTCTATGTTTGCATTTATTGACTGTTATTAGCATGAAAACACGACAGGAAAGGTCACTGCAGAAATATCTACTTGATTCATACTTTTATTCTTCATCCATTATTGCTAATTTGCTAAGTTTACATGCAAACCCAAAATATTTCCAGTCCCTTCTCTTCCACTGATACTAGAAAAAAAATCAAACTTTGCCAGCTGGTTCATATAACAACTCACACATTACCAAGGTTCTTGTTTCAGAATAATAAATTCCATTTGTAATTATACTGCATGAAGAAAGCTGAATTGACTGTAGCTTGTTTTCATAAGCTATGAGGTGAAAGTTGTACAATACTGGCAGTGATCTACTTGTATCAAAAATAGGCAAAGTCCACACCTGACCACTTTCTATCTTCTCCAATACATTGGATCCAGTTCTGAATATTGCAGCAAAGCCTACTGGTTTTGTTGGCTCAAGTAAAAGTGAATTTGGAAATGTTGGGAGAAATACCTATCGAGATGATGATGTGTGCTCAGGCTTTTTAAAATCAGCTAAGACAGAGAAATAATAACATGAAGAGGGTACTGTTTTTCGTCAGCTACTTCATATGACTCTCTCCTAGCTCCAGGGCTCAATTGCAGCTTTGACACGTGGAAACACACTTCACAACTCAGGAGAGTTATAAAGCAGGTACGTTTTATTGTCGGTGCTGGGGTGCAACAGGTTTTCCTCCTCCTACCTTGCACACCATTTGTCTAACAAGATGCTGCTTATACTGTAAAGGCATATATATTCATTAATGTGGGTTAGGCTACTAAAAATAGTTCGCTAAAAGGGCATTACTGTTACAATTGTTTCCATTATTCCACTATCATAAGTCCACTCTTCACCTTAGCTGAGCTGGCTGTGTTTCAAACCACAGAACAGGTTAGTGCTTGTCCCATGAAGTGCAGCTGCACAGCTTCTGCTTGGGCACTGGACTGATAAAGGTCCTTGTTTTGAAATTACTGAATGCCTCCATTGATTAACCCTTTATTCCTTGTTTCAGCTTCTCACTGAACCCAATCTGCACGTTAGGCTGAGGCAGGCAATATTTCTCCCAGGCTTCAGTTTACCTTGACATGAAGCTGGGCCTCCAGGAAAAGACTGAATTTCAGCATGAGACCCTTGACTACAGAGAATTCGTGGAGCTGATGGTAGAGAATGAATGCCCCTTCATTCAGAGTCTCCTATAAAGAACTTTTTCCTGATGCTAAGTTCATTCTCCTTCAAAATTTGCTGACTAGTACTCACACATTAAAGTGAAAAGTCTCCAGTTTCCAGTGTACTCTGGTTCCCAATATTATTCCTTTTCTGAATAGTGCTTATGTACGTATATCTGTATGGTCCTCTCAGTGGGAAGCAAGTTATGACTCAATACTAGCTGACTAAATTCTAATAGTAGTCCGGAAGTTCTAGGGGACTGACAGGTTTTTAACTCTCTAGCTTCAGAAGTAAACTAAACCTCTGTTCTGGAGTTGGAGGAATGTGGAAGGGTAAGGTGCAGTTTATAACTTGAGGGGCAATTTATCCTTTTGCCTTCTTTGAGGTACTCCACCAAACTCACTAAAACTGAGTCTTCTGGGTATGTTCCAAGAATCTTGGATTACTATGCTTGCTCCATTGTGCTGAAAGTAGTTGTGTTCACTTCCTGGTGTGCTAGACAGCATTGTCTCTAAGGCATTTTAAGACAATATAGATTGAAATGGACTATACAGATTTCCATATTAATGTGGTAAAGTACAAGCTGCACACAACATTAAGAATGATGAAAGTTTGTTACTTAACTCAAACACTGTCTCTGTCCCCTTGTCTTTTATTTATGTTTTTGATTTTGAGCCTATGTATAAAGAGCGGCAGTGAAATTAGAAATTCTGGTTGCTGGTAATTTCTTAATAAATAATTAAAAAATGCAGAATTCCAAAGTACATTTCTAGTGCTTAGCTATGGCCTTGAACCTATAAATGTTTGCAATTAGCACAATCAAAAAATTCTTTTTTTATTTAAGTGTTTCTTGCAAGATCAATTTTCCTAATGCTTTTTACAAAGTAGAAGATCATTTCTTTAGACTTCAAAACTTCACATTGCAAGACACACCTTCCCCTAGATAAAAATGCAGGACAACATTGTTATGATTCAGGCATTTTCCCAATTTATGTATCTGTAGTGAAGCTCAGACAGACTACATAAATGCACTTGTCACTTCAATGAAAAGAGTGTTCTTCAAGCTCTATAGATATGACCTAGCTGAAATGATAACTATAAACACATATACACAGCCTACCTTTCTGGAAATGCTCCCATTAATAAATAAAAGATAAATTAGTGAAGTGGCAACATCATTCTCTAAGCAAAGCAGAAGCAATGCTGACAGATGTTCATTTGACATGGATGAGTGGAGGTAAGTTTTCATCTAGTGATGAAAATAGTTCAGCTGTGGAAATCTATATGATTCAGATGCTACAGTGAGAAAAACCTGACATTAATTTCTCACTGCAGTGTTTGGAGATACGAAATAAACTGTGATTTTATACAAATATGGGGAATAGATATTTATGTTCATTTTCCCTTCACAATACATCTCTAATTTTTCTGATAGCTGTGAGTTCTTATCAGCTCAGTCAGCAACATGTTCATCCCTTTTCTAATAATTTTCAGTGCTTGCTAATACACAAATCTTCCTTTCAAATTGCATTTCTGTCTTTTAGAAACTAATGGAGCAAAAAGACCATTTTAAAGATACAAAAAAGCAAAAGGATCGTTCTACTGAAAGATAAGACTTTGTGTAGAGGAAAAAAGCAAGTTCAGCATGTCTTCACAAATAATAGAGTGTATAATTTGTTGTGAATGGGTTCCTCATGTCACTCTTCAACAATCGTAAAAAAAAATTATCTTGTATAAATATAATAGCTGTTTTCTAAAGACACCTTTCTTTTTTCACAGTAAGAGATACCAAATGCCAAAGTATTGCTGCAAAATTGCATGATGCAAGACAGAAGTTATTTTTAATTATTACCTATCTGTAGTCACCCAGCTTAATACTTCCACAGTGGTAATATCTGTGAATCATTCTTTAGATACCCTTTACTCAATTCTAGAAAGGGTTTCTTTCAGCAAGTCCCATCTTATAAACTTTTACATTTTTTCTTATATAAGGAAAGGATGACTAATTAATTCTATCAGTAGTTCAAAATTATGATCTACATACTTTCCTCCCATGTGAAACTGTGTGTATGTAAATTGTTACAGTTGCTATGAAGCACAGGAGAAAAGTATGCAAATATTTTATTCTCAGTATTTCACAAAGGGATTTATGCTCTTTTTTATGGCACTTGTAAAGAGCTACTCAGTTTCTTAGACCAAGTCTTGAATCCATTTGCAGCAACATGGTAAAATAACAGAGATATTATCAGTAGGTCTGCAGAGACGAGCCAAACAATAGTAGCTGATTTTTTTTAATTTTTTTTTACATTATATTGAAGACAGTACTTCAATGTGTGGCCAATGGCAATAAACAGTATGACCCACAAAGCATTCTGTCCTGGAAGACCTTGCTAACTATTTTTGCATTAATTAAAACATTATTTTTGAACCAATATCCAGTGGAAAGGCAAGTATATCTGAGCTGTTTGCCTTTCAACTTTATTGGAAAATTAATGTAGCTTTCCACATTTAACTAGGGTTTTCTGATTGCAATGTCAAACCCTTATTAAAGTCGTCTAGTGCGACTCATTGTTTTTCTCTATGAATTCTGAATTATAATGGCAATAAACTGCTCTAAGCATTGTGCATTTCAGTTCCATTATTATACTTCACAGTGGGATAGAATCACTTGGGTCTCCTGTTTAATGTTTTATTCCCCTGCCCAAAGTGTACTAAAACTGGCCCAAAATGCACTGCCTTTTATGTATAATTGTTTAAGGAATTTGATCCTTTTCAGGAGATGCTTATTTAAAATGCCAAATACATACTTGTTTAAATTTTATGCTTCTTGTTTATTTACTGCTTTGTCATAAATCAAAAAATTGCCTATGGAAATCCATGTCCAGCTCTACATTCTCACATGAGAATCTTTGAAATTAGAAACTACATTCTTTTTCAGATTTGAAGAATAGATTACGACTTGCTTACTGGATGTTAAAGAGTTGATTAATAATTTTTTAAAAAAACTTATCATTCTGTTTTCAAAATACATTTTTCTTGAATACCTTTCTCTGCGTGATGCATATGAAAATAAATATTCAGCTGAAAACTAAACTCAGAACAAATTAACTCTCACTAAAAAGGCAGCTAGTCCCTGAGGATAGGCATTCTTTGTCTAAACTTCTGCAATGCAAACAGACGGTATGAAGTACACGACACAGCTGGAGGCAATTCACCTTTTTACTGTTATTGTCTACCTATATTCTGAAATATATCTATTAAATTTTACAGCTGAAACTTGAACAAGTGACTTCTTTAGAAGACCTTCTTTATGAATTTTGAAACGTGGTTAATAATAGAGTTCTGGTTGTATTTTGTTGAAGTAGTTACTCATAGGCATAAACTGGCATATCTGTTCAGCAGCATTCTCCTTCTGTGTTAGCTGCACACATTTCAGTGTATATAGAACACTGGTGGGCCTGTGTGAACTTTATGAAGTTCAGCAAGGTAAAGTGCAAGGTTCTGCAGCAGGGTCAAGGCAATCCCAAACACAATTACAGGCTGAGTGAGGAATGGATTGAGAGTAGTCCTGAAAAGAAGGACCTGGGGGTGTTGACTGATTGGAAGCTCAGCATGAGCTGGCAATGAATGCCTGTAGCCTAGAAAGCCAACCATACCCTGGGCTGCATCAAAAGAGGTGTGAGCTGCCAGCTGAGAGAGGAGATTCTGTCCCTCTACTATGCTCTCATGAGACCTCATCTATGTTCAGTTCTGGAGTCCTCAGCACAGGAAGGACATGAATCTGTTTGAGCAAGTCCAGAGGAGGGTCACTAAGATTATCAGAGGACTGAGCACCTCAGTCTGAGGGCAGACTGAGAGTTGGGGTTGTTCAGCTTAGAACAAAGAAGGTTCTGAAGAGAAATTATAGTAGCCTTCCAGTACTGAAAGGGGGGCTACAGGAAAGCTAGGGAGAGGCTCTTTATCAGAGAATGCAGGTAAAGCATGAGGGATAATGCCTTTTTTAGACTAGATATTAGGAAGAAATTTTTTATTGTGTAAGTGGCAAAGCACTGGAACAGGTTACCCAGAGAAGCCATTGATGTTGGATCCTTAGAGGTGTTCAAGGTCAGACTGGATAAGACTCTGAGTAGCCTGATCTAGAAGAAGGTACCATGCCAGGTAATTGGAACCAGATGATCTTTGAGGTCTCTTCCAGCTCTAACTATTCTATGACTATGATTTCTTAGAAATCTTACTTAGGAAACCACAAACTGCTAAGGGTTGTATTACCTTGGTCTAACACAGTTGTAGATTCACAAACTGCTGTTAATCAAGATCTGGGGAAGAGATTTGTACAGAGATGACAGGAGAATTAAATTACATGTAAAATAGGCAAGGAATCAGTCTGTGTTCTTCCAACTAGTATGTGATCAAGTGTTTTCATGTGTGATGCATAACAGAAGAGTAGCTTACTCATGGAGAAAATACCCCCACTGATACAGGGAGAGATGTTAAAAATTCATCAGCACTCAGATTGCATATTTCAAGAATTTGAACTCAAACTAACCCTAAAAGTTGCATTTCTGAGCTCTCTGTTTTAATTCCTATTGCCCTCACTGGGAATTCTTAATACATAGCACCCTCAAGATCTAGTGTTCTGAGCACTTCAAATCCAGGAATGTGTATTATAGCAGGATATACTCCACTGGACCTTGAGAAGAAAGTTCACCCCTTTAAAGAAGGATAAATGTCCAAAAAGGCAATTATTCTACTCTTCAATTCAGTCTGGTGACTATTTAATCACTGGGATCAACATTAATGAAGCACAGTTATTTAAAGTTCTTAGGGCGCAAAAAGATTAGAAAGGGAGGATATGTATATAAAGAGAGCTGTCAGCTAAAATGACATGTGCAGATATGATCTGAGTGTTAAGTTAACTTGGTTACTACTGCCCCCTGTTCCGTAAGTAAATTAAGCATATAAAAATACTAACCAAATATTTTTTTGTGCAAGCAGGCGGCGAAATAAAGTACTGTCATCTGGCTGTAAGCAAAGACTGGGTTTAAAGGTGCATCACAGGCCCTATACGGTCAAAGCTTAATTGAATATAAAAGAGATATTCCTCCTACCCTCTAATTTTTCCCTTTAGATTACATGTCTAATCCCTTCCTTAGTGCTTAAGACGGGAGAAACCATAAGCTGGGTAAGAAATAGCAATATATTCTTCCCTTACAGTATTAAGCCAAAGCAGCCAAATATGCATTTTTCAACTCACCAGAAAGCCTGGATTTACCAGTCTTGGAAAAACAGTTTTGTATATGGTTAAGATATCTCTGATATGGGACGATAACTGAAATCACACAAACAGTTCACCCATTTTCCTGCACATATACAGCCTCCTGCATATATACAGTCTATGCTGCAAACTGACGCAATTCCCCACCACATTTCACCTCTCCATTAAACAGGAAGAACCAATCCCATCCCAACAACTTTCCTACCATCTAACAAAGGAAAAGTTCCACCAGGTCTGGGAGCAGTACCATTTTCTTCATTTATTGCTCAGAAGGAACTGGTGGTTCATAAGAGAGTAGAAAAAAGTAAAAGTAGCACTGTTCCAATGAAGGCAAAGGTATACGGCAGTAGGCCCCATGTGCCACTGTGCTTTAAAGTCCTAGGTTTGGCTATGATAGTGTTAATTTTCTTCAGTTTCTTCTACTGATCAGTCAATGAGAAGGCAAAGAGCACACAAGAAGCTGAGAAGGGACACGGCCAGGGCAGCTGACTTAAAATGGCCAGTGCAGTATTTAATATCATATGACATCATATTGTATATAAAAAACTGGGGGAGTTGTCAGGAAGTAGGGGGATTGCTGCTTGGAAATGGGTTAGGCATTGGTTTCTGAGTGGTGAGCACTTTCACTGTGCATCAATTTCTTGGTATGTTCTTTTATTATTACTATTGTTATCACCTTTTTCTTCCCTCTACTGTTCTATTAAACTGTCTCTGTGTGTAAACTTGCAAGTTTTATCTTTTTCTTTTCAATTCTCCTCCCTGTCCCACCAGGGAATGAATCACTGAGCAAACAGCCATGTGGCTGTTAGTTGCTGGCTGGGGCTAAAATGCAACATCTTCTGAGATCTCTCTCCCTAGTCCAAGTAGGCTTCCCCATGCATGGTCCTTCAGCTAATAAGCATAGTGATTGCCAAGTGCTATATCAATCTTTTTGTTCCTTTGTTTAAAAAATTTCTTGAAGCAATTGTAGTCTGAGCTCATGGTCCGCAGTCCCACTTGGATCTGTGTTGCAACTTCTAAATACATCGCAAACTAAATAAATAATACTCTGTAGCTCATTACAGAAGCAGCAGTATTTTCTAAGTGGATATTTAGGTGGTTTTTTTGTTTATTACATTAGCCTGGTGAAAGAATACACCACTGATTGTTAGTATCTCTTTCTTTCTTCCATCCTCTCTTTATTCTTAACAATTAGAGCAGGAAGCAAGAAAAAGACTCAGTGAGTTCTGAGGGAAAAAATTTCTCATCCCTGATACACAGACTTCAGAAAAATAAAGAGACTAAAATCCAAGACAAGCCTGTTTTGCTTATTATTTCTTGTTCAGCATTGAAAAAGGATAGCTGTTTCTATGCATTTTTGGTTTTAACCATTTGGCATCGATGATCCTATGTGCTTTTATGAAAAATAAAATTCTCATGAAAGAATGGAAAAGTGATGAATTCCTCTAAGCTCAAGAATCTGGAGAGTAAGGTAACTTCTTCCTTTGCAGGTCTGAAGAACATTCTCCTCTGTACCTAAGCAGTAGCATATGTTCTCATCTTGATCTGTATTGTCAGGTTCCACAAATAAGTTTGGTATCCAGAGCTCCAGAGTATCCAGTACTGCTCTACTGCTTAATCTGCTATATAAAACCATATCAGAAAAGTGTAATACTTGCTGGAACATGAACTTGAGGGAAGAAACCCAAAATCAAGCATGCAACTTTGCACTTTTAAAGTCACTGTAGTAATAAGCACTGACAGACGGTTGATCTGAAACTTATTCAAATTTCCATAACCTTCTTTACCAGGAAAGTCAGAGTCCTCTAACAGTGTAACCAACACACAGAGTTTTACTTTTGATCTTCCATTCTCATATTTTCTTCACTCTAAATCTTTGCTTCTAGTGTCTTGTGGAAAAAAATATTAAGATGTAGATAACCTTCTATGTTTTTAAAGTACATAACCTTCATATACCTGAAAGGAGGTTGTGGNTAAAAAGAAGTGAAGTTCAGGTTCCAATAATTGCAAGAAATCTTTGGATATTGAAGCTTCACACAGCAAAAAAAACCAATTACATTAAACCTTTTTTTTAGGCTACTAGAGCTCAACACTCACAACAGAACCATAATGCTCTAGACCTCTTGTATAGATGGGACTATATGAAAGCGTAGCAGACACTGTAATGTTACAGAAGTAGTTCTTAGAAGATTAGTTCAGATGAGGGAGGAAAGAAAGGAAGGGTACATCCTCCTGTTCTGGCATTTCTCTTTATCTCCACTCCTGTGGTCACTGTACTTGAAGTTGTCTTGGGGAAGAACTATAACAATTTCACCTGTTTTCTTGAAGGGCTCAGACTCATGAAAACAACATGGACATTAAGACTAAAGCAGATGACAGAGCTGTGACAGAGCTGGATAAAAGTCAAACCATTTTTATTGTACAGTGTGATAAAATAGAACTTCGTAAAATATGTAGGTCTCAAAAGTCTAGCTTCACAAATTGAGAAATCAAACAGTGATTGGTATTAAGGTCATTTAAATATTTATGTTACAAAAAAATACAGCCAGGTCTATCAAATAGACTGTAATGATAGGTTAATGTCAATAGTCTTCTGGTTTGCAAGGAAAGTATGCAGTAGTCTTACAGAATGATCTCTACATCCTTGAAAGAGTTATTCCTTTTTCTGTGTATGCAATGTGCTCTATGGTATGATTGATCTACATGTGAAGAAGAAATGTTTAGGTTTGCAGTTCATAACCTGGCAGCTGATTTCAAAATTCAGAGATAATTTGTAGGGTATTTTCAAAGTTAAGCAAATGGGTATGTGAATATTAGAAAGGCAATCCAAGAAAGTATGAATAAGATTGAAATCCTGAGTGCTGGAAAACTGATTTGGTAAAATAGACAATGTATAAAGGAACTCCATCTAACTACTTTCCTTCTGTAGCACTTCAGAATTAATCTAGGAGTTTTATCACTTTCTTCTGGGTAGAATGAGAAAGCCAGTCAGCCCCAAATAGATCAGTACATTATGTAATGCAGACTGGAAAAAAAGAAAATTCTGTGGCTTTTATCATAGGCACTTGATTATTAGATAGAGAAAAAGGTGGTCATTTATTTTGATAGGCTTAAATAAATGAACGATTTGAACTATATTAAAGAAGACATCATTAATGGGCTCTGTAAATGTGTTGGCAAAAAGTAAACCCCATACCTTCACCCCGTGGGTATTTCTTGTTTGTCTGGAAAATATGAATGGAGTTGATATTTTAGTTTGGATTATTTTTTCTCCAAAGTACGGGAGAACATGTAAGCCTGTACTGTGCCAAGTAAAACTTCATCCAGAAATATCAAACACAGACAGCAGAGACCTAGATTAATAAGAGGTATGGAGAAAAATAAGAAAAAACAACCATTGTATTTAGAAAAGTTTGAAATGGAATCTTGAGAAAAATTTCTAGGACAAGATACCTGAAAGGAAATGAAATCACAAGCTGTAGGAATAAAGGGTCACTAGTTTTCAGATAAGGGTAACATTTTACTTATAAAGAAGACAAAACCTATATTACTAGACTTACTGAAAAGAGATCAATTACAATCTTTTCTCTACATTACATAGTTCCTGACCAGATTTAGCCTGATCACACTGATCTTTTGATAAGTTGTTTAATAGTCTCTTATGAAATCAAATTACTTATTTCTACCCCTTATTTTCCAGTCTCCCTGTTATGATTTTAACTTGAAAATATGGGATTTTTTAGTTCCAATCTATTCTAGTGAACCTATGTAGTATACTTCTTTCTCCTAAAGGTGATTAAATGTGTTATCTTTCATACTGCTACTCTTATTTCTAGTCTCCTTCTAGTCTTCGTTACTTGTGTCCTCTCTCCTCCACCTAGTCAAAGGAGATTTCTGTGACCTTGTGATTTCTTTTCCAGCAGTGGCTGGATAGGTTCTCCTTTGCTTAGAGTATTCATCTGGACAGAAGTTTGGAAAATGGATGGGAAATAATTGTCTCTGTAACTTCAAGTATTGCTTATTAAATAGTATGTATGGCTTATTAGGAATCTTCAACAGAAGATATTACAACAATAAAGTAAGTTGTTTAGTTGTGACTAGCCACTTCAATCACACTATATGATGTCTGATCTCTGATTACTGAAGCATGACTCTTTAATCATGAGAAAATTGTGCAGGGAACTGGTTCAGGTGTGTCTGTCATAGGGAAAAATAAGCACAGGAAACAGTGACAGGCTGAAAATCTAGTAAGAACCCTACTACTAGACTTATATAAAGTAACATACTTGAAATTGTGCAATTGATTTTTTTTTTCTGGGTACAGGAAGATTATATTTATCTCTCCCCCCCCCTTAACTACTCTGTCCATTTTGATTTGTTTAATCACTTCTATGTTTGTATTGTATGGAAAATTGTGCTCTGTTTCCTGAAGTGGTTTACTATTCCAACATATAAAATGCACTCACAGACAAACTTTGAGAAGGAAAAAAAATCTTATTTGAGCTCAGGCAAATACTCATAGAAATTACTTTGTTACATTCACCAACCTCTAGTGAGTGGCATAACATACGCTTGGGAAGAACTATAAGTATACCCTGTCAACCCTAGTTCTCTTAAAGTTTCAAACCAAGGGTCAGGCCTATTGGACAGCAAGAGAATCTCTCAATAGCATACTCAAAAAAAATCCAGTAAAAGATCAACTTTTTATGATTTAGTTCACAAATGTATATAATAATAGGTTGCCCAGGGAATCTGTGGATGTGCTCTCCACAGAAATAATAAAATAGAATCATAGAATCGTAGAATAACCAGGTTGGAAGAGACCCACCGGATCATCAAGTCCAACCATTCCTATCAAACACTAAACCATGCCCCTTAGCACCTCGTCTGCCCGTGCCTTAAACACCTCCAGGGAAGGTGACTCAACCACCTCCCTGGGCAGCNGGTGAGGGGCCCAGAACTGAACACAGAATTCAAGGAGTCTCACCAGTGCCGAGTACAGAGGGAGAATAACCTCCCTGGACCTGCTGGTCACACCGTTTCTGAAACAAGTCAGGATGTCATTGGCCTTCTTGACCACCTGGGCACACCGTTGGCTCATGTTCAGTTGGCCAGGATGAATGGGGCTTTTGGCAACCTAGTCTAGCAGGGAAGTGTCCCTGCCCATGGCAAAGGGGATGGAAGTAGATGATCTTTAAGATCCCTTCCAACCCAAACCATTCTGTAGTTCTATGATATTACATATTTATTTTATCCAATGATAGCTTTTCAAGAACAGCAGTGCTTGATTTGTCAGCTGTGCCCCATGACTGCTGGATATAAATAGATTTCTTTTGCAGAGTGTTACAAGACTGCAAGTAATGTAGGATTTCATAGAATCGGGGGCTAATCTAGATCCTTTTTTTCAGTATAAAGCAAATACATTATTTTTGCAGCAAAGAATTTCAGTTATCTACCCAAATGATGAGAACAATTTGTCACTACTTACATGTTAATGGCCAAGAGTTTTATGCAATTACTCAAAGTAAGTTACATTCAGCCATTAGTATGTTGAAGTATGACTTGTCATTATGGGAAAAAGTCTTACAATGGCCCTTTCTCAGGTGTAAGATCTAGGGCTAGTATTTGCCATTTCAAGTATTTCAATAATGACTAAGTAAAATAATATCAAAAGTGGAAGTTCCGTGAAATTTTAAAAGAGTGAATGCTTCAGAAAACCAATTTATTTCCAGCATAAATTTCTGGATAATTCTGAAAGTTTAGTTTAATTTTCAAAATAAATTAAATATCAAAGAATTTAGTGAAGATCACAAATTAAACTGGAAATTTAATAAGCATCAAACACAGATTTTACTGAACCATGATTAATATGTTCTTTATTCACTGCTTAAATAAGTGCTATTCCCTTATTTAAGATTGCATTTCTGTCTGATATGTTGTAAACATTTAGAAACAAAAGTATTTTTAGTATATTTTTCTCTAAACTCTTTACAAATCAATTATAATTTTGCCTGAAGAAAAACATATCTCAGAAGGATTTTTCCTTATGACAAGATTTTCCTTGGACTCCACAAAAGCTATAATGATCCACAGCAATATCTTAATATTTCGGAACCAGTATGACATTTGATGCATTTGATACTTTCTTTGGCTATTAGTCAGCTAAAATGTAAAATTTATATTGTCTATTACTAAGAAACAGATAGTTTTCTAATTTATCATGACTTGTTCCAGCCACTTCCCTTACTATCTTAATAGCTTACCTGATGAATGGAACTATTAAATAGCTAGATGACTAATGTTTTCTTTGCTTGAGTTGCAACAATATTAAAATCAGAAAAATACTCAGTGGAAAACCTCCTCAATAGAGGGTCAATAAAAGGATACTGTCCCATTTCTCCCTTCTACTTACATGTGCTCATAACTGTGCATTTGTATGGAAAAAATTGCCAAAGAGAAGGGGTATTTCCAATAGTGCTGTAGGGAAGAGGAATGCACCCACTGCAGTCAGTCAGCTTATTGGCATTTACAACTGCAGTTTGGGAAAAAGTTACCCTTCCAACTGACTCAATGTGCGTCCTGATTTAACTTTCTCAAATCTGGCTGGGGCTACCCTGCTCTATATTTATTTTGGAATTTTAATATGGATACATATCTGATAAAAGGGTGAGGAAGAGAGGTTGTACCCTTGATGACACTATTTTGTATGGCAGAGAATGTTCTTAGTACTGCAATGTAGTACCATACAATTATATGATCCATCCCTCTTTTTAACTCAGTTGTTTCTTCAAGATAAGTAATAATGAGAAATGAAACAGAGAAAGGATTTCTCTCCTCTCCCATGTTTACACCTACCTTTCTCTATTTCTATTGTATTTAAAACAGCAGATAAATGCTAAGAGAAAAAGAAAAACTGTGTCAAGCTGAATATATTGTGTGAAGAGAACAGAAAAGTCTCCACAAGTGCTCTTCTAAAACTCTTACTAATGTATTAGAATTCAAAGATAATATTGAACTCTGTGATAGGATTCCTTTTCTAAGAATATATTTCATTTCTAGGACTGTATGTAACAGCAGAATGATCATAGATTCAAAGAGCATATATACAAATATTCACATTGCATCTTAGCTGTTCTGGTTTTTTTTAACAGTAGGGGAATTGCTTACATCACGTACTTTATACATATTCCATAGTAAACACAACTCAGGAGACTTGAACTCTCCTTCAGACTCTTCTATTGAGCGACTCGACATCTTGGGGGCAACCCTTAGACTTTAATGTGCACCCAACTGGGATAATGATTACACAGGGACATTTAATAAAGTGAGTAGGGTATTTTTGCTTCTATTTTCAGAGACCAAAAAGCATTGTGCTTTTTCAGAATTAAACCAAAACTTTTCATTCCAAATACACATATTATCTCATTTTATAACCAAAAAGATTGAAACTCATGCTCCTGAACCTGCCAAGATGACCTTTTAATTACATATAGGAAATAGTACAGATGGACATGACTAAGTCCTCAGGTATTATGGTAAATATTTTTATTCTGTATTTGAAATAAAGGTGTAAGATTTATCTTTCCTACTATAAAATATTGGAAGGAAACACAAAACTCAGCCTCTAAAAATATTGTATAATATAGTCAAATGCTGAAAAAGTACATGCAGGATTAGGAATATATATTTAGAAATAAGGATTGCAAGGTTCTAGGAGAGCATTGACTGGGACAAGGAATTAGTAAGCACAAATTATTGTTGTTCCAAATAAAAACTTTTAGTGCAGCAGTATGGCAAAAAAGTGACTAGTGAGGTCTTTGAAGGTACAGAACAGAAATATCTAGCAGAAGCCACAGAATGATCTTGCTGCTTTATAGAGTAGGCTTCTTAGATTTTGTGTCTTTATTTCATAAGAGATATATTAGTAGTTATAGAAATGGCCATAAAATGATTAAGTAATTACAAACTGTGTCATTCACCTTGGGGTTTAAGAAGCTCAGTTTTTTTCAAGCTCATCATAAGGCTGACAGATGATGATCATTATGTTTTAGAACTTCCAGATTAAAAGGATATCTGATAGATAATGAGGCTTTTTTAGTATTTCTGACAAAGGCATAAAAATATACTGTGACATGAAATTGAGCTAACACAAACTCTCCAACATAACAGGATGTAAATACATGGATAATTAAAACTGGAACAGATAGCAAGGAAGGAATTGAGCTCATCTCCACTTAAAATGTTAAGAGAAAAGCAATTTTTGTAAATACATATATATGTAAAGTTATGATACCTAAAAGGGTGAAAAAGTCAATCTCTGAATCCAGACTTTTGAGCTGTTTCATCATGGTCATCTCTTTTGACTTTACTTAACACTAGCAATTATGTTTCCCATGTATTTGCTCAAATCAGGGACAGAATTATAGGAGTTAGAAAACTCAAATGGTATAAAGCTCAACCAAATTAAATGGAAGAAATAGAGAGGGCAGGAAAGAAAATTTCAAATAGCACTATCTTCTTAAGAAAAAGAGAGTAAAAGAAAATAATTTTGACCTATGAAAACAATTATCTTCTTGATCACACAAGTGAATACTATTATCTAAAAAGTAGTACTTTGATCAGTTGGACAAGGTTTGTAACGTAACTGTGAGGCAAATTTTCATCCAAGATTTAACCTTACATCTCTCTGTGGTTCACATTAGACATTGCCACTGACTAAAAGAAATATTGAGGTCTTGGTGTTCAGGACTGCAGAGTCTGCAAAACAGTGCTTGAAAGCACTGGGAGTTGAGGTTTGCAACCTGTCCAAACCACAGCATTTACTTGCATCTTTATTAGCTTCGCATCACTGAACTAGACCCAACTATCATACTTAAATACTATCATCTCTATTGACTTTAGAGAGGGAAATAGGGTCTGCACAATACAATTACATTTAAAGTATTGCATTTCCACAGCAAAGAACAAATGTTTGGCTTGCAGTAATTATGTATTTATTATATGTACAAAACTAAATCCATATTAGCACAAATCACCTACTGTGGCACTCATGCATGTACAGATATGGAAATCATCATTGTAGTCCAAATAGAAAATAATTCAATATATGTAAGAGAAAATGTTATTCATTTTTTGATTGCATCTGTTACCACAGGTTTTCATTTTATATAGTAAATCATGACAGTAATTGTTAAAGTTTTAACTCCTGTGGGACAACAGTTTCTGTCTTGATAATATCTAACACTGCTATGTTGTACTATAAGACACTGCTTCAGAATTTATTTTTTCCAAATTTCTTACCTCCCACAACTTTCAGAGATGTTCAACAAGTGGTTCTGTATTGTGGGACAAAGGAAGAATAAAGAAATATAACGTCTTAATGAAAGGAAAGATTTTTTTTTTCATAAGTAACAGAAACCTATGGAAAATGGAGCTAGCATTCCATAAGACTCCATCTAGATAAGAGGTCATGTTCCATTGCAAGTAGCCTGGAGCTAAAAATAAATCAGGGGTTTGGTAAACAAATGCAAAACAATTTTGATGTTGCTTTCATTGAATCACTCATAAGCCTTCTTCCACATACTTAAGAGCCATTGAATGGATTTAGACTAAAGACAACAAAAATTAATTTATGGGCAAGACCTCAGTGTGAGAGGCCCGTGATGTGACAACTTTGTGTTGATAGAAGAAGCAAGTACTTGCACGTGGTGTTTTAATATGATCTGTATTTCTGCAGTACAACCACGGAGACCCTAACAGCACATCTGGAACCATGGCTTAGATGTGAAGCCAGATGATAATAAGAAAGCAAAAGAATGATAATAGTTTTGCATGCTTGTTCCTTTGCTACTTCATATTAGTAAATACTAGTTTTATGTAGCATGAAGGATGTCAAAACTCAGTAGCTGAATGATGAGTATCATTCATGGGAGTCAAGAACAAAGATGATGTAACTTGTAATGGAAGTTTGAATAACTTCATACGATCCTCTGCATCACTGAGCAAGAAATTCAGAGTTTGTAGGATGGTGGAATTGGGTGAGAGAACAGAAATCAGATAAATCATTTGATCAAATCCTTCAAATGACTTGAGTTTTCTCTGCTGGGATTCAAATTCAGCCAAATGAAAGCTTGTTTTTCTTATGGTTTTACTAAGGAATTTTGGAAAATTGTACACACTCTCTGCACAATCTATGTGGGGGTGATGCTAATCTTGACATGTTGTTTAGACAATTTGCATCTGAATTTACTTTTAAAACACAGAGAAGAAAATCCTGCAGAAAGCCTGCTTAAAGATAGAGTAGAAAAATACTGTACTCAGAGTAACTGAAGACTCCACATTGTCTCATTTTAACATATCCCAAATCACCTAATATTTTTGCAAAACATGGGGAAAAAACTCCAAGTATATATGTTATTTTTCACTATAAACTTAGTTCCTTAGGTAAATATAAATATGGACATAAAATATTGTACATATTCTACTTGCTTTTTGCAACTTGCTTTTTAATATTCATCCAACTTTTTTTTTTTCCATGTGCAAACTTTATTTCATGTAGCATCTCTTATGCCACACACTATACTGCAAGATAAGGATAATACCACGTGACAGATATGTTGGGAGGCACTCAGTATTTTCAGTGGCAATAATAAAATTTTTTGTCTTTCATGGAAACTGAATTTGTGATCAACTTCTTAATGAGTGTGCTATAAAATTATTTCATATCCTAAATACTATGAAAATGTTTAGTTTTATTTATTTTCTTATTCAATAGATCAGTAATATAGAAGTGCACAGTTAGTGAATTACTTTTCCTATGAGAAGCTTATCTCTTAGATTCTTAACTTGTGTTTCTGTAAATGCATAATCAGACTAGTAAATTCATGAGGGATCTTTCATCTGCTTTATTTATAAGAAACACAGCTAAACTATAAAATCTATATGCTATATTAATAAACTGATACACATTATAAGGCAAAACACCAAACAGAATCTTCCAGGAGAATGAGGGTTCTTTTTTCCCTAGTTTTTTCTTGTAATTTGATTTCAGGATAAAGTGATATAGAAGCACTGTGGCAGGGTATTACAGTTAAAAGGCTGGAGAAATAACAGGGGAGACAGTATATAGGCATAACACAGCATAATCACATAGCAACCAAGCCAGATTAATGATTTCATAAAGCTGAACATAATGCAAAGAAAGAATACATAAAGCATATTATGCAAAATAGTAACGTTAGAGATAATTCCACGTGAGAATAAAATATCCCTCTTCAAAAATCTGGAGAAAAAAATTAGTGAACCAAGATGACATAAAATGAATACAGAAAAGAGCAGAAGTAATCCTGGTGACAAGAAAATTAATGTTTTTCTTCCCCATCAGAATTACTAAGTGCTTATGTCCTTAGTATTGCCAGTTAAAACCCAAAGCATTTCTCATTCCATGTATCTGGAGAGCACGTATGATTCACTCCATAAAAACCATAGAAAACTATCCCTATACAAAGAGTCAGTCATGCTAGTGATTAGGAGCCGGCAATGTGTGCATCCTTCCTGTCTCTGGTCATGGACCCAGAGACTCTGGCATCCTTATTTAAAATACATTTGTCCAAACTGCTTTCTTTTCTGCTGCTGATGTACAATCCTCATTAGATTAGTTTATAGACTGACTTATTTATACTTTAGAAGAAGAAGCCTGATTTTTTGCCACTCACATTTATTTAAAAATTAATCTATAATATATCCTGACAATGCTAGGACCTTCAGAACAGATGTTATCTTCAGAGCAAGAGAGAAACATTCACAGCTGTGGATATATACTCTACCCCTATTCATATGTACCTATTTGACCTAATGCTTTGTAATTTAATTCCCAGAACTACAGTGTCTGGACAGTAGTGATTCCCAGAAACATATTTCAAGGCAAGGCAAATCAATAACTTAATGGCTGAAATCTAATTTCTAGTAATTGAGTGTAGTATAGGACCAGAGCCATACATTTAAGAATGATAATGTCATACAAAAAAAGGGGGAGGCAGGAGGGAAATAGGGCAGAATCTGTCTCCAGACAGCACATGATAGCATAAATAGCAAAATTAAACATGAGTTCCACTTTCAAGATTTAAAATTTCCTTAATCTGCATTTTGGATATCTGAAATCACAGTTATTCTAATAAAAGATCTGTAAAATATCTTTTCAGCTACAATACTCATGAGTTCCAATACTAAAATCAAGATAGACATTAACTAAATGCATGAGAATAATATCTCTTTTCTGAAATTACCTTAAAATTGATATTTGCAATCATTCTGTGCCACTATGTAGTCTTAAAAAAGTTGGTTTACATTAACAGTTTCATAGTCTCACAAGACATTTTCTAACACTGTGGAAATTATATGTTTTATCAGAAATCTTATCTATGACTAACATTAATAAAAGTATGTTTTCCTGCCCAAAAATAAAACACACTACTCTTTACCCAAAAATATTGCTATTCTAGCATGAAAATGGATATTTCAAACATCCAGTTTTAGTATGAAAAAATCAGTGTCTCAGATAATTCAAAAAATTAATTGACTAAACCTCACATTATGTTTTCAAACTGACATGTGCATGTGGTGGCCCTCAGGGTCATGTATTGGGACCAGTTCTGTTAAACATTTTCAGTGATGACACAGACAGTGAGATCAAGAGCATTCTCAGCAAGCTCGCAGATGACACCAAGCTGAGTAGTGCAATTGTCACATCAGAAGGACATGACATCATCCAGAGGGACCTGGACAAACTATAGAAGTGGGCCTGTGTGAACCTCAGGAGGTTCAACAATTCAGTTGGAGAAATCTGGGGTTTCAGCACAGGTTGGGGGATGATGTGATTGAGAGCAGTCCTGTGGAGGACTACATGGGAGCGACAATTGATGAGAAGCTTGACATAAGCCGGCAATGGACTCTCACAGTCCAGAAAACCAACAGTATTCTTGGCTGCATCAAAAGAAGTGTAGCCAGCAGATTGAGGGAGGTGATTCTGCCCCTCTGCTCTGTTGTCATGAGCCCTCACCTGGAGTACTGTGTGTAGTGCTAGAATCTCCAACAAAAGAAGGATATGGAACTGTTGGAATGGGTCCAGAGAAGGGCCACAAAGATTATCAGAGAGCTGGAGAACCTCTGCTATGAGGACAGGCTGAGAGAGTTGGGCTCATTCATCTTGGAGAAGAGGAGGTTCAAAGGAGACCTCATAGTGACCTTCCAGTACCTGAAGGGGGCGCTTACAAGAAAGCTGGGGAGGGACTTCTTACAAAGGCATTTAGTGACAGGATGAGGGGAAATGGCTATAAATTGGAGAGAGGGAAGGTTTAGGTTAGACATTAGGAAGAAATTCTTCATGATGAGGGTAGTTGAGACACTGAAACAGGTTGCCCAGGGAAGTTGTGGATGCAACCTCGCTGGAGGTGTTCAAGGCCAGCTTGGATGGGGCTTTGGGCAGCCTGATCTAGTGGGGAGGTGTCCCTGCCTGTGGCAGGGTGGGTGGAACTAGGTGATCTTTAAGGTCCCTTCCAACCCAAACCATTCTATGATTCTATGATTTTATGACTCTATGAATGGACTTGCACAGTACTTATTTTAAACAAAGGTGGTATATATTGAAAAGCAATTATAGTGATTCAGAATTTTTCTGGGATTAGTGCCCATCTTAAGAAGGATAACTAGAGTCTTGAAAAGCATTCAATAATCTTGACATATTTTACATCATTATAATTGTGTCTTTGTTCAGGTTTATCACACTCGCCATTTCACAACAACTATTGATCTCCTGTCTTCATTAACATCATACAGTAGTTTTTGTTTTGGAAACATATTCAGCATCTTTATGACAGAAGGCAATATAAGGTATAATTAAAAATTAGCATATACATTATAACAAATCATATCTTCAGATTTTTTAACTATAATTTAGCTGTATCATTGGGGAATCACTCCCAGAATCTGTTTTCCTAAGCAACTCTGAAACACCCTTTAGGTATTTTCCTAGGCATACTTTTCAGTGTTGAGAAGTTTATGACATTTCTAGTGATTGGATTTTCTTTATTTTTCTTTCTTTTTGAATCAGGTTTATCTTCAAAATGTGCTGCCAGCAGAACCACTGCATAGTGTTTGTCCACTGTGTCTAGAAATCACACCAGTTTCATTCTGTAAGGAGTAGCTTCAGAAGACACACTCTTTAACACTTTAATATCTTGACTTGACCAGGAGAATATTTGTGAAATGTTTGTGTGGGATGGGTGGGTGTGAGGAGTGAAGAATTAGATTCAGAATTAGATTAGTATTCACCAAAGAATAAGCAGAATCTGTTGCATTTCAGATCCTAATCCATTTAGTATTATACCAGAATATGCCAAAAGTACCCAAAAAATTCTGCAATGCAGTGAGGAACATTTGGGAATGCAGGTACACTATTCTGGCATTCTATAGGAAACAGTACTATTCTCAACAATTTGTATAAAGAAATAGTCTTCTCCATTAAACTCCTAGGTATAACAGAAAACCAGAAGACTAACAAAACAAGAGTTTGAGCATTCAGGAAAGAAACTACACTTCATGCAGTAGTACCATGGAAATTGTTCTTTCCAGAGGATTGATCTCTATGTCACCCTTACAAAGACCTATACAGATGTTGCAGAAAACATCCTTTAAAGTTGTCAGAAAGAAGACTGTAAGAAGAAATAATGTTGCAGCAGGAACATCTCGTTCACAAGTGCTACTACTAATCACAATAGCTATTAAGTAATTATACTGTTATTACTATTTGTAAAAGTGTGGCACAAAATATTAGAGCCAAATTGTTCCAAGCACATCAGAGAAGGTAAAAGTCAATCAGAGACAGAATTAAGAGCAAAGACATGAAATAACTAATCTTGTACATGGCTCCAGGCAGAGACACTGGTTAGAACTAGGAGAT